>CM032228.1:70202500-70755000 GCA_019009955.1 Riptortus pedestris
CTTAAAGGTAACAGAGTAAGCTGCGCCTCCAAAAATTTAACTCTTGGCGGTAAAGAATGAAAATTTTCTTTTACAGTCATTCAGAGGCTCATACCTCCATTCTCAAAGCTACTTGACTCCCGATGGGACCCGAACCAGTGAACATTATGAACCCTTAGGGACCAAAAAGGTTCTGTCCTATCCTTGTTTCTGCAAGGATTTTCGCTTATCGAAATTGGAAATTGAGTGAATACCATAATTTTTCACGAAATGTCGTATAATGACTGAAAATCTTGGAAGAAGTTCTGTCCCGTTAATTTTAAGTTATTAATGTTTGGTTGATGACAAATTATTAGGTAGACTTTTATTACTTCGCCACCACTACACCGAGGTTTATATTCAAGGTCAAGAAGATTAAGTTTCTATTATGTTAATGACAAAGTTTATTGATATTTGTGTGGTTTTATAATTTATGTTCATTTGTATCTTCTTCATTCTGTTTTTTTACTTAATACTTAATTGGTTGTCAATTACTCAAAAAACGTGATTAATAAAAATAAAATAAAAGTTTTAATTAGTAAAAATAACGAACAAAATTATTGATCTGCGTGTTCATTAACCCAATCTTCAAATTGAGGCTTAGTCATCTGGCTGGTTTCCTACTATTCCTTGCATTCAAGCATTCTTTTGCCCACGCTTTAACTTGAGTCTCACCTTAAACACTCCTCCATAGACTTCTTTTAAATTGCATTAACGTATGTTTAACCTTATTGAGACACTCTTTCCTTCATTTCTCTTCTTCCTTGCTTCTTAAATTCTCTTAATCATAGTTTACTGGACGTTTGATTTTATAGCGCTGACTGCTTCATATATTTTTATTCTCCCCCCCCCCCTTTAAACCTCATATTACTAAACTCTCCCTAAACACCTTACTAATTTGATGTTTTGATACCTTTTAACTTCCTTTTCTGAATTTTTTATCCACCTCGTTGCCTTATTGATGAGAATCCTTACAATATTATTATTTTTTAATACTTCTTCAGCAATGCAATACTTTAAGGCTTCATTCATTCATCACTCGTTTCGTGTTTATGATATACCAGTTCTGAATTTATGGCCCCATCTCATGAAGGAATACTTTAAAGATATCTTAAATTCAGGGGTGTTTGTTAGCACAAAGTATCTATTAAAGCCTCTTTTTTTTTTTTTTTTTTTTTGAGGAAAAATGTTTACTGAGAATAATATTTTTTAGCGTTAAATACCAGCATTTATGTGGGTCTTAAACAAAGGCGGTGTAATGAATTCGTATTAGTCGGCCTGATACCACCACCTCTATTTATTAGGACTGACTGTAGCGTTTTACTAATATTGGAGTAATGGTTATCAACAGACTTCACAAACTTGGGAAATACTGGCGGCAGAGGTGAATGGATGACTTTTGGAGATATTATTGCACTAAAATTGTTGTTCTACTCATTTTTCTTTAACTCGGATTTTGTGACTTCAACCTTCACCATATTTCTACTCATTCTCTGTTCAAGCTGAGCAACTATCACTAAACCATTTAATGTACTGCTCAAATTTCTAGTCCAATGTTCAGAGGCTCTTTATTGCGGAAGAAATAGAAACCTGGACATGAGAAACCTGGTTTGTTCACGCGTCTACATGACGGACTGCATCGCAAAGAAAAAAAGAACAAATATCAACAATTATAAAGTAAACTTTTATTAATATATTGACCCGTTAGATATTACTCGGATATTTTCCTTAATGATCTTTTATTATAATGGTAATAAGTTATCATTCAAATAAAATATCTGCCTGTATTAAGTTTATAAATGCTGTAAATAATTGTTGTGCTACGTTATTTATCGAAGCTTTTAGAAGATAATAGAGTATATTTTAGTCTCGGGGGTTTTATGTGTTTTGGTGGATTGTCCATCGATATAGATTGGCTAAAAGTGTTCGAAAAGTGGAAAATAACGTAAAAAGCTTTCTGACAGTTTCTAGATGTTAGGAAACTCTCTAGCCGTCCGTTCACTATTGCCCCATTCACTTTGCGTCACAATCGTTTGACACATGTCCGATGCATATGAGTAATTAGAAATGAGTTCCAATCTCTTTGCTAATGCAGTGATCTATACGCGTCTTCTACTACTACTTCACGGTAGGTATAACATGACCGTAAATGCATTTAGTTATATGTACAATTCTTATGTTCTGAACTATTTGTTGTCCAATTATGTACAGCCATTAAAGGATCTGTGTCTCTGTCAACACCATTTTTTAGCAGATTTCCCTTGAGGGATTTTCGAAAAATTTCTTCAAATGTCCATCGATCCTTCCCAGGAGATGGCGTAAATTAAAACCCGTTCAAAATTCTATATATATTTGTCTGTTAATGCTCTAACGGTCACAATTTTTGGTTGATTGTTACCAAACTCGATATTTAAACGTTTTATGTAAAAGTAAATATAAAGTTCGTTAATGGCTAAAATACGACCAGTTAGGTGGGGGAATATTGAAAATCTAAAGTTCAATAAATGATATTATACCTGCTTTCTCTATAACGAATATTAAACCAGATATTTCCATATTTTAGTTTTCGGCCCTCTGTAAACCCCCACTAATACTCATGTCATTTTAAAAATTAGCCGTTATAGAATGAACCACTTCATTCCAAGGTTAAATCCCAAATATGGTTTTCATTGAACTTTCACTTTGTGAGATACATATAAATACGTTTCGTGATGACTCTACCAATTAAGATTTTACGTTCTTTTCTCATAAATATTTATTACATCTATACTATACTCGATATTTAACCGCTGCAGACAACACTAAAGATCATATTTGTTATTTGCTTAAATCTGAGATAGAATAGCGGGGGTATATCCAAGAGGGAATTCGAAAATTCAAAATATTTCCATTACTAAGAGTGGAATTGTAAAATGTCATATAACCAATCTTGATTAACTATTGGTGCTCTATAATTGTTCTATGCATTTTTTCGTAACGTGCTAATCAAGTTATTCATACTTCCTTGTTCGTCCATATAAATAAATACATTTTTGTCTGTTAACGCTCCAGCGGTCTCAATTTTTGTTTGATTGTTACCAAACTTGGTATTTAATTCTTTTTTGTAAATAATAAGATCAAGTGCGTTAATGGTTGAAATCGGACGAGTGGGAGAGGGAGGTAAGAGGGGAGGATTTTCGAAAATTCCAAATATCTCCGCTATTATACGTCGGATCGAAAACTAGAATAGAATCAATCTTATTGCAATAGAAATGTACTATAAATGGTTTTATCTATATTTATATTCTATCTTGAATATTAACCGAGATATTTACATTTTTCTGTTTTCAGCCTTCAGCAAACCCCCATTTCTAATCATGTTACATAAACAATACAGTGTTATATAATAAACCACATTATTTGAAGCTTAAATACCAAATTTCGTTTTCAAGAGACCTTTATTATACGAGATAAATGCAAATATATTCTGGTGACCCCCTCTCTCCCCCCCCCCCCGCCTTAAGTTCATAGACTACTAGAATTTGATTGATTGAGATAAAAATGATTTTGAATTTATTATAAATTACACTACTAGATATATTAAATAGTTTTCAGTAAAATTAATATACTATATTCTGATATATTTCAGTAATTGTTTTTCTCTCCGGTGAGAGGTTAGCAGACATGTCTGTTTACATTTCAGACGCTTCCGGTTTGGAGGGGAAAGATATCTTATTATCGCTTGCATTTATTCACTTAATATTCATGGTTGTGTTGTGATACCAGTATGTAGATTTATCTATTGTTTAAACTTCATGAGGGAAATCTGTTTATTTTTACGCAGCCCCTGCGTTATGGACTTTATTGTTAGTCTGTATGGGATTCAAGGCTCCCTGTTCCAGGCGTAGACTACATGCGTAACTGTGGATTAGGGACGACGAAGAATTTATACTGCCTCTCTTTGTGTCATAGTTCGGGGGTTTTGGATCTCTTGTAATGGTGGCCAAATGTCAAACAAATATTATTACTATGCATTTTTAACAGTTTAGAGGGCCCGTTATTTCACCAGAGATTGTTCTGAATCATTAGTAAATCCACTGGGTTTACGTAGTATTTCATCGAGTTATCTTATAACAGGAGTGAATTAATATTTAACTATTATTAAAACTAAACAGTTAATCTTAGGAAATAATTACTTAAATGTTATATGAGTATACATAGCAGTAATTGAAATAAACCCTCAATGATACACTCATCGTTAAACCACTCAAAGGAAATTACTCCTTGATATTTGTTATTGCATTTTTATAGCAGAATAGAAACAATAATTCTATAATTTAAGAATAAAGATATATATTATTCATGTATAATCGTCTGGAGCTTTAGTTTACAGTAATACCTACCACTATTATACCGCAAAATTAATGAAAACCTGATAAGTATTATTTTTCATAGTGGGATTCTATAACTCGAATGAATATTTATTAGTTAATGAAACATACAATGAGGAAAGCATACATGTGAGAGTTTAAAAATAATTCTAAAGATAAAAATCCATTTAATAACTAATATATATTCTTTGTTTTATTTAAAACTTCTTTTTATTCAATGAAATGGTTATACATTTTTAGCAGATTTCCCTGAAGGGAAATCAGCTATGGAGGTCGTAATCATGACGCGAGTTTTGAAAAATTTTCCCTCAAATGTCCATCGTTCCTACACAGGAGATGACGAAAATTAGGTCCGTTCAAAATTATTTATATATATATATATATATATATATATATATATATATATATAGATATTTGCATTTGTATTGTGTGTGTGGTCGGCAGAATTGGGCTATGTTCGGGACTATCCGCCGAGAGCCAGTGCGGCCATTTCCGTAACTATTCGTCCCTCGTGAATAGATCTAGAGATAACTGTTGTTATTAGGCAGATTTCTCTATTGTAAAACTTCACGTGGGAAATCTGCTTAGTTTCCGCAGCCCTGCGTGACGGATTTTAATTTTATTTCAAGGCTACTAGACTAGTCTAGTAGGTTTTCCTAGGCGACTGAATACATGGTTTATTGTGGCATTTTTGTTACAATTACACGTGCCAGCATCCCATGCATGTTCTATTATAGTTAGTACTTAACATTGAACGGATTAATAAAATAAAAGTATTAACAAAATAATACAAGAGTAGTATTTAAAAATAAATATCACTCTTTTCGTAGGAAACCTGCTAACTCAGAGAATTTCTGACTGTATTTTACCAATTCTAAGATTTTAGTAGAAATTTTGCTTATAGGCATTATGCCACCTACAATTTAAATAAAAAAAAACAGCTATTGACGTCGTCCACATAACGTGATTTTTGAAAAAATTTCCTCAAATGTTCCATTTTCATGCCTGGAAATGAAGAAAATGAAGGTTCAAAATTATATATACTTGTCTGTTAACGCTCTAGTGGTCGCAGTTTTGTCTTGTGTCATTACCGAACTCGATATATGCGTGTTTCATGCAAAAAAAAGGTCAAGTTAATGGCTGAAAAATCGGACCAACGGGGGGAGAGGTTTTAAAAAATTCCCAATATCTCTGATTCAGATCGAAAAATTGTATAAAACCAATCTTATTGTAAATGTAAAGTTTTATAAAATGTTATTTATGTGCCTTCTTTTTCTCTATACTGAATATTAATCGAGTATTTCCATATTTCAGTTTTCGAATGTAATCCCCACTCCTGCTCGTCGTTTTACAGTAAGCTGTTATATATATGAACCGCTTCATTCCCAAGGTTAAGTACTAGATATGGATTTCATTGAACTTTTACCTTGTGAGATACAAGTAAATTCATTGTGTGATGGTGTCACTAATTAAGATTTTATATTCTTGACTCGAAAATGTTTATTTTATCTATACCATGCTTGATATCTAACCGTTTGAGTCAACACTAAAGATAATATTTGTTAATGGCTAAATTCGGAGTTGGAATAGCGGAAGCTTAGAGAAGGGGGGGGGAAATTCAAAATATCTCCGTTGTTATGAATCAGATAGTAAAATGTTATAGAACCAATCTTGTTAATCAATAAATGGTCTACAATTATAGTTTTCGTAGCTCAAATACTAATGGAATTATACGTACTTCCTTGTTCCAGCCTTCAGAGTATCCCCTGTCCCCTTATCATCAGGTTTTTTCATAGAAATTTGTGCTGATATGTGATCAGTAGTGTGTTATACCATTACGTGAGAAATCGGCTTAGTTTGCGCAGCCCCTGCGTAACAAACTTTTTCTACTTCCCAGTCAGTTTCTCTTTAAATTATATTATTAGCACCTACATAATCAATATTCTGAATCAACCCTTACAAAATTATGTATAATACAGTTCGGCTGTAGAACCAGTCTGACTCTGCCCCACTGACCACTTACGGTTAAAAACCTCTTACATAATGTACAGTTTTCATTGAACTTTCTTCCTCATCGCTACAAACATTTTCCTTAAATTCAGTTGGCAGGTAAAAAGTTTAGAAGTTGAAAGGTTATTCCTTTTTTTAAACGATTATTGATTAACAAAATAGTCATACTATATACTGTTGAACATACTATAGTGTGAAAGTTTCTGCATTAGTAAGGACGTATTTTCTAAACTCGCTAATAAAAACTTTCGGAGATTATATAACGAGTGATATTAAATATGATGAAGTAGCTATCAATTTGACAGGACATGGGTTTTTTGTTAGAAGACAGAAGGAATAAAACAGAGGACGTCGTTTCTCTGTCATTTTATTTTCACTTTCGCCACAGCTGACAGTATTAGAAGATTTCCATCAAGGGAACTTAGCTATTCAGGTTGTACTCATGACACGATTTTCGAAAATATGTATTGATTTTGGTGTGCTAAAGATCTCGCGGTCGCAATTTTTGTGTGATCCTTAACAACTCGATGTTTAATCGTTAATCATTTTATGTAAAAAAAAAAAAAAAAATCCGATTCGTTAATGGCAGAAATCAGAATTGTGGTAAGTGGGGTTTAGGAGGCGAGAATTTCAAAAATTAGAAATATCGACATTATAATTTTCATCGGAAAATTGTACATAACCCATCTTATTACCAATAAATTTTTATATACATATTTTCTCTATCATGAATATTATCGGAGATACTACTTGGATTTTTTATTTTTCACCATTCCGTAGGCCCTCACTCCTACTCAAGTTATATTAACTATAAGCTGTTATATCATGAACCACTTTATTCTAAGCTTATATACCAAATATTGTATTCAAGAGACTTTTTATACATGAGATACATGCAAATTTGTTGTGTAATGAGGTCAGCAGTTACAATTTTTCGGTCTAAATCAAAAATGTTTATTTGATCTATACCATGTTTAATATGTTCCATCAACACTAATGATCATAATTGTTATTGGCTGAAATCGGAATCTAGTAGGAGTTGGGGTTTACTGTATGATGAAAAGTAAAAAATGGAAATATTTTGTTTAATATTGAAACTAAAGAAAAAATGTATATTACAACATTTATAGACCTTTACATTTGCAATAAGATTAGTTTAATACCATTTTTCGATCCGACTCATAATAACGGAGATATTTTGAATTATCCAAATTCCCTCCATTAGCCCCAATTTACTTTACTATGTTTAAAACGTGTAGATATTTTACTAATAATATACATCCAGGTTCATAAGGTACTAATAATATACTTCCAGGTCGCAGTTAACGACGTTCAAAATAAGTTGAAACAATGATTATGATGTTTATCTTTGGGCTACCTACTCTTTCCCAATCTGGTCTTTAGCTACTTCAAAGGTGAATGCACAGGAAATATTTGGGTAATAGCTTTAGAGAAAGGAAATTAGAATAATTTTGAGGATACTGAGTGGCGTGACTGAATTATCTTTTAAGTTAATAACCACAGTCTCTTGACAAAATATAAATTACCTATTAGGAAACAATGGAATTATTACATTTTCATTTTACTTTGATGGAGGAATATAATTAAATACCCGTTGAGTCATTTAATGACTTATTAAAGGCTACTAGTCCTTAAGTGAACTATAACATTTCAATGAATTTAAAAATTCTGATTTTAATGGGGCTCAGGTTAGCCATGTGAGTTAATTTCCTTTGGTAAACTAGAGTCGTTTGTTCGATTCTGACCTGGACAATAGGAATTTATTTAGTGACTAACTTATTAATTAAAATCCTTTGTTCCACCCTAGCTAGAAAAGAATCGTGACCTATAAATAACCCGCCCCCTTTAGGATTAGTTGCACAAAATATACATTATGGCTTGTGGTTATTATATTTAAACATAATTGTTATCAAAGTTACTCTTCAGTTCGACTTCATTGATGCTATCGAGATACGACTTCTGGTGTAAAATAGTTGAATTATTGCTGTCTGGTGCCGATCAATTATTGAATCAAACTAATAATATTTTTTTAGGTTAAAAAATACTAAAACATTCTTTCTATTGAATACAATTATTTGAGGATGCAAGAGTCGTTAATAATAAAAACTAAAATGATTTCCTTGTTTCATTTCATCTCCCAATTAGTCATAGTTGCAAAACGTGGACGTTAATAAATAATTATAATGTTTCATTTAAAGTTACTTTGTGTTTAGTGAAACGGGTATTGATTTTAATATTACCTCAATTACTACCCATCTTAATAATAAAATATTCCATCACTCAGAGAGTAAACTAAGCAGATTTTCTACCCGATGAATGACACACCGGTGATCTCATCTGACCATAATGCACACATTTTTGATACCAGCTTACTGTTAATATGGCATGGTTATGAATGGGAAAGAGTTTACAGAAGACTGAAAACTAAAAAAAAATCAAATATTTCGGTCGGTAAAAAACATACCTAAGAAATTTATGGACCATTAATTTTGAATTGGTTCAATGCAATGTTTCGATCCGACGTATAAGAACGGAATATTTCAAATTTTTGAAATTCCTTCCTCTAAACCCCTCACCCCACTGTCCGATTTATTAACGAACTTGATCTTTATCTTTATTTTTACATTAAACGCTTACATATCGAATTTGTTAATGATCAAACAAAAATCGCGGCTGCTTGATCGCTACCAGTCAGTCATGTATAAATATAGTTTTGAACGGACGTAATTTTCGTCATCTCCTGTGTAGGATCGATGGAATTTTAATGAAATTTTTCCGTAAATCGCGTTATAGGTACAACCTAAATAGTCGATTGAGGGAATTTGATAGTAAATATTCTCCGTTAAGTGAAATCTTAATTAATCATAATGTAAAAAAAAAATTATACAATATTACAACAAAGGTATTGAATAAATAATAGTTATACAAGAAGTATATAATATGAGATAATATACTCTTCTGAGGGAATCTAAGATTGATACAGTTAGGAGGAGTGAGTCCTTTTTATCGATGTGTCACCTCTCAGTTTTTCTTATTTCTCCTGATGAGGATACGAAACTAGTAGAAAAATAAAAATGATTTTAATAAACATATCATGTTGAACTTCCGCCATACGAATGCTAAGTGATTTAAATTTGTCATTATTTAATAACAAATAACACCTATCGCCTAAAACTGTAGATGCGCTAGTTACATTTAGACGTTTTCACTCACCCTCTGATGTAATGCGCTTAGTATTGATTACATAATTAGATCAAACGTTTTCTAATTATGCCGTCATTTATATTTGTGTTATTTGGTTTTCAGATGAAGGTGAAAAGCGTACTGGATTCCATTCCCCGTGAGAAACTGTACCTGGAGCTGGGAATGACCAATGCTGGAGTAGTTCGGGACGTTCAGGCTATCAAATCATGGCTTATCAAGCAGCCACACCTACCACATATAGACTCAGGTAAGGCAATCATTTACACACTAAGTATATATCTATCATGATAATATGTACCTAATCAAGGGGTTTCAAGCAGGTTCAGCTCCGACTTGCTAGCTCAGGTAAGACAGTATTATAAACCCTAAGTATAAACCAATCATAGTATTTATCTAACCAGGGATAATCAAGGATGTACATCTTTCGGATACAAAAAATAGCAATATATACCAATCATGGTTGTATATACCAATACGGATATATACCAATCATGATGGTATATACCAATACGGATATATACCAATCATGATGGTATATATCTAATCAAGAACAATCAAGCAGCTTCCGACAGGCCCAGGCAAGACAATAATTATTATATACCAATCGTGATAGTAATCACAAAGTAAAAGTTCAAAGGAAGCCATATCTGATATTTAAGCTCCGAATAAAGCGGTCCAGCATACAACTCCTTATCTTTAATATGACCTGAGGAGGAGTGGGAGTTTACTGAAGGCTGAAATCTAAAAACCGCAAATTTCTTGGTTAATAATCAGGATACAAAAATCATAGCACATTAAATTTTCAATAAGATTGGTTCTATACGCCTTTTCGATCAGGTACTTGATAACGGAGATATTTCGAATGTTCGAAATTCACCACTCAACCCCCCCCCTCCCACTAGTTCGATTTCAGTCATCAACGAACTTGAACTTCCTTTTTAAATAAAACGTTTAAATCTCGAGTTTGGTACCGATAAAATAAATATTGCGACCGCTAGAGCGTTAACAGACATATATAAACAAGAGCAATCAACTAGGTTCACAGAATACAGGCCCAGGCAAGACAATGATAAACACTTATACCCATATAAAGTATATAGCAATCGTGACAGTATATAATAGATATCGATTAAACAAAAATTTTGACCACTAGAGATTTAACTGGTAAATTTATCAGTGTGTCTATCAATCTAAATAAATATATGTAAATATGAACAAATCTCATTTCCGTCATCTCTAAGGTAAAAATCGATGGACTTTTGAAAATATTTTTTCGGAGAACACGTCCATTTTAACAGACCATTTTAGATTTTTATAAAATTGTGTATAATATTTTTTGGATATGATGTTGCAGGTCCAGGAGGGTGTAAAAACTTATAATTCATTATATTCTTCATTCTTTCCCTACACATATGCAACCTACCAATAGTGTAACAACATGAAACACGTGGCAACCACAATTAGTGCTAAAATGCACGTGGCTATGTACTACTGTAAACCCACATATAACCTGAATTCGAAAACTTAGCATATTCAGTAATGATACAGTAATTTCAAATACAATGGGACTAAAATTATAGTTATCCAATCTTAATGAGGATAATTCACGTTAAACTAACATTCTAGTCGTGGTCTGATAGATTTAACTACTGGCTGACATCTCTTAGCTCCAAAAAGAGTGGGTCGAAAATTTAATTTTGCTTTGCGATTACGTCAAGACTTTTCCTGGATTTTTAATTTCCTCGAGTCCCCTTGGATGAAACTTTTTGTTTGCTTATAAAGAAACGAGTGTTCCTTTTTTCAGAAACTCCAAACTAACCTACTTCCGAATTATATAGCTCAAGTTTGATTTTTCAATATGCCTTGACATATTCCAGAGATAAATGGAAAATACTTTTTCTCTATTATTCCAAGTTAAAAATTAAGAAAATAAGAAATTCATAATAATATAACATTTTATTTTTAGATTTTTATAAGCGTCACATTGCAAAATGTTTAATTTCAATATTGAAACCGTAAGAAATGTTTTAAAATAATAAAATGAGCCTTGGTATATTAAATAATTTTAATTGGAGGGGAATTGTTTTAAAAAATGAATTATTAAATGATGCAGGTACCTTTAACAATTAAAGTATCATGGATATACCGTTATTATCATTTACGAACAGATGTATGAGGTTATGATTGGAATAAATCTTGAGATGAACAGTACAGCTGATTATTTGGGGAGATGAGATATTTGTATAGCAATAGTAAAAAGTTCTAATTCCTTGTTTAACAAACAAATCAGGGACCAATATTATATTATGGCTTAGCACGGATAAATTAAATTAGCTGATGATAATTCCTACTAAATTTCATCTAGCAATATTACTGGTAGAGTGCTATCTTCGACAATTCACAATCCCCCATTGTCCAGGTATATGTGCCATTTCGCGAAGAATATCGTCAATTAGGAATTCATGAGAGCTTTATGATGTGCGCTGATGTTTGCCGATCACTAATGAATTGGCATAAAAAAGGTATATGGCCAATGAATAATGACGGAGCCAAATGGAATTTATGAGGAGTGAATAGAATATGGAATTAGACCAGCACGACTCCGAATGTGGAACACGTATTTGGCGGGACTTGTGAAGAATATATCAACCAATCGAACGTCAGTCAAAACTGCTGAAGAATCATCCAAGCCCTCTCGCTATTCTCTATACGAACAATCGGAAAGGAAATTGACCGTAGCCAAAAATTATTTCCTTCGGCACTAAAGTAAAAAAACAAACTCCGTCACACAGGGGTTGCGTTAACTATGCAGATTTTCTGTTAGAATTTTCCACATCTCTCGTATTGCATTCTCTACTTTTCTTGAACCTAAACTTATTGTGCCTTGCAAACGAAACTTTAACCTGTACGAGAAATGAATATTGATTCAATTGTTTTAAGTAGTGAATGTATGGTCAGGATTGTGATTTACCAAATGCTGAAAAAGCGAGAATAGGAATAACTCGAGAGAAAAGTAGAACGAGAGTTAAAAGATAGTATTTCTTAAACAAGACTCAGTTCAAAATGAATTTACGACCTTTAGAATCTCAAGCTATTTAACAGTGCTTTGAGTTTATGAGCACTCTCAACCCAATTTTGGAAGGACCTCATTCTTCTCATCCGTCGGCGACCCGTTCTTTGGAAGACGTTTGAAGTAGTTTTTATATTCGCGTTATGAGTACAATCAAGAAGCTTAATTATTTTAAGATAAATCTGCTAAAAAAGGTTGTAGTAAGTAAGTTTTGTTAAGTAATAGTATTTTCGACTGAGCCCAAACGTTTTAGCAGATTTCCCTTAAGGGAAATCAGCTATTGAGGTTCTACTCATGACGGAATTTTCGAAATATTTCTTCAAATGTCCATCGATCGGTAATTTTCGAAATTCCCCTCTAAACCCCCCTCCCACTGGTTCGATTTCAGCCGTTAACGAACTTGATCTTTCTTTTTAGATAAAACGATCAAATGACGAGTTTGGTGACGATTAAACAAAAATTGCGACCGCTAGAGCGGTAAGAGGAAATATATATATATATATATATATATATATATATATATAAATATATATACAGTTTTGAACGGACCTCATATTCGTCATCTCCTGGGTAGGATCCATGGACATTTAAAGAAAAATTTAGAAAATCGCGTCATGAGTTCGACCTCAAAGCTGATTTCCCTTAAGGGAAATCTGCTAATAGTAAATTTGACAAATGTGTCAGTAGATGCCATTACTGGCTGATATTGGGCTGCACGTGGCAATGCCGCTTTCATCAAGCCATTCGAAAGTTGCAGCGTTGTTTTTTTAAAAATCTTGTTCTTCAGTAGTCCATTGGTCAGTTGGTTGTTGATTGCCTTCAGTCGAGAGGAAGTTTGCTTTTCTCGGAGCATTCAAGAAACTACCCACCACAGGGTTGAAAATTGTCACCATTTTTAGTAAGTCCACAATTTGCTTAGGGATAGCGTGAGATACCCTGATCCTCATTAGGTCTTGTGAGATAAGAAGATTAGGGCCAGCTCATAGAGCTGGCATTATACAGTTGTCTCTATGCCTGTCCTTAGAACTGGTAGTGGACAGTTGTTGTGTCAACTGTCCTTACTACTGAATAGAGCAGGGTGTACCTTGAAGAATGCTGTATGGAATCTCGTGACTTAGAGCTGATGTCCAGTTTTTTGCTGCACTATCGGCAGGCCTGACTGATAAATCATTTGCGATTTATTCAGCGTCCAAGGAGTCAGATGCAGTAACAAGCATAGAGAAACAATCCGTAAATAATATTTTGTTTTGACTCGGTGATGGATTGGTGCGCATGCCATTTGAGCAATTTTGACACACACAGATTTTGTTAATTAGGGAACTGTTCCCATGCTGTTAACACTCCAGTAGGCGTGTCCCTCGTCAGTACAAGTGTGGGCGCATGTCATCTCTCAGATGACTTACCACATTTCCTTAAGTATTAAAGTAAGAAGGTTAGCTTCAATTAAGCCTGTACTAATATTTTTATAAAAGTTATAATTGATACATTATATGGAGAATATACATTATTTATGATTATATAATATGAAAAGACAATGATAAAATACTCTTCCTCTTCTGCAGCTGTTCTCTCCCTAGTCTTTGAAGAAACAGGCGTCTTGGAGGAAAGTCATGGCCATTTCCTAAATAAATTACTTGGGAATTGATCCCCGTAATATTCAGAAGAGAAAAAAATACTACCATAGGCTGCTTTCTGGTAATTCTCATCAGATACATTATAAAGTGAGCACATTTCATCCAAAAAGACCACACCTACTTTGGTTTGATTATAATGTGTAATAATGGCAGGCTTTTTCTTTTCTCCTGTTCTCTCGTATATTTCTCCATCAAAATGCATACTTGATATAGCCAATACAAAGATAGTCGCGCGGGATCTCACAGATGCCTCAAGGTCATATCCCACATAGGAGAATTAGAAAAGGGTTGAAACAGTACTGGTGGAAGGCTCTAGACATGAGGGGAAGGTAGCTAGGGTGGGGGGGCACCCAGGTTCTATCCTCTACTCAGCAGTTCAAAAAATCTCTCCAAGTCATCTCTCAGATGGCATGCGACGATTGGAGTGTTAATTAGCCACTAAGTTACAAAAGGTCTGAAGGTTTTCATGCAGTGACGTTAACAGTGATAGCCTATCGAAAGCGTTTGCCAAATGTACTTATATATCAGGTAGTAATGGTGTCATCTACCAACAAGTTCGGCAATAGCGTATAATACTGTTTCACTGTATGCGACCTCTGTTGTCGGCTATAAAGTGTCATTATTTTGGAAACCTTTAAAATTGTCAGAAATCGAATTATCATTTTTATATAGCATTGCCCAGCTGGGAAGATGTTTAGACTGGTTTTCGGAACACTTAATCAACGGGAAATGATAACAAATGCTTTATTCCTTGGAATAATTTACAAAAGGGAGTTGATAAAAGCTGCGAAGTGAGGTGGCTTACATGGCCGTGTTTGATATGTAGCCGACGTGCATGTAGCTTGCTCTAATCCTCCTTGATTTGACTTGTAATAATATTGATTGCAGTTTGCCTTCCCGGTTGTGAGCCAGCGCCCTCCTCCGTCTCAACCGCTAAATACTTCCTGACTATTAGAACACTTCACTCCCAGCTGACACAGTCATCTCCGCTTCACGATAATCGCTCCCTTATTAGAGTTTTCTGCTTGTGCACTCTTGCTCAGCATGCTCATTTCTCATGCGAATCAAGGAACATTCCTTGTTCGTGTAACGAGGCGGTAACACCAAGTGGGAAAATTGTCGTGTCATTTGACTCACTAATCTCTTCGTTAAATTCCCTTGTTTCTAAAATGAGTTAATGCCGTTGCTTCTAATTATGGACTTCTGTATGATTTTTATTTTAACTTCTTAAATGACTATTATTTATAAATAAACAAGAGTTTTACGTTGAGACACTAACGCTAGAATACTAAACCTCAATGTTGATTGTTTACTTCTAAACCTACGTCTTTTCAACTAACACAACCAGAAAATGAATATACGGATTAATAATGGAAATAGTAAACAACCAAACAGTTTAAAATTTCAATTCATGAAATACTAAAAAATATTAAAATATACAGAGTACTATAAAAATTCTGTATAAAAATAAATGATTTCACTGTTAGTTTCGCAAAAACTTTCAGAGCTCTCTATTAATCATAAGGTGGCGAAATCAGAGGCAATATAAGAAAACTTCATTGAGTTCATCATCTTAACTTGCCAAATCCTTGAGGGTGCCAATAGGTGTAGGTAAGCTCAATGTAGCATATAGTTGTATCTTTTACAATGAAATATTTTTAATTCTTTCCCTTGACTAATATGACCTATAGGGATATTGTTCTATAGTAAAATCGAGAAACAAACAATCCAGTTTTAAATGGTCTCGGATTTTATTTGAAGGTTCTACATTGTTTTATGCGTGTTAGAAATAGTGTTTTCACAAGTCTGTCCAAGATTTTAGTTTTGAATGATGCTATTCAAGATTCTGATGTTGTGAGTTGAGGATTGCACATATTGACCAAATAACACCACCAGATGTATATATAAGAATTAACCGCTCTCAAGACAATCATCTGCAATATCAATGCTTCAAGGACAGATTCAGAGAGAGACATGTTGAGAGACTCACTCAATTAGAATTAATAATACACAAACGTTTTGAATAATCATATCCACGCTTGTGATGATGGATATGAATAATAAAGTAATATTCTCAAAGTCCTCAAAGATATATATATTTAAACTTTGTAAATAAATATCTGACAATGAGTAGAATTTGAAATTTTTATTATGGACGAATAATAATGTTATTTAAACCTCCGGGAAGTAAATTATTTACAAAACTCTTATCTTCTAGAACGGATTAATCAAATTTACAATGTTGGGCCATGCCGTGTTGAAAGCCTTGCTCCTAGGATCTTGTGACAAAGATATTACTTGATCCATTGCCGGTGTACGTTTAGTTATGACATTCATGTCTAAAATCATTTGGTCAAAGCAATGCTTTCTTATGATACTGGTCTCACGGACGTCTGATTGGTAGAAGATACGTGGATTGATTTTATCAAGATTGTCATCGAACTGACGTGCGTTTGGCTCAAGGACACTTGAACTAACCAAATCTTGTCCAAAGAGCTCAGCCAATAATTCGTGGCGAACCTTAGTCACCGACGCATAGACCACGTATCTCAGTGATCAGACTAAGGTGACCAAAGGACAAGCCTACACTGGTATATGGCGACCAATGTCAAGCTGTCATGTTACCGCTAGATGTAGGAAACTCGACCAATGTCAAACGCTTCAATGACTGCTCAATTCGGCCACTACTAAGCAAATCATTTGGCCCCTCAAGGGAAGTCAGCTTTTGAGGTTCTTCTCATGGCGTGATTTTCGAAAAGTTTCTTCAAATATCCATCGATCCTTCCCAGAAATAACGAAAATAATTCCCGTTAATAACTAAATATTTAGAGAGAGAAATATCTCTGTTATTATAAGTCGGATCTTAAAATTGCATATAACCAATCTTATTGAAAATTAAATTACCTATATATTTTGTTATATACATACTTTCTCTACCATGAATATTAACGTATATATTAGGATTTTATAGTTTTCGGCCTTCAGTAAATCATGATTCACTTCATTCCTAGGCTAAATAACAAATATGGTTTACTTGAAAACTTTGCTTTGTAAGACATGTAACCCACCCCTTCTACTCAGTATGTTTACATATAAATAGAGAATATGTGATGTAATGAGAATACCAGCGTGTTGAATGGGAAATCTGCTTAATTTACTCAGCTCCTGCGTGACGGATTTTTTCATTCATCGTCCGATATTCTTTTAGTATTTATTCTACTTTATACTAGAACTGTTTGTAACGGATATGAAGGAAACAGGAGTGTAATTGTCATATAATGAATCAATCACAAATAGATAGATGCTTATCCGACTTAGCACCACACTAGAAGTTGGGTACTGCTTGAAAAGTTTTATGATGACAGTGGACTCAAGACGAAATGTTTCTGTTTAAAAGATTCGATTCTTTACTCACATCGATAAGGTCTTCGCGTGTCATCACATACATGAAACCCTAATGATGAACTTACAAGAAATATGGTCGTATTATTTTCGTGTATAAACTTTAACTTATAACCCTGTATAAACCTTAAAAAGCCCGTCACGCAGGGGCTGCGTAAACTAAGCAGATTTCCTACGTGAAGTTTTACAATAAAGAAAATTCACGAGAGTCGAGCAGTTAAGGAAACGGGTTAACTAGCTTTTGGCGGGAAAATCACCTGTCCGTTAGGCGCCCAGATTTAATAAAATTGCAAATATCTCGGTTAATATTCAAGATAGAGAATACATGTATATAACAATATTTATAGTAATTTAATTTGCAATAAGATTGATTCTGTACAATTTTTCGATCCGACGTGTAGTAACGGAGATATTACGAATTTTCGAAAATCCTCCACTCTAAACCCCCCTCCCACTGGTCCGATTTCAGCCGTTAACAAACTTATCTATTCTTTTTACATAAAACGACTAAATATCGAGTTTGGTAACGATCAAACAAAAATTGCGACCGCTAGAGCGGTAACAGACAAATATATATATATATATATATATATATAGATAGATATATATATATATATATACAGATTTCACAGGACCTCATTTGCGTCATCTACTAGGTGGTAGGATCGATGGACATTTGAAGAAAAATTTCGAAAATTCCGTCTTGAGTACAACCTCAATAGCTGATTTCCCTTAGGGGAAATCTGCTAAAACCATTTATTTACCTGGGTATAGATAACTTATAATATTAACTAATAATACTACTGAGTAGAAATATCGTATGTTTTTCTTAGACAAACCTATTTAGCCTTAAAATACGGGAATAATACATGAGGTTATATTAATAAATAATCAAAAATAAATGCCGGAAATATATTCTTAGCCAAATATAACCCAATTTTAGTTTGCCATACGACAGTATTAAATATTATTAAAGTACTAGAAATACTGGAACTTAAGGAAATAAAGTTGGAGGATAATCGCAATTGGATGTATTTGAAATCAAAATCATTTAGTGATAATTATAATCACTTTAATTAGTTTGGAACATTTTGAATTGGGCGAAAAACGATAGCCCGATTCTAAAATGAAACATTGAAAGTTGCGAAATGTTTCCTGATAAATTAGTGGAACACTCTAGTTAACAGTGTGTCAATGTTGAAGTCGTTTCTCTTTCGCTGCTAGAGCCTAATATGGCGGTGCCCTGTTTCATTCCATTCCGCAATGACTGTGATTGTTGTAACCAAGAACAGGGTCAGATACTCTTCACATACAGCCATATACTTATAACCAAAATATCTCATGATAAGAGTAGAGATTTATTTATTTATGGGCATCACATCAAAGGTGATCTGCCCTTTAAAAAGTAAAAAAAAATTGTACAAAGTTAAATAACTAAACTACAATAAATAAATAAGTAAAAATAATAAATAAGAAATAACAAGTAACAATAACAAATAACAAAAGTAAAAAGGCACATAAACATTTTGCAAATGAAAATAGTACTAAATTCAAGTAATTATGAGCAGAATATTTTTTTTTTTTTAAAAAAGAAAGAAAAATTGGTTATGAGCATAGTTGGTAAATGATTAATAAGAAATGAATTGCTGAAAATAGTACTTTTGCTAATGATTGTCGTAATGTTCCCCTTCAGGGTAGCTGTTGAGTATATAAATATATATATATATATATATATATATATATATACACACACACACACACACACACACACACACACACACACACACACACACACACACACACACACACACACACACACACACACACATACACACACACACACATACATACATATTTTATATGTGTATAAACTATATATTATAAATATATTTTATGTTATTCATGATTAGAATAAAAATATGTTGAGTACTGAACGATTTGAAATTGAATTATTTATAGTCTTGTATGTTATAGTGATCCTAAAATACATTAGATTTTTAGAGACGATAGTCAAACTAAGATACAAAATTTAACTTCAAATTGTAACATAGGTATATATTTTTCAAACACACCCATGCATATGCATACATTGGTAAACAAAAAAAGTACAGATGAGCAAAATGAATATAGACTCATTAAGTGATGAGGTAAAAGATTGTCCCTGATGATTCACGTAAAGCGGATAAGAACCACAATTAAATGTTTGCTTCTGTATAAGCATGACTAACAATAAAGGCATCAAGATGATTCACTCGTGTTTGAAGAGATGAACATATTTAGAGAGTTATCCACAAATAGAAATAGACTGGCAAATGATAGCCATTAATTGATGTGTTCATTAAAACTACTACTTAATTTTCTTTCATGCTGAATTAGGGTCAAAAGCTATTTTAATATGATACTGCCCCTCCAAAATAATAACATATAAATATATTTCAGTGCTTATAAAAAGGAATGAAAAGAATAGAAAATAACACTTTCAAATTACGAAGGCTAACTTGAAATATCTAAAGAATGTATCCAAACAAAAAGAAAGCTACTTTTATCATTTAGAATAATACTCTACACTTTTCCAGCAGTATTTCTTTTATAAAGGTTTGATGATGTTTACATTAATTGATAAAGGCCTAAAAGAGGGATTTTGTATTTTTTTAAATATTGAAGTGTACGAGGTGAAAAATAAAATACGACGGGATAAACAAAGTAGATGTCTATAATAAATAAATTACTCCACGATTCCGTGGAAAAAAATATAATAACTTGTTTGATGAAATAATAAATAAATTAAGAAAGAAAAGAAAGGGTCTGGCACGCTTTATCACCATTCTAAACTGATATTGTCACATCAATAAAACACATGTATTTTAAGAGAGTAAACAGAAGAGAAGAAAAATTTTTAAAAGGCATTCCGTGATTACCCCAGTGTTGTAGGTGTACAAAAACAATAGATTTAATTATTTAATAAAACTGCTGGCAACGCTGAGCAGCTGGGCGTAACCTTCCCTCATTAGTCAGTGTGGGTTTTGTTTGGCTTCTACAATATTATTCATTGAAATCTTTCTAAGACTGATCTTAACTTATCAAAAGGTTACCTTCCTTTTTTATCCTAGATAGAACTAAGGTTTTTATTAAATGTGTCATTCACAAAATTGTACCACTAGTCTGTATGCGAAACTAATCCAAGATGAATGGTATCATCCTCTGAGTTCTAGGTCTAGTTTAACAGTTGCTCTTGAATTAGTCGATACATCTGCCCATTGGACACACTAATCGTATTACAGTAATTGATAGTGTTATCACTTTATCACTGGTGCCATCGATTAAGCCATCGATTGATGTATGCTGAGGGCGGAACGATAGTTCCATATCGAGGTTGGAAGAGGGAAGAGTAAACCCCAGTCGGTTAGGTAACCTGGAGCGTTGACCTAGCTTTCACTTTCCTGCTCCTGTACGTACGTCTAGGGCATCGCTAGCCCGCGGTGATTAGATCTCGGGGAACCGGCTCTCGAGATACAGGATGTCAGTGGGTCCAAGACCGATTCCGATTTCAAACGACTCAATGTCTGAACGAATCAGTTGTAGATTTAAGCCAAACAGATGTCATATACGTTCTCTGTTCATGCGCAGTTGCGGAAAATGGATTAATAAGTGTTTTTTGACAATCAAAATTTTTGTTTCTGGCAAAAAATAATTCAAAGTATTTTATTCGAATGTTGTACTACTTGGCTTGAATGGGGGAGAAAAATGAAAGACTATGCATAAGCGTATAGCGATATCTGGCCCTGCATCCTTCCAAGATATTGCTTACACTATGACTCGAAAGGAAGGCATTAAATTTGTCGTAAGGAAATAAATTTAATACATATATACGTCATGTGCCTCACTAGTTTCTCTAATGAACGAAGTAAGGATTAAAATCCAAAAAGGGTAAAATATTTGGCAAACATGAATCTATACAAGCTTAGATTCCCTCCTAAAGAGACTCGATCTCTTGCGGTATGTACGACTGACATAAAGCAAAATCCATAAAAGATTAATTTTATTGTCCTTAGGTCTAACTATTGATAGATTTGATATTGATTATTTCGACTCTTGCCAAGAACATCAATGTTAATATGCCGAATCATTTGAATTACTAGCGTTCACAGAGTATATTTTACAAGTAACTTTAAAAGTATGTTACTAGAAAGTGAAAAAGGGGAAATTGAAATGTATATGTCTCAGAACTTCCCATTATCACACCCTTCTAATTTTCACTTTTGGTAGACATACTTGTAACACTTTGAATTTAATCAAACCATTTACATATTTTTATGTGTTGCTGGATTCCTCTAACCCGAAGCACATCATGTGTAAAAGGCGGAGAACATATTTTTCGCTTCTACTCCCAAAGCCGGGCCGTCATAAAATACAATACATCAATTATATTTCCTCGCTAGTTAACACCCCCGACATAAGCCAATTCTCTTAAACTTAAAAATACATTAAAGACGAGACAAATCACATCAAATGTATCCTTGATTATTAAAGTAGAACTTTTGAGTCTTCCGAAGTGACTTATTAGAAAGAAATGGGTGAATTATTTGAAACCCTATGAGGGCATCAGTTGGTTGGCTCGCAATCTTGGATATTTGATCCAGTTAACGGACCTGGCCGATTAATTTTTTTCTCTGACATGTAAATGTTTTAAGTGGTTAGCCGTGTGCTTTAAATCAGTGACCGTAATAACCTCATTCATTTAGGTCAGACCCTGAATAGAAAAAAGTAGTAACGTTCCCGAACTAGTTATGATCGCGATCAGCAATGGAAATCAGATATTGGGGTTTTACTCATAGTGGGATTTTCGAAACATTTCTTTAATGTCCGTCGATCCTCCATGGCAGTTGACGAAAATGAGGCCCGTTCAAATACACACACACACATACATATATATATATATATATATATATATATATATATATATATATATATATATCTGTTACCGCCCTGGTCGCTATTTTTGTCTTATCTTTACCAAAATCGATATAAAAGCGTCTTATGTAAAGACCAAGTACATTACGGCTGAAATCGGACCGGGTGGAGGGGGGGGTTAGAGTAGACGAGTTTCAACAACTCAAAATATCTGCGTTAATATATATATATATATATATATATATATATATATATATATATATATATATATGTTAAGATTGGTAACGTAACAACACTTTTCGATTCACCGGAAAAAGAAGAAAAAAAAACGAATACGATTTTACATTTTGTCCCTTCTATTAAACCCTCACCTCCTGTCAAATTAACGGACACGATCTTGTGTTTTAAATAAAACGTTTGAATATCGAGTTATTTGACGACCGTCAGTGGAAAATAATATGTATATTTACCAATTTGAACAGGTAAATAGAATTGATTGACATCTAAAAACTGTTTTCAAGAATTCTTGGCGTTTTTGGCTTTCGCCTTAGTGATTTAACTTAAAGGAAATATACGTACAAACCTTAGACACTTATGTTTGTGAGATACATTCATTCACGTAAACTAAAATGAACAATTACTGCACCTGAAGGTTCACAGTTCCTAACAGGTGTTTCTTCCTTCTCGAGGTCAATCTCTTTTGAAAGCCTTAAACGTTGAATGAAACCAGACAATGAACAGGAAGTGATTTTGCGAATGAGGACAACATTAGGGAAACGGAAGTTTTTTATTGCAGAGCAGATGTAGGGCTTCCGAGAACCTGGGTAAGAGAATCAAACTCTCTCCCGGCTGGAAGTAAATAAAGAAAACCAAAAATACTTTTTACTTAGAATTGTTTCCTCTCTCAATTAGTTAAAATGAACGAAGACAAGTTTCGTCAATCCAAATTTTACTAATCTACACTCAAAATGATTGTCGTAATCCTTTACCTCATTAAAACTCTTATTTAGTTATAAGAAATTAACGGGAAAAACAAAGGCTGAAGTTGACAGATTTTATTGAAACGTCCGTTCTGTCAACCACTATTAGTCTTGAAAGTGCAAACATTTTGGTTTCAAAATGCAGTCTGCTTGACATTAAGTAATTAAATTTTACTGCTAGAGAGCTACTACCTTTGTATATTATAATTATAGTTTAGTTACTATCTCGATAGATAAACCAACCAATCCGTCCCTCCACAAACATTTATTAGAACAGAGTTCTTTCTCACAGTACTTGGGCCATCTTCAGCCCTAAGTCTAGCTACATCCCTTTACTAGGCGCTTTAGTAAGTGGTAGTTTTGTATCATCCTGACCCATTCACACGAATTGTTGAGTCACATGAAGTTTTTAAAGCCGTATTTTTCTTAATTTTTACTGCTATGCCAGATCAAAAGGAAGGGCATCTCGCATAACTAGAAAACGACGAGAATATGGAAATTTCATATTTGAAACTGTTATAACATTAATGGGAGTACAAGGATTTCTTTTGCTGCCTGCATTAGATTCTTAAAAGGTTTCCCTAATTGAGGGTCGTGTGTTGGTCTAGTACTCAAGAAGCGTTTTTTAAAACATTTGGTATTCTGGAAATTTTAGAGTAAAGAGAGGAAGTTTAGTGGAATTAAAATGTTCATGTTAGACATATAGTGGATGGTTGGAAAAAAACAGGCTTCTCTCACAGAATTTTAAATAAATTTTTTTTAATTAAAAGTCCGGGATTTTTAGAATTTCTCATATGTTGCAGTGTTAGATACTGCAGGTGGAGTCTTCTATGAAACGTAGCGTATTTCTCATTCTTATGTTGATTGCTTATGTTACGACTATGCCTTACGTAGAACCCCTTCTAGTGGTTTCAAGGTCCCAATCGTCTTTAGAAAGTAACCTAATTATGTCACCTTTTTAACATGTTAAATGGTAATGAACTCCTCCTCTGTTGCAAGGTCTCAATACACATCTACGTAATTTCGAAATCAGTCATATTTTCAGTCAAAATGTCACCTATGACGTGAACTAAAAATATGAGATATGAAAATGTTGAAAACCTCATCATTTGGCGTTCATATCACGTTATACTAAATTCTGCACAGGAAATTGGACTTAAAATACCCCTAACCATTTTAATATTGAGATATGACAGACCGGACACCTGCCAACAGAGGCTCTACGTCACTCATAAATCAAATATCAAATAAATTATGGACAAAGAAAGTGTTTTTATTGGGTTCCTTTTACAGACATTACTTGTTCGATCACGACACGAGTGTGGGATTACTTCTAGATGCTGCATGATCTAAATCTTCTATGGACCTTCTTGAATTCGTAATCCCTCAACTTTCTTTGGATGTACTTCTTAAGAAACTCTCAAGGATGTTACAAGGCTTCAGTCTACAATAGAACCCGATAGAGAACAAATATCCATCTTATTCAATGACGAGTTTCAGAATTTTAACAATTTTGTCTTCAAAGATATACTCCAATCAATGTTAATTGAATCAGTTTTAATTCAATTTTCATCTCCTCCTTTACTGCAGTAGTCACTTGTAATGGCATAAAAAAAACGTATTGTAATATTTTGTTTAAGATCAATAGTAAACGTAATGTATCAAATTTTTCAAGTTTTCAAAGATTTTATTGAGATAACAGATAAAAATTTTGTCTTCTTGATGAACTCACATTTTTATATGGTTTAATCACTTCTACTTTAAGTAATGAATGAAAAAAAATATGCTCCATCATCAGTGCCCTCCTGGCCAATATCAACCATTAAAATGCCATACAAGCACTGTTATTAAATTAAAATAAACGCACACACACACACACACACACACACACACACACACACACACACACACTTATATATACACACACATACAAGGACAAGTATTAGATTTAGAAAATAAAACTTTAAGAAAAATAGAAATTCGATACCAGATTTCATCACCATCCAACAACTCAACAACAATAGCTATATTCGTACTTTTTTGTGGCGACCTCTGAAGACTGTTATCAAATACGTTGCTTAAACATGATATTTTTATATAATCTTCTCTTCATGTTGGCATTACCAGATTTAAGTTATTTCGAATTCATAATTGGGTAAATCAGAAGTAGATTTTCGGCATAGTATTCTTATCCTAAAGTTTAGGATATTTATTTCTTATTTAATGAGATGCACCTGATATGAGTACCTTTACTCTGAACAATATAATATTAAATATTTGATCTGGATGTACACAGTAGGCCTGTTTTCCTCTATAATACGAATATTACGTTACGAATATGAGTATATTTAAATGGCTTGTCAATAATATTTTTAAGATATTAAAGAAAATCTTGGATTAACTATTTCATACTATAATTACTAATTGGTTTAATGCGCCTCGGTCGTTGGTACCATACTAAAAAATAACAGCAACAAACCAGTGTTTAATATATGAACGTAACGAACTCCAAGACTAAACGTTCACCAGTTCAACACAATCAAATTTCAACAAGACTGAAAAATAATATAGACCATTTTTAATTGGCACCAATGATGTGAACAAATAATTTGGCTTATTGATTCTTTGGCTTTGACCAAGTCCAAAAATTTGAATTGAAACCAGTTGTTTTTAGTACAACCAATGAAATGGCTCTGAGACAAAAGTTTTAAGCTCTCTCTGTACATGATAATTCTTAACCGTAAAGATTGTTCCCTTAAAGCTGAAAATCGAACAGCTGTGAAGATAGGAACACTTAGGGAGACAAACACGTGCTAAAGAAATTATATGATTCGGTTTATGCTGTTCAACCGTTTGGTTAACAAACCACACAAAAGATAATTTATCTGAATGTAAAAATATCACAAATGCTACAGATAATTATATTCTTGTAGATATATTGAAACAAACTATGCTCAAGAGTTATGACGTGAAAATATTTCGAGGGTCTAAAGCCAAAGTGTCGTGTCTAAAAAACATATTTTTTTAGAAAATGCGATTGAAAGCTTCATTCACATTAATTTGAAAAATATTTAAGATAATTATCGTTATCTTACTATTTACAAGGCTTAGAAATACGGTTTTTTGACAACTCAAATGAGCGTTTTTGGAAATACGGACAATCTTTGACAGTAAACCATCGATTTATGAGTGAAATGTGATGAATATTTTCTGACATTATCCTCCACAGCTGTTTGCTGTTGGTTCGGTGATTATTCTATCTGATTTTAGTAAAGAGAATATACTCTTAATCGGTCTAATTATAAACATAAAATAAAATGAGAACCAATCTTTACCGTGTGATTTGGAAACTGCGTCCTGGCTGATAAAATTTCCCCAATCGAATAAAATTGCAACTCATTAGCAACAGGATTTCACCATCTGATTTTAAAATATCTTAAGTGCCAAATGTCCCTCTGCTGAAATTTCAGATTTCACGTTCTTTAAAAAGAAATCCTTGAAATAAAAATATTTTTTTCAAATACCTAATTTCATGAATAAAATAGTCCTGTATGAAGAAACTTTTCTTCGCGGCCCAACACAATTTTATTCACATTAATATATAATTAATCTTCACCTATTAGAGTTCTTTCGAGTTATTTAGAACTATGGTTTGTTTCGTGATCTAGGATTAAACTTTGAAAACATACACCTAACTTTTAAAAGGAAAAATGTTTAAGCTCATTTTATTTTATCTTTGGGCCAAAACAAACTGCGGGGTTGGGTCCATATCAAAAGTCAGGCTGCCATGTTAGAGCAAAATTGTATTCCTACTTAGGAATCAAATGAGAGATGATATTGTTAGAATTGGAAGAGTTGAGTTTACTAATGTGATAACTTGTGATGTTACGATGGGGGTAACATGTAAACATACTAGTTTCTTGTTTGTACAAGACCACTTATTTGATTGAAATGGGTAGCCGACCGAATGGGTAATGAAAAGAGAGATAAAACAAGTGGGAAGAAAAGTTCCATGTATTTACAGTGGTTTCTAGTTACATTCTGCATGACACCATATAACAATAAAGGCATCATACAATTTGAGGAAATTCCAAGAATTTGAGTCCAGAATTGTTTGGGAACCAAGCCTGCATAATTTGTAGCCTGCATAATCTGACCTATCGTAGTTATGATCTAGTACGGGATGAGCAACCTGCGGCCCGCGGGCCGCATGCGACTCTTTAAACATGTTTATGTGACCCGCCAAGCATTTCTAAAATTGAATTTATTTTATCGACTTTCTCCACTGAATATATTGTTGTTATATATATATATATATATATATATATATATATATATATATAATATTTATATACGTAAATATTTTGTTCTTTGCGGCCCGCCAAAAGCATTTAAAATTTAGATTGGCCCGTTGATTAAAAAGGTTGCTCACCCTTCATCTAGTATGAATATGTGGACTAAAATATTTTGTATATCCATGCTTTGATGCAGTATCTATAGGAAAATTGATCTTCACATTCAAAGTTTAGATTAGTTATCTTGCTCACCTAGATGCTTCGTCTCAAAGTTACGTATATTGTCATCTCCCTTCAAAAAGTTTAGGATTGTTCTTGATTTATTGTTCTTAATAATACAAGCAGAGTCCCTAACGATAAATTGTTTCATTACTCTTTCAACCTTTTCATTATCTATTGAGTTACATAAATTATGTAATTTTATAGACCTTTCCCAAAACATCTCAAAGTCCTTTTGGAATGCCCTTAAATGATGTTGGATAGATATAATTGGCAATCCGTGTATATAATAAGTTATAACTATTCATCAATACGAGGATGAATGATCGTTATGGATTAATTAACTCTCGAGTGATTTACGCTTATGACAAAAAATAGAATAATGGAGTATCAGTATTAAGATTTTGTTTAAGGAGATAATTCTATGTACATTTGTAGAAAGAAAAAGTCTCAACGCAATGTGATGTCAAGACGATTGTCATTACAATCAATCATTCATTCACCCTTTTTAATGATAATTCATTCATAATAGAAGGGAAAACATTCAACAAGGAATATTCAGGGAATATTCTGTAACGAAAATCTTTTGTATTCAATTGGGCGCCTTGTCAGTTGGTTTCTAACAGAAACATACGACCAGGAAGAAGACATGCTACATCAGAATAGGAATCACCCTATTTAAGACTGATTGACGTCATCAAGATTACTCCTTTCCGGTCCTCGTGGCTTCATTTTATGACCCCTCGTGAAGCTTACAGTATATGCAAGTATTTGTCTCCTATTGTGATTATGATAACAGAAGGAAGATAATGCGTATTCATAAAATGTCTTCGTATTGACGGCGGAAGCAGTTCAACAGGGTGAATGAAATATTTTCCAATAATGAAAATGCTCTTTCCACTAATATTATTTTTGTAGAGTCGGTTTTCTTACTCTTTAAGGACTTCATCAGGGCCGCATAGAACTCGTGTTATCTACTACCTTGTTGTGCTTCAAAAATGAGTGGTAGTATTTACTAAAAACGACGGACACTGACTTCTCCTAAACAGTCTCTTGGGAGCAGCTTAATTAGAGAATATCCATAATAATGTAATGAGTGTGAGCGAAACATTTTTTAATCTTTGTTATTTGTTTATCTTTGTTATCTGATGAGCTTCCTTAATCAGGAACTTCCGCCTTTGAAGGATTTCCATATTCCTTCCTGCTACACACACACACACACACAAAAGAAATATTAAAGCAGCTGAAATCTAGAATAATCAACCCAAAAACAAGTAATTATTCTTCATTCATGGTTTTCACCTTTTCTAGAATCACTACCAACGTCTCGTACCGTGAAGTCTCTTACAAAACTGTATAAGGTTGCATAGTGAGATGGCGATTGACTGCCTTCACCAATTTCTTGGCTAACCACAGAGGTAGAACAAACATGATGGCCGAAAACCCCTGCGGTATACCCCATGAAAACTCTGTGGAGTAATTACTCGGAAATGCGGTGCCTGTAAAAAGCTCTCTTATAAAAAGATGCAAAACCCGACATCAAAGGTATCGACTTCTCCAACGAACAACATTTTATCTCAAAACTTCAACATTTCAAGGTAAAAGGGACGCTGTTATACATTGCCGTGTAAAATTAGAAGGATAGGTGAAAAGTCCAAACGACTATTTTACCTAAGTAAAATCTATATACAATGTTATAGGTTGAAACATTATTATAAAATTTATTTATTTATTTAATTTTACTAATGAGGTCAATAACCGTCTCCAGTACCTCTGAAAAAGTAAACAAGTCCACCAGGATGCGTAAACTAAGCAGATTTCCCGCGCGAAGGTTTACAATAGATAAATCTGCATACTGGTATCACAACCATATAAAGTGAATAAATACAAACGGTAATGAGAAATATTTCAGTCAATTTACAAGTTAATAATCCTTACAGCGGGAAACGTATGAATTTCAGCCATTGACGAACTTGATCTTCTTTTTATATAAAGCGATTGAATATCAAGTTTATATATATATATATATATATATATATATATATATATATATATATATACAAATTTTTGAACGGACCTCATTTTCGTCATCTCCTGGTTAGGATCGATGGATATTTGAAGAAATTGTTCGATAATCGCGGCTTGAGTACTACCTCAATAGCTAATTTCCCTCCAGGGAAATCTGCTAAAAAATAGTGAGACAAACAGAACGAGCAAATACAATATAAGTATTTCGTATTGAAGCTATTAAGTAAATCATTTGATATTTGCGAATAAGATTTAAATAGTTAATTATCTGTTAACGTCCACTTTTTGCTACTATGGCTAATTGGGACGTGTTATCCAAACTTCTCTAGCCAGGGTGGGACTAAGGACTTTTTTTAATGAGTCCGTCACTAAAAAAAATCCTATTTCCCTGGTGAGAATCGAGCTCGTCACTCTAAGTTTACAATCAAGAGAAAGGCAAACGCTTGAACTCACATCGCTAACCCTAACGCTGTTTTTTAGGCCTCAAGTCACTAATATTTGTATGTTTTTGTACAACACTACGTTGTATATCGGCTCAAGTGGACTCAAGACATTTTGTCAATGCTTTAAATCAGAAAACGAGGTGTGAGGTAAGGGAAACTATTCCAAATCTTAAAAATCACTTGTATTATAAGACGGGTCAAAAAATTTAAATTGACCAGTACTAATGAAAATGTTAGTTTAGTTTTGTTAATGGCGAACTCGCCACTCTAGGTTTACGAAGTGAGATTATGGTCAACACATTGGCTCTCATAGCTAACCTGAGCCCAGTTTCAAGTTTTAATGGCATATTGATTAGTTTTAATAATTTTACGTACAGTGAACTGTCACTGAGGAGTAGAGAACATTATAACAATAATATGATTTCTATAACAATAATTTCACTATTCATGAATAGGTGCACATGTCTGTTTTATCATGAACCACTTTATTCAAAGCTTATACATCAAATATTGTTTACAAGTGACTTTTATTATGTCAGCACATGCAAATTCATTGTGCGATGGCGTCAATGATTAAGATTTTTCGTTCTAACACAAAAATGTTTATTGGAACTCGATAGTTAATCTCATTTCTGTCAGCACTAAAGATCGTATTGAGCCTGAAATCGGATCTAGACCTAATGGCGGATGAGAGGGGGAGATTCGAAAATCCCAAATATCTCCGTTATTATGAGTCGGATCGTAAAATGATATAACCAATATTGATAAATATTCTTCACATTTTTTGGCAAGGGTCTCCAATAAAAAAACATTTTTTTCCGTTGCAAACTTTATTGAAACTGCCCTACATGTTTCAATAAAGTTTGGACCAGAATGTTTTTTATTGGAGACCCTTGCCACAAAGTTTAAAGAATATATAAATAATATTGGGTCCAGAATAAGAAGAATATTTTTAAACAATTGACGCTCTACTGTTGTTGTTCTATGATTTTTTTTTCGTTTCTCAAATACTCATCGAGTCAAATACTCATTGGTCTTCTTAACTGTTTTTCTTCACATAGAAATAGAGAACATGTGGTATACAAGTAAAAGTACGCCTGAACGTGAAAATCTTCTTAGTTTACGTGGCCACTGCGTGATGCGTTATTATATCGATTTTTCATTCCATACTGATACGCTTAGCACAAGGAATATTTGAAAAAAAAAATATTCTGGAATGAGATTCCAACTATCATTCCTTGCGGCGAAAAAAGAGAAGGAAGGGATGAAAGTAAATTCACATTGAGATCAAATATTGAAAGGAGTGCGGAGGGAATGTTCAGAACCCCACGTAAATAAGAAATATCCCTCAATTACGTTATGAAAAGGGAGCTTTTCCCCTTTATCTACAGCAGCTCAATCTTTCCCTTCAGAAGATTCGAGCTCTAATAAAATTATGGGCGAGGAAGGAAAAAAATGTCGTTAATTTTATTTATTGGTTTTAGTTCCCTTGATTCGGGGTTTTGAAATTGTTTACACCGATTGGATTCAATCCCTCATTGTTGTGATTTTTGATTACTGGTTCATATTCAGAAAGATCATAATCGGGCCCTTTGCATCCAGCGTGGGGTGAACCATCTGATTAATTGCGTCTCAACCGTAATCAAAAATGAAAAGTCCTTCTCGCAAGGGCTAAATTAACTTGGCAGATTTCCTACTTGCGGGGGACAAACTAAAGATCTCATTTCACCATGTATTCCCTACTCCTAAGTAAAAATTCGATGAGTAGGAGTGGGGGTTTACTGAGAGCTGAATACAACAAAATAAGCATTACTGGCTTAATGGCTTAAAGTCCTGAATATATATATATATATATATATATATATATATATATATATTTATATATATATATATAGAACAACCACTGTTTAGTATGATTAATTTAACAGGAATGGTTTTCTAACATATTTAGATTTGAATGAAATAACGGAAACACTTTGAATTTTCGAATTGCCACACTGAACTCTTTTTTGCAACTAAGGAATATGGTTTTTATTGTTTAATTAAATCGTTAAATATGCAGTATGGTATAGACAGACATTTTCGATTCAAGAGCGAAAAATCTTAATTTTTATTAAGATTATTTTATTTCTCACTCATTTATTAGTGTGTCGCTCATATAATAAAGATCAGTTGAAAACAATATTTTGTATTTAAGTTTAGAATAAGAAGTGTCATGATATAATTGCTTATTGTTAAAGTGTGATGATTAAACGAAAGGGTTCACTGAATGCTTAAAATGAAATGAATTCCAAAATCTCTTAATATTCATGATTGAGAAAAATTGTATAAAATAGGAAAAAAAAATTAATTCGCTACAAGATTACAACAAGTGTTTCGATCTGACTCGTAGTTACTGCAATATTTTTAATTTAAATTGTCTCCCCCTGAAGACTCCTCCCCGGTCTGATTGCAACCATTCACGAACTTGACTTTTTGCGAATGACACACATATTTATCCAGTTAAGAATTTTGTATTTTATCAAATAAATATCTGATTCAAAAGATATTTCGAATTCAAGCTTCGAATAAAGTGTTTTAGGAAAGATAACAGCTCTTTTTATGTTAATGTAACAGCTTATTATTAATATTGCATGAGCTGGAGTGGGGTTTACTGAAGGCGGAAAACCAAAATATTTCAAATATCTCTGTTAATACTCCAGGTAAAGAAAAAGGCAATAAAATGTTTAATAAGATTAGTTCAGCACATTTTTTTGATCGAACGTATAATATATTTCGAAATCACCACACCTCTCACTTGCCCGATTACACCTATCAACAAACCTGGTCTTTAGTTAGGGATAAAACGTTTAAATATTGAGTTTGGTAAAGATCAAATACAAATTTCTACCGTTAGCGCATTAACAGGCATATATATATATATATATATATATATATATATATATATATATAGAGTTTTAGACGGACCTCATTTTCGGCATCTCCTATGTACATTTGAAAAACACTTTCGGAAATCACGTCATGAATACAACAGCTGATTTCCCTCAAGGGAAATCTACGTAGAATAATAATATATGTTATACAAATACGCATAATTTAAACATTACAATAATCCCTGGCAGTAATTATTATTTATAAGTATCGTCTAGTATTTTAAAAGTCCATCACGCAGGGGCTGCGAAAACTAAGCAGATTTCCAACGTGAATTTTTACAATAGAGAAATCTCCATACGAGAGCCGAACAGTTACGGAATTGGCCAACTAGCTTTTGGCGGGAACCTCACTCGTCCGTTATACGACCACATTTCATAAAAATGCGATTATCTCGGTTTATATTTAAGATAGAGAATAAATGTATAGAACAATATTTATAGTAAATTTAATTTTCAATAAGATTGGTGGTATACAAATTGTTTGATCCGACGTATGGTAACGGAGATTTTTCGAATTTTAGAAAATCCCCCCTCTAAACTCCCCCCCCCTCCCACTGGTCCGATTTCAGCTATAAACGAACTTGATCTGTCTTTTTGCATAAAACGTTTATATATCGAGTTTGGTAACGATCAAACAAAAATTACGACCGCTAGAGCGTTAACAGACAAATATATATATATATATATATATATATATATAATTTTGAACGGACCTCATTTTCGTAATCTCCTATGATCGATGGACATTTGAAGAAATTATTTGAAAATCGCGTCATGAGTACGACCTCAATAGCTGATGTCCCTTAAGGGAAATCTGCTAAAATGTCGCTCCAACTAAAAACCCATCCAAGCGGTCATTTCTCATGTAATAATGAACGTAATTTTCGTAAAAATCCTAATCATATATTTCTGCAGTAAATTATCTAAAAAAGAAGGCAAACAAGAACAACAAATGTATTATATGCTCTGCAAAATATTCACTTATCTGTTATGATTTATGATATGGTTTTCTTGCAGATTGGCTGTCAGTACAAGTTGATGAATGGCTGGAGAACTACTTGATCGTATGTAAGAACTCCATTGAGCGAACCAAAGAGGCCTTGGATTTGTACTTCAGCAGTAGAGTTATATATCCAGAGGTTTTTCTCAACAGAGATCCTCTCAGCCCGCAATTCCAGCAGTCCTTCAGGGCTTTGTAAGTAATCATTTTTTTAATTTACGTCCACTTTATGCTACTTCGGCTAATCGGGACGGGTTATCTACAGGTTATCATCCCCACCCCCTCTAACAAGGGTGGAACTCAGGATCTCATTTAATGTCCGTAATCCTTTTGAGTCTTTAAGAGCCGAAAAAGACATAATATTATTCAAAATACTTTCCATTATGTCGTTGAAGAATTACTATCGCTATACCACTGTGTTAACCGTATTTTATTTGCAATTAGAACTGTATAGAAATAATTGTATGATTAAAAAGCATATTCGAAAAAAGTTCTATACAAGTGACAATTATCAATTTGAGATTTGTAAAATCTAAACTTTTATTTTTTCCTACTGTTTTTTAGAGTATAAGCAATAATGAGGCAATTCAAAATATGGGCAAAAATCTTGATAAACCAATACGTCAGATATTGACCAACTTATGAACTGATTTTGAATTAAACTTTTATTTGGATGGAAGAATTGAATAATAGATTTATTTTTTTCTTCTATTTCCTCTTCCGTATCCCTAAATAGCGCCTGTGTAATTGAATTGTCTTCAATCTTCAACCGGGAACAAAAAAAATGGAGAAGAATGGATTCTGGGAAGTTGTCTCGATTACTGTTTACGCTCTCTATCTTTTCTTTTTACATTATTTCTTCTGAATTGCGCTGACGTAACCGAAGCAGCTGTGGAAAGTTATGTTATTTCTCTCTCTTTAATTTAATTCGATGATTTGAGCTGAAACTGAGTAATTAATTGTTTTTCGAACAAATATAAATTTATTGATATCTTCGTATTGTTTAATGTTGTCAATGCGAGGTTTAACCATATAACTTGGAGAATACAAGAGTACGAAGGAACCTTTGGCGGAGATTGAGGTACTTCGGAGGATATGAGCGTTGTTCGTAAAATTCTGAGTTTTGGATATATGGAACCGAATTAAAATTGTTACTTATTTGTGTGGTACAGTTAATATATGTACCTGCAGTTTTTTTGAATAAAATCAAGCACAAGTTTGTAGGATATGCCCTTGCAAAACGTACGGCTTATCAAAATAAGCCCTGAAAACATACTTCGTTAAAGAGCTTATTTAGAGCTCCCCTAACTTTTTAGGTAGCCAGGTAGTGATAAATAAATATTTATTTTTTTATTATGAAGAAATGGCTCAGGTGAGCTACGTGAGTTAAAGCGTTTGGCTTAATCTCTAATAGTAAACCTAGAGAAGCGAGTTCGACCCGCCTAGGGAATATGAATTTATTTAGTGACGAACTATTTAAATATTTCCTAAATTTGAGGGAAAAGAAGGACGTTTATTTCCCCCTTTTTTCTGGGACAGTTTTACTACTTATGCTTATTAAGCGTTGGAAGTACAATTTTAATGAAATGTGTGTATTGGTCTGTGTGTAATGAAGTCTTTCTTAGGTGACTATGTGAGAGAATACAATTTTTAGCTGCAGCAACTTGCGACTCCTGGTTTTCTCAAGAGATAAACTGTCTCAGAGATTAGTAGTGACATTTTGTCATCGATCTACAGCAATCGTACAAAATCTTACAAGATCGTACTAGATTTTTTATTATAAAATATTCCCTATGTCAAACTTAGATTCCTATTATGAGTAAAGTTTATCTAATGACATAAAGTTGTCTTACATAATCTACTTGGTCATGATATTTGTTTGATGGTAGACGATATTCGATTACTCATGAATCGACTCGATGGTTATATTACCGCCTGCCGAACAGAAATTTATTTAGGCGAACTCACTAAATAAAATCCCTACTGCCACCTTGGCTTGATAAGGGTAGTTAGAGGCCTGTAGGTTCGCTATAGTGATTAGCTCACAAGTTTAAATATAACAACTAGTTAATTGTCATTGAACCAAAAGCTTCGTCTGCCTTATTTTCACACACCTTAATTTTAAGACACCTGAAAAGCGAATGAACTTCTAAGGGACAGTGTTAAGAGTGCTACTTGTATAAAAAAAAAGTCAGTCACTTAGGGCTTCGTTAACTAAGCAGATTTCCCAAGTGTTTCACTTATTTGCATTTATCTCAAAACGTAACTGTTAAATGGGAACAATATTTGGTACTCAGGATTCAAATAAAGTGCTTCATGATATAAAAGTTTATTGATAATATGAAATGAGTAGTAGTGGGTGTTTACTGAAGGCCAAAAACTAAAAAAAAGCTTGCGTACGAAATTTAAAGAACATTACATTTGCGATGGATCACATGAACCATGATTGGTTCAATACAATTTTTTGATGTGACGCATAATAACGGAGATATTAGGTATTTTCAAAACACCCCTCCTAACCCCCGCCCCTCCCACTGGTCGGATTTTATCTATTAACGAACTTGATCACGGACCTCATTTTCGTCCTCTCCTGGGTTGGATCGATGGAAATTTGAGGAATTTGTTCGAAAATCACGTCATGAGGAGCACATCAATAGCTGATTTCACTTCGGGGCGAATATACGATAAATGTTAAGTCATACACTACTTTTCTGTAATCTATTCCATAAAATTGCTCAAGAAATTAACTAGTCTTAGAACAACAAAGGAGGATGCATGCACACATATTTTCTCTCCTCTTTTAGCATGCTTAGCTAGTGTTGTTGAAGTATGGAATGTGAATTTGAGAGTGCCTATCACCTCTACAAAAAAGTCCGTCACGCAGGGGCTGCGTAAACTAAGCAGATTTCCCACGTGAAGTTTTACAATAGAGAAATTTCCGAACAGAAACGATTAACGAGAGCCGAACAGTTAAGAAAACGGGTCGAACAAGCTTTTGACGGGAAACTCACTCTCGTTCGTTATCACACCACATTTAATAAAAATGCAAATATTTCTCGGTTAATATTCAAGATAGAGATATATTTTCAATAAGATTGATTTGGCACAATTATTCGATCCGACGTATAGTAACGGAGATATTTCGAATTTTCGAAAATCCTCCCCTTTCACTTGTCCGATTTCAGACATTAACGAACTTGATCTGTCTGTTTACATAAAACGTTACACACACACACACACACACACACACACATGTATGTATATATATATATATATATATATATATATATATAATTTTGAACGGATCTCATTTTCGTCATCTCCTGGGTAGGATCGATGGACATTTGAAGAAAGTTTTCGAAAATCGCGTCATGAGTACGACCTCAATAGCTGATTTCCCTTGAGGGAAATATGCTAACAGCGTCAATCGGTCTTGACTTCGCTTTCCATTTCCTCACCTTCTAATATCCCTCTCCGAGAGCCCGATAAGCCAGAAGGAAAGAGAATCAGGGGAAGCAACCAATAGTGAGAAGTGAAGGAAACGACATTAGCACGGGAGCGAGGCACTCAACACACCTTCCTCTATACAAGCCATTATCCGAACCAGCCCAAAGTAGGAACTGGGTCTTAAACCAGGGAGACAAGAGTCACGAGAACACAATCGATACTAATGTTGGAAATAAAGCTATCGATACCGAGATTGGAGTGCTCTTCCCACGCACGCAAACCATTACCTACACAAGACATTTATCCATTTTCTTCTTAGGGATAGAGACCAACCTACCCCAAAAAGATACAGAAAATATAATAAGATTTTTATCTATGTGCGAATATCGTTTTAGCAGTATTGAGGTTAGGTTACTTGTGACGCTATTTTTCATTGGTCCTACATAAGAGATGGCGAAAATGAGGTTTGTTCATATATATGTATATGTGATGTATAAACGAAAGGCCAAACCTAAGTTTTATGCTAAAACTAAGGAATGAAATAAAATGAGAAAACTGCCCAGATATCTAAACTGGAAAAAAAAATCAATTGGAGAATCATTTCTCATTAAATGTTTCAGTTATATCTCAAGATACATGAGATCTGGTGTCAATTGAGTAGGTATACATGAAAAAAAAATTAGCCATCTTTGGTATAATATAGCCTAGTCTCGCCAGGATCTTCTCCTTCATGGAACTTAAAGTCAAAGATTTTCATAATCCACTTGCTCTGGCTACATGTTAGGAAAATATATCATGCTTAGTTTTTTTTTTTATTTTTGTTATTTATTTATTGTTTTTTTTTAACACAATGGTTTACTTTTAAGATTGTTGTCTCTGCATAGTGTTCTCACCATTTTGACCGTTATGTCATACTTGTCATGTAATTTGACTGGTATTTTGCCAAACCTACGGGCAGCCTTTGTTACTTGTATTTACTTCGGCAAAATTCCTCTGTGGATAACTATTTAGGGGGGTCGAAATGATTTGGGGATGGCTTTGTAGTTGATTTAAATATTAGGATATTCTTAAGCTATTTCTATAATAACTATGGGAAATTCATTAAGGGGTGTACAGTAGTCGGGTAGTATTTATACATCACCTAAATCCTTCAATTAAATGTTCAAAGAGTAAATTGAAAAAAGAAATACTATTATATGAGTAAAATAATATTTTAATTACTTGATTTCAAAGTACAAAATAAAGCTATCGAGATTTTGACCAATAGGCACTCTTCTCATCCCTCTGAAACCATTATACACGCACTCAACCTGAATCATGCTATCACTAAACAGACTGGGGGGGGGGGCAGTGATGGTAGGAGCCGGCCAATCGATGGTAACGTTTGAAATAAAGCTATCGATAGTGGAGCAAGAAGGGCCCTCCACTCCCTGCTCGACCCCTTCAAGCACCCTTAGCACAAGGGAAGGGTTTGTAAGCGAATTTCTTTTTCAATCGATCTCCAAACGGTCAGCTATCTAAAGCAATCGGTTCCTTGATGCTCCCTCTGACTCAAATAAATTTAAACAGATCTTCTCCGCCGTGCAGGCCTCTCTAGTAGATCTGTACTGGTCAGTCCTTTTAGCAGATTTCCCTTAAGGAATATCAGCTATTGTGTTTGTACTCATAATACGATGTACGATAAATGTCTATCGATCCTACCTAGCAGATGACAAAATGAGGTACGTTCAAAATAATATATAAACTTGATGTAGCCTATCTAGAGGTCCCAATTTTCGCTTGATCGTTCCAAAACTCTATGTATTAGCCTTTAATGCCAAAACTAAAATTCAAGCTCGTTAATGGCTCAAATCGAACCAGTGGGAATGGGAGGTGTTTCGAAAACTCCTTATATCTCCTTCATTACACGTCAGATCTTATTGCAAATACAGTGTTCTCAAAATATTGTCATATGCATTTATTCTGTAACATTAATATTAACGGAGATATTTTGGTTTTTCCTGCAATAAGCTGTTATATCATGAACCACATTACCCTATTAAGCTAAAAGACCAACTATTTTTTTCATTAAATTTTTACTGCGGGAGATACAATCAAATAAATATAGCGATGACGTCAGCAATTAAGATTTTGAGGTATTGAGCGAAGAAATTTATTTTTCTATATGATACTCGATGTTTAACTGTTTCATTCGACACAAAGGTCATACTAGTAAACGGCTGGAATTAGGGGTGGAATATACGAAGTTTAGAGGGGGTATTTTGAGGAAAAAAAAATCAAAATATTTCGTTATAGTCGCAATGTTAATGTCAAAAATGTTATAGAACCAATCTTATTAAGCTATTGATGCTCTACAATTGTAGTCCAATACATTTTGACCTAACTCATGTTTTAAGCGAGTTACTTGTATTGTCTTTTCAGCCTTCATTTACCTCCCAACCCGTTTTACTCATCGTTTTTTTTACATAGAAATTGAGAATGAGGTGTTGAAATGAGATCACAAAGCGTGTTAAATCAGCACTTTGGAAATTTGCTGAGTTACGCAGCCCGTACGTGACGGACTTTTGTTATATATCACATTGCCTAATTTTCACAAGTCACCACAAGCCTTTGCTAGTTCTCAATCACGTCTTGCGGGGGATCAACTAATAAGTCAAAATACTCTTCAAAAATAATGCTTTAATTTTCAATTATTGTACATGTGCATTTCTTTCTTTTTCTCAAATACTTTACTCCTGCTACCTGGCAGACTTTAAGTAAAACTACCATTTATGCTTTCTCCATCTCCGACAAGATTGTCGGTCTGTTTCATGGATTTGACCTTCATAATTACTACTCAATCGAATACTAGGTATAATATCGTTTTAGTGTTTTATGCAGTTTATTTCCTGGGATATATTCCCAGGTTTTTATCTCCAAAAATATTCCATGAGTATTTGAACTCATCCATACGTCGTATTACCCACTCTATTTTTCCATGTTCAAGTGGATCCTTAATTGAGTTAACCTGTAAAGCTCTTTAGTATTTTAATACAGACTCCCGTCGTTTTATCGAAAATTCAACAGAAAAATTCTATCTCAGTTGTGGCATTCTAGTTTTATATTGTTTTTCATTTAGAAAAATATTGCATTTAGAATTGTTAGATTACTTCCTTTGAACGATGAACGGTTTTCATGATCTTCCTGAAAATCTTTTGCAGATCACTGTAGGCTATACATGCATGCAGTTTGAATGTAATTTTTGTTTCACTGATATATGGCGATTCTGAATCACTTAAAATCCACAGAAATTTCCAGCTTCTACCCTTGCTGCCTATATTAACTAATTTTATGGCCTATTAACGTTGCGCCTCAATTGCCTCACGAGGCGGAGAAGGTAGTCCTTGGGCCATGGAAGCGCAGATAAGAATATAGTGTGTGCTTTATTCAGAAGTATGATTCCTTTAAGCTGCAATAGAGTTAAGCTCAAACTGTCTCTTCTTTAGGCAAATATCAGTTTCTCTGCAACTGTAGCTTTCCTTCAGTACATTTTATTGTATCAGGAATTGTTTCGCAATTGAGGAGCTATCCCATTAAAGAAATACCGGCTTATAGAATAATAATACCTTGCAAATAAAAGTGCAAGACATCCTCGATCTATTCATCGGTGATGTGAAGCAGAGTTTAGAGTTTAATATATTTTGCGAAATAATTTCAAAATTTAATGCTTAGGCATTTATAATAATAAGGACCAATAATTATGGATGATGTAATGGTTGCTATAACCTTCATATACCATATCTAGAATTGACCTCCATTCACTATTACCTTACGAACAGTGTTTTGCAATAGTCAATGCTCAGTATACGTATCTGAATTGCCGATCTATAAATGATAAACACCTCAGCCTAGTGGTTATTAGACTTGTGATATTCCTAATATAATAACGTATATTAGCAGAATCCCCAGACCTACATTAAACCCGCTGTAAAAGTTGTACACAACACTGTTTTATAATAGTTGTTCTGTGTTACTTCGTGGTTTTTCATTACTTTTATCAAATATCCACAACTCATACCTAGATGAAAACGCGAAAGAGGTTTGTTCATATGTCTACACAGACACACACACACACACACACACACACACACACACACACACACACACACACACAAACACACACACACACACAAACACAAACATAGGCGCGTGCGCGAGCAGATATATTTACTGTTAACCCTCTAGCAGCCGCAATTGAGTTGCGTCTTAAGCGTTGTTTTATAAGGGCTGAAATAGGATTAGGCTTGGGTGCATCTCACGGAGAGCGAAATGAAAAATCCTAAATATCGGTTTAATGGTTATTAAGTTTTTTCTCTCTCGTGTTGTTTCATGAGTTTTTCTTTACCTCCACTATTAATGACTTACAAACATTCAGTAAACCGTCACTTCAATTCACGTTATTAATACATTAAGATCACTAAATGTTTCTCGCTCAGAATAAGCATCATTCTTCTTTAACCTATATCTTTAATATGAGAGTTATAGGGAATTGAATAAGAGATGGTATCATCTTGAGAGTAATGCACGGCTCAGAAAATCTGCTCAGTTTACGCAAGAGCTGCGTTATAGCCTATTTTCAGGGAAGGACCAGAATAATTATCGATTTCCATAATTCGGAATTGGTTTAAACCTTTTTAACTTCATCTATAACGAATACTAAAGGATCATCTATAAATTACATTCAGGACGGAATAACTCATTAGCTCGGGGCTAAGTGATCAAGTCATCAAAAATAACAAATCCCTAGGATCTGATGACTTCTTCAGAGCCCCTAAAATATTGAGGAGATGCAATCTTGGAGGTATACTAGGTCATGAGGTTACCCGGACAAATCGAAAAATGCGGTTTGGGGTCAACTGGCCATTGTGCCTACTCATAAAAAGGGCAATTAATCAAAATTTGAAAATTATAGAGCCTTCGTGCTTCACTCCTTAGCGTATAAGTAGCCGTTCGTTCCTATTTATTAAGTATTGATGGTGAGGGATGAAAGATTACTGGATGGGCAACGGAGTGGTATCGGTCAGGGTGCTCTACTATTGCTATTACCTCTGCCAAAAGGCAGATGTTAGATAAAGAACACTAGCTGGTTGTTGATATAATCATTATTGATTTCTTGCAGACTCATGACAGATATTTTAGAAATGCTAGAGGCATTGCAGTTTCTTGGAGCATCTCGCAAGCTGAATAGATTGACGAGGAAAATGATATACTTGATAAGCCTTTATCTAAAAAAAAAAAAACCCCAAAAAAACGAATAGGCGACTCTGATATCTTTGAGGTTACTATGGGATTAAGACAAGGAGACCAGTTATCACGGTTTACATTGCAGCGCATGATGTATACTGACGGTGGAGTCAATAGAACTATAGAGACTTTGGTCTCTTGTAGAAGTTGCTTTTGAAGCGCACGACTCATTACAAATACGACGGGGCTCAGGCGAGTTAAAGCGTTGACCTTTATCTCACATGGTAAACCTAGAGAGGCGAGTTCGATTCTCGCCTGGGCAAAGGAAATTATTTAGTGACGAAATTCATTAAATAACGTCCTAAAATCCCACCCTGGCTAGAAAAGGGTGGTCACCTGTAGATAACCCGTCCCGATTAGCCTAAGTTGCAAAAAGTGGACGTTAATAAATAAATAAAATAAAACAAATACCAAATACAAAGAAAAACCGAAATACATGGAAGGTTCAATTTATCACATTTAATTAATATATATATATATATATATATATATATATATATATATATATATATATATATTCTAAACAAACCAGAGAGGTAGAGAATTCTGTCAAATAATGGGGGCGGGAACTACAAGCTTTTTAATTTTACATTATTTTTGTATCTGGAAGGAATGGTAACATAGTATTTGATATTAGAACTAGAATGTTTGCATGGGCCATATGCTTTTATGCCCTGAAGAGAGCTCCCTCCCATTATGGAAAATCTCAAGGAAAGCTAAATTGCCATATACGAACAGTGGTTTGGACCTTTGGCCAGGTGTGATAATGAACCAAAATAAAACATATATGTACTGTTGGTCTTGAAGGGGTCCCTGAAAAAATATTCGCAACCGGCCTGACATGATCTGCAATATAAAAAAAGTCCGTCACGCAGGGGCTGCGTAAGCTAAGCAGATTTCCCTCGTGAAGTTTAGTAATAGATAAATATACATACTGCTAACACAACACCGTGAATAAATACAAACGGAAATAAGAAATGTTTCATCCAATTTCAATAGCCTGCCGACAGGAAGCGTTAGGTTAGAAATGTAAACAAACGGGTCCCGCCTCACACCGGAAAGAAAAACAATTACTGAAATATATCAGAATATAACACATTAATTTTATTGAGAACTATTTACTATATGTAGTACTGTAATTAATAATGAGTCAGAATAATTGTTATCTCAATCAATAAAATTTTAGTAGTCCAAAACTTTAAGATGGGGGTGGGGAGTCACCAGTGCATATTTGCATGTATCTCGTATAATAAAGGTCTCTTGAATACAATTTTTGGTATTTAAACTTCCAATAATGTGATTTATTATGTATCAGAGTATTGTTTACGTAACATGAGTAGAAGTGGCGGTTTTGGTGAAAACTGAAAAATGCAAATATCTCGGTTAATATTCAAGATAGAGAATAAATGTATATAACAATATTTATAGTAAATGTAATTTGTAATAAGATTGATTCTGTATAATTTTTCGATCCGACGTATAGTAACGGAGATATTTCGAATTTTCGAAAATCCTCCCCTCTAAACCCCCCCCTCCCACTGGTCCGATTTCAGCCGTTAACGAACTTGATCTTTTTTTTTACATAAAACGCTTAAATATGAAGTTTGGTAAGGATTAAACAAAAATTGCGACCGCTAGAGCGGTAACAGACAAATATATATATATATATATATATATATATATATATATATATATATATACAGTTTTGAACGGACCTCATTTTCGTCATCTACTAGGTAGGATCGATGGACATTTGAAGAAAAATGTCGAAAATTTCGTCATGAGTACAACCTCAATAGCTGATTTCCCTTAAGGGAAATCTGCTAAAAGTCCGCCACGTAGGTACTAAGTAAACTAAGCAGATTTTCTTGGGAAGGTATAGTACTTGTATATTACATATTCTCTATTTTTACGTCAAAACGCAGCGTAGGCTGGAGGGGGGGGGGAGTTACTACTAGCTGAAACAAGGAAGCACGAATAACTCGATTAGTATTTGAGTTACAAAAAAATGCAACAATTGTAGACCATCCATAGATTGACAAAATTGGTTCTATAAAAATTTTACGACTCGACTTATAATAATGGAGATATTTTGATAACGTTATAACAACATATTTGCAAGCATCTAGTAAAATAAAGGTCGCTGGAAATCAATATTTACTATTTAATCTTATAATAATGTAGTTCGTGATATGAGAGCTTATTGTTCAGTTGATATGAGTAGGAGTGGGGGTTTACTGTCTGCTGAAAACTAAAAATTGCAAATATATTGGTTAACATTCAAGATACAGAAAATATTCAAAAAACAACATTTTTCGATCCGACGTATAATAGCGGAGATTTTTTTTTTTTCTTTTTCCCCCTCTAACCACCCCCTCCCACTTCCACTGGTCCCATTTCAGACATTAACGAACCTAATCTTTATTTTTACATAAAACGATTAAATATCAACCTACATGAGGACAACCTCTAATGCTGATTTCTTTCACGGGAACTCTGCTAAACGGGTAGACTGCAGTAGCTAAGATATTTTCAAAGAATACATCCCGTCAAATTTCCCAAAAGAGTTCTACATGGAAACCAGGAGGAAGCACAAAAAGAAGAATGCCCAGGGTACATTGACTGGAGAAGGACTTGTCGAGGTTGGACATGAAAATATGAAAAAAAAAAAACTTTCTTCATAATCGCAAGGACTGGTCAACAATAGTAGAGCTATGGCCTCTTCTAGTAAATACGTTTTCGTAACAAGTCATCATACTTATTTGTTGAAATAGCATTTTCTCATTACTTTAATAGACAATAAACCACAGGACAATGTATTACATAATTACTTGTAATGGAGAAGATGATTTATTATCAAGCTGTGGCAAAATTTTCAAGCATTAAGTAACAAATAGGTAATTGCTCAGAACAAATTGTTTAATTGAATTCTCTTACTATAAACAACAATATTGCGTCTGTTGTGAGTTGGTAAAATACTTTTCTAGGAAATTCGATATTGGTATGTTGTTGGTAAATGTCATTTTTTTCTAATTGAAAGTACTTATTTTTATTATACGAACGATAATCTCGATGACGTAAAGATGTCTTATTCTCTAAATATAATCACATTTCTCATATTCAATTAAATACATATTACTGTGCTATTATTACACAAATAAATTTACTATCAACATGCAATAGATAGATGATTACAAAAAAGTGTCAAATAATGATTACAAAATTGACAATCTTTTATATTATTACATGCTGTGCTATAAGTCGTTAATGGGTTGAAATAAATATAGGAACCAGTCCAAAATAATAAGAATATCTCATTTAAAAAGTCAGGCAGGGGCTGCGTAAACAAAGTAGATTTCCCACGCGAAGTTTTACAATAGAAAAATCTACATAATGGCAACACCACCGTGAATATTTTGTGAATAAATACAAACGGTAATCTTTCAGTCAATTTACAAGTTAATAATCTCTACAACGGAGAGCTTTTGAATTGTATACAACCAGGTCAGCAACCTCTCAGAGCTGAATAGATGGATAAAAGGATGTAGACCTGAAAGAAAAACAATTAATGAAATATATTTTAATATAATATAAGATATTAATTTTAACGAAAACTATTTACTATAGCCTGTACTTTAATTTATAATGAATCAGAAAAATTTTTATCTCAAATTTTAGGAATCCAAAAACTCAATAAGGGGGGTGGTCAACAGAACGCATTTGCGTATATCTCAGAAAGTAAAAGTCCAATGAAAAAAATATTTGGTAATTAACTTTGTGAAGAAGTGGTTAATGATATAACGTCTTATTATTAATATGACATGTGTAGGAGTGGGTGGTTTACTGAAAGCTGAAAACTATAAAATCCATATACTTCGGTTAATATCCATGATACAGAAAATATGTGCAGATCAACATATATAGATCTTTCAATTTGCAATAAGATTGGTTCCATACAGTGTTTCGAAATCTCCCGCCCCCCTCCCACTGGTCCGATTTTAGTCATTAACGAGCTTGATCTTTCTTTTAACATAAACCGATTAAATATCAAGTTTGGTAACGATCAAACCAAAACTGCGAGCGTTATCACATATATATATATATATAATATATATATATACACACACACACACACACACACACACTAGCTAATGTACCCGGCTTCGCCCGGGAAATCATTTTAGGCTGAATGAAGATGGTAATTTTTTTGCAAGGCTTTACTTTCCACAATATTTTGACATTTCCCCGTCACAGTTTTAAGGGTTTATACCCATCGTTACTGTGTATTTGTTAATAATAAAATTATTTGTTATTTAATACTTCACTCTTCCCAATATTATTATATTTCCCGACTCCTGTGTATATAGGTTTTTTTTTATAACGCAATGAACAGTATAATTCATAGTCGTAGAAAGTATTCTGTCTTCCAACCATGTATGAATTAAGGTCCTTTCCCTTGATATGGTCAAAAGCTTAATGGTAACAGCTGTTTTAGATACGTCATAACCGCTATTAAGAATACTCTTTTGTATGTCTGAGGCATAGCCTCAGTACTGCCAAACTATTCATTTAGGATATCAATCCTGTAATACATTAAATTAACAAATTAATATATATATATATATATATAAATTTTGAAAGGACCTCATTTTTGTCATCTCCTAGGTAGGATCGATGGACATTTGAAGAATTTTTTGCTATGATTACAACCTCAATAGCTGATTTCCCAGTTACCAGTGGTTATGGAAATGATCATTACTTACAACGTTGGAGACAGACACAGATGGCTCACCATTATTCTTTTGATTTCATTTTTGAATATTATTAATTTTTCTTTTTTAAATATGTTAATTGGTTTTTATCTTCCAAAATCCTAGCACAAAAAAAAAAGAAAGAATAAATATTCCTCATTGTATATTATAAAGCTTGTGACAGCCCTAAGTCTCAAGGTAATGTTTTAGCGAGTGGCTGACTTTTGATCCCAAAGTATTTATCGTCAGCTGATTTGATGAATATCACCTGTCGTTATATCGGCATTGACCTGTAGTTGTAAGGCCTATATTGATTGTTTTAAAGCATTCATGTGTGTGGATGTCAGCATGACCTTTGACCAGTCGATCATAATATTAATCTATCCCTCTCCTTTTATCCTAAAGCAAAATTTTATGAGATTTAAATTAATAATTTGATAGTTTTACTATAATTTTATTATTATTATTTATTAACGTCCACTTTTTGCAACTCAGGCTAATTGGGATGGGTTATCTACAGGTGACCACCCTTTTCTAGCCAGGGTGGGACTTAGGATGTTATTTAACGAATTTCGTCACTAAATAATTTGCTTTGCCCAGGCAAGAATCGAACTCGCCACTCTAGGATACTATAATTTTAATAATAATTTCATTCATATTATTTGAGAAATAATGGATTCAAGCTCTGTAATTGTAGAAGATAAAATTTAGCTTCTTCTAGTTTACCTCTTTATAGTTTTTTTTCTTTCTTTCTTATTTTGTAAATTAACTAACATTGACTGTATAAATTGAATATAAACAATTTTTCGCAAGGTATTTATTTTGTAGATTTGTAATATTAGTTTTGTAGGTATTTAATAATTATTTAATTTTGTAAAATAATATTCTCCCTTGTTTAAAGATGAATGGCCATTGTAGCGGTATCTCGAATAAATAATCAATCAATCAGTTTTTAAAGTGAATTTTAAAGTTTAAATAATTTTCAGGGTCAGGGGGGGGTTCATAGTTAAAACTGCATATTGTTCCGTATGTTGAGTTGTCGGTTGAATTTAAGGTTCTATGAAAGAGGATGGGATCTTCATTTTTTTCACTACAACCTCCGTTTCTCGAAATAAACGGTTTTAGTATAAGCATGTGAATGCATCAGTTGGGGAAAGTGGTGTAAAACAGGTTTGAAGGCTTCCAGAAACCACAATTTTTACCACAAATAAGTAAAATTTTGTTGAAATAAAGTCTACTTATATGTTAACGTAACTACAGTTTCAAAAAAAAAAATCTAAATATTTAATGAAGTTTTGCCCTACTTTTTTTGTAAAATGTCATTTTGCCCGATTTTACCCCACTAGTAGGATAAAACCGGGTACATGTTTTTTTCTTACTGGAAAATAATAATGTAAAGATTTTTAATCAAATTAATGTTTTTTTGCTAATAAAAAATGTTGTTTGATGCATTAAAACCCCCCCTTTGGGAACAATACAAAAAAAATAAAGTAAAAATATAAACAAATAACAACATTAATCTTTTTAGCTATTTCAAAACAATTATACATTTCAAAAAGTAAATTCATAGCGGCAAGATTTATCATATTGTTTGTCATTATACATGCTTTTACAGTGAAATAATTAAACCAAATTAGGTAAAATTATATTTTTCATGTTTTGAGAATTGTGGCATAGCTGCTACCCCGTTTTACCCCTCGCGTAAAGTTAAAATAAAACATTACGTAATTCGGGCATACGAAACGCTAAAGACAATTACTTAGTGCTAAAATAAAGGCAATTAAAACTCGTACTAAGGGAACTACATTCCTGTATTCTAATTGGAATAGGAGTGCAGTACCATTAAAAACTTTTTCCACCAAACTCATAAGCAAGTTCCACGAAAATTGAATTATTGTCACTGCCACAAAACAAGCACTACTAACGTTTTGGAGTAATGGCCGCTGCTTCTTCTTCAAAGGTGGATTGTAGTTCCTCCGTTATCAGCCCGACTGCAGTACACACAACGGCTAAGAGGTGGTACCCGGTTTGCTCCCGACTACCCGGTTTTACCATACTCTCCCATACATCGTAAAGAAGAAAATGTATATTTAATTTCGGATCGACGGAGATTTGAGAAAATTTTACGAAAATCGCGGCAAGATTACTAGCTCAATAGCAGATTTCCGTAAGTCTGTTAAAATGAACGGTCAACTGATGTAGGAACTTAGCCGGCTATGGAGTTTCCACTTTTAGCAGATTCCCTTAAGGGAAATCAGCTATTGAGTTCGTACTCATGACGCGATTATCGACATTTTTCTTCAAATGTCCATCGATCCTACCCAGGAGATTACGAAAATGAGGTCCGTTCCAAAACTGTGTGTGTATGTATATATATATATATATATATATATATATATATATATATATATATAGCGGTCGCAATTATTGTTTAATTGTTACCAAACACGATATTTAGTCGTTTTATATAAAAAGAAAGATCAAGTTTGTTAACGGTTGAAATCGGACAAGGGGGAGGGGTGGGGGAAAATTAGGAGGGGAAGATTTTGAAAATTCGAAATATCTCCGTTACTATACGTCGGATCGAAAAACTTTATAGAGTCAATTTTATAGCAAACTAAATATACTATAATTATTGTTAAATACATTTATTCTTTATCTTGAATAATAACCGAGTTATTTGCATTTTTCAGTTTTCAGCCTTCAGCAAACCCCCACTTCTATGCATTTTACATAAACAATACTCGGTTATGTAATTAACCACATCAATTGAAGCTTAAATACCAAATATTATTTTCAAGAGACCTTTATTATGTGAGATAATAATTGTTCTGATTCATTATAAATAATAGTACTAGATATAGTAAATAGTTTTCAATCAAATTAATACGCTATATTCAGATATATTGCAGTAATTGTTTTTCTTTCCGGTAAGAAGTTGGGAGAACTGTTTGTTTACATTTCAAATGTTTTCCGTTGGAAGGTTTCTTCTTATTGTTTGTATTTATTCACTTAATATTCACGGTGATGTTGTGTTAGCAGTATGTGGATTTATCTATTGTTAATCTTCGCGTGGGAAATCTGCTTAGTTTACGCACCACTTGCGTGACGGACTTTTTGGAGTTGTAATTGATATGAAGGTTATTGATAAGAGATGTATAATAATGGAGGAGACGAGGTCCGTAGCAGTCAGACTGGTACCGGTAAGGAAGTAGGCCAGCTCGGTCAGGCAGCTTATGCAATGCTCGCTTTCTTCTCTGCCCCTTCCTTCCGCCTAAACACCAAAGCCGGCCAACTATGACGGCATAACTAACACACTCCCAGCATTATGACATATTGGCCCCCATCGCTCTACTAACTACAATATGCCCATTTCCCTCGATAACTTTCTTCCCTCCGTATTTATTTGTTTTTTTATTTTACGAAACTAAGCAGTATGTTTATGCAATGATTTACATGCTTGAGTACGACTGCATAATATTGCGATTTGCGTACTGAAAAAGCTTTTTCCTTCCGAGAAAGTTAGAGATTAAACAAAGTCCGTCACGCAGAGGCTAAGCAGATTTGTGAAGTCCTGGTTTAACACACTTCTGGTCTCATCTCACCACATACACTATTTCTATGATGAGTAGAGGGGGGGGTGTACTAAAGGCTGAAAATAAGAAAGGAGTATATTTTACATTATTATTATGGGGGAGGTTTATACTCAGTGAAAACTGGAGTAAAATCCATATCGGGGGAAAATCCAACCGATATGGAGTTTGTGAGTGTGACATGTTATGAGGAATTTAAAAATTTTCGCACGATTCTAGCAGTATCAAGAAGTACCCCTTGCTGTGCTTCTTTTATAATTGCTGTTGGCAGTTTCAAGTTCTTGGTACCTTCTATTGTTGTTTTTGGCACGAGTCCATTTGAACTTACTATAATAGGCGTAACTATGGCAGATTTCAGTTTGTATACCTCTTTGAGCTCGATAGCCAATTCTTGATATTTTCTTAACATTTCGGCATGGGATTTTCGAATATTCTCATCATTGGGTACTGCAATGTCAATAATATCAGCAGTCTTATTGATCTTGTCAATAATGAGGATATCCGGTTTGTTATGGCGCACAGTATGGTCAGTTATCATCGCTTCGTCCCAATACATCTTTATATTATCTTTTTCCAATAATTTTTGAGGAATATAGCGATAATAAGCGACCTTACTGCCTACCATGCCAAATTTCTCTGCTAGAGCTTGATGGTATACTTTTGCCACGTTATTGTGCCTTTGAAAGTATTCGGATCCAGCAAGTATTTCACATCCTGCCGTAATATGTTGAATGGATTCATAAGCTTTGTTGCATAATCTACATTTGTCTGAGACACTACTGTCTTTGAGGATATGACGTCTGTATGATCTGGTGGCAATCACTTGGTCTTGGATAGCTGTAATGAAACACATTATTATTATTATTATTATTTATTAACGTCCACTTTTTACAACTCAGGCTAATTGGGACGGGTTATCTACAGGTTACCACCCTTTTCTAGCCAGGGTGGGATTTTAGGATGTTAATTAATGAATGTCGTCACTAAATAATTTCCTTTGCCCAGGCGAGAATCGAACTCGCCACTCTAGGTTTGCCATGTGAGATAAAGGTCAACGCTTTAACTCGCATGACTAACCTGAGCCCCTTTTACATTAGCCCCGCATTTCAAATTAGTTTATAATCATATGATATTAGAAATACCAGTGATAAAACTGATACTAATAAACTATTATAAACATTGATAAAAGGAAGGTTTAAGAGAAACTGAACGACATTTATTACAAGTATAAAATTAACAAAAATAACATTATTTTGGTGGCCAATAAACCCTCATACTTGATAATATTGCATTAAATAAGTCATCGTTTTGACGCCTTCTTCCACCGACGAACTCACTTATTTAGGATCTACCATTGTTCCCCTTGTTTCACATTTTCGTTTATTTCTACATTTTAGCAGATTTCCCTTAAGGGAATTCACGACGGAATTTTTGAAATTTTTCTTCAAATGTCCATCGATCCTACCTAGTAGATGACGAACATGATGTCCGTTCAAAACTATATATATATATATACATATACAAATAAAACAAAACAAGCTGCTCTCTTTCTGGATATATATATATATATATATATATATATATGTATATATATATATATATATATATATATTTGTCTGTTACCGCTCTAGCGGTCGCAATTTTTGTTTGATCGTTACCAAACTCGATATTTAGTCGTTTTATGTAAAAAGAAAGATCAAGTTCGTTAATCGCTGAAATCGGACCAGTGGGAGGGGGGTTTAGAGGGGAGGATTTTCGAAAAATCTCCGTTACTATACGTCGGATCGAAAAAGTATACAGAATCAATCTTATTATTATTATTATCTTATTATATTTGATCAGATATTCCCGTCAAAAACTAGTTCGGCCGTTTCCTTAACTGCTCGGCTGTCGTGAAATTTCTCTATTGTAAAACTTCACGTGGGAAATCTGCTTAGTTTTTGCAGCCCCTGCGTGACGGACTTTTAGTGAGGACCACAATGATTCCACACGTTGTGTATGTGCCCCAGTTTTCATATCAATGAAATTTTTAGAGTGGTTAACAGTAAAATGTTTATTTTTCATTCCTGGTACTTTTTTTAGGCTGCAATATGACCTCCAGCAGTAGAGTATATTGTTGTTCCAGGCCTAATAGAATGGATAATGCACTCCTTCAATGTTTTCTTGCTTCTGTTAGGGACGACATATAGAAAACACTCTGGTTTCTCCGTAATAAATTGTAACAGTTATTAAACTAATATCTCAGAAGTATTTCTAAAATCATGTGATTATAACCTAATTTGAATTAAATTTAAATTATTTATTAACGTCCACTTTTTGCAACTAAGGCTAATTGGGACCTAATTTGGAATGCGGGACTAATGTAAAAAAGACCCTAAGAAAGTTCAAAGAACTCGCTGAATACTTGAGTTACGAAAAAAATGCGTATTACAACAATTGCAGAACATCAAAAGATAAACAAGATTGCCAGATGAACTATTTACGATCAGACTAAAAATATATATATATATATATATATATATATATATATATATATATATATAAATACGAAAATATTTTGAATATTCGGATCTCCCCCCAAACCCATTTTCGAAACAGGAAAGTAAAATCTTAATAATAAAGGTTTCTTGAAAACAATATTTGGTATTTAAGGTTAGTATGATTTGGTTCATCATATTACAGCTTAAGGCGAATATGACTTCAGTAGGGGTGGGTTTACTAAAGGCTGAAAACTAAAACAAAAGTCCGTCACGCAGGGGCTGCGTAAACTAAGCAGATTTCCCACGTGAAGTTTTACAATACAGAAATCTGCCTAGTAATAACCTATTCTCACGAGGACGAATAGTTAGTGAAACGGCCACACTAGCGCTAGTGCGCTCGGCGGAAACTCCCGAACATAGCCAACCACACTCACAATACAAATCCAAATATCTCGGTTAATATTAAAGATACAGAATAAATGTATAGAACAATATTTATAGTAAATGTAATTTGCAATAAGATTGGTTCTATACACTTTTTGATCCGACGTATGGTAACGGAGATATTTTGAATTTTCTAAAACCCTCTTCTCTAAACCCCCCCTCCCTCTGGTTCGATTTCAGCCATTAACAAACTTGATCATTCGTTTTACATAAAACGATTTCATTCCGAATTTGGTAACGATCAAACAAAAATTAGCGTTAACAGACAAATAAACATATATATATATATATATATATATATATATATATATATATATATATATATATAATTTTGAACGGACCTCATTTTCGTCATCTCCTGGGTAGGATCGATGGACATTTGAAGAAATTTTTCGAAACTCGCGTCATGAGTACGACCTCAATAGCTGATTTCCCTTAAGGGAAATCTGCTAAAAATGCAAATATCTCCTTTAAGGTTTAGTATGTTTCGCTTGAACCCTCGCGGAATAATAATCAACTATAAACAATACGCTGAAAAAATATGAGAAGTAGGCAGCACACTAAAATATAATTAATAATTTAATTTTTCTTCTTTTTACAAATAAGATTTTGAAATTTGTTGTTAATATGTATAATACAATAGCTTTTCGATTTCCCTCCTTTATTTTCGTTTCAACCTTATTCGAAGGGCTCTATTAAACAAGTAGAAGTAGCTAACAATTAATCGTACTTTAGGTCTTGGAAATTTTTCCATCTAATTTGAAATTAATTATCAGTTATTATACTATTGGACTGAATAGGGGAATCGGTGTTATTTTAGAAAACTCCGACTTGAGGGCATGTTCTGGTCAAGTTGCTGATCTTTCTTCTAATAAGAAGCCTATGTAAAAAGGACTTGAAATTTAAGCTGAACAGAGGTTGATCAGAAGCTCAGGTGCACTTCCGCAATCGCATTTGTAAAGTGAGAGTTAATTCGGTGCTGAAAACACGCTAATATTTGGTTAATAATAGAGTTAGAGAAAAGATTTAAAAAAAAAAAAAAAAATGTTGAAAATTAAGTTTCCAACGAGGTTGGTTTACAAACTTTTTCAATCAGACTCATAGCAACAGAATTATTTTGGTTTTTCGATTTACCCACTTCTATTAGCCCTCTCCTCTCCTCCTAGTACTACCATTAACGACCTTGGTGATTTGTTTTATATGTTACACTTAAATATCGAGGTTTAGCAAATTTTCCTCAAGGGAATTCGTAATTGTTTTTTTATCGTTACCGAACTCGATATTTAATTATTTTATGTAAAAGGAAAGTTCGAGTTTGTTAATGGATGAAATCTGAAAAGTGAGAGGGGGTTTAGACGGGGAAATTTCGAAAAATTTTATTATCTCTGTTATTTTGAGCCATATGAAAATATTGTATCGAAATAATCTTATTTCAAACGTAAAGTTCTATAAATGTTGTTTTTTCACTATAAGGAATACTAACCGAGGTATTTGGACTTTATAGTTTTCGGCTTTCAGTAAACCCCTACACATGTCATATTAACAATGAGCAGATTTACTATGAAGCACTTTATTTGAAATCTAAATACCGAATATTGTACACATTGAACTTTTAAGTTTTTTTGAGACAAGTGTAAGTACTTGACGCTCGTTGACAATCTACTTAGTTACACAGCACCTGCGTGACGGACTTTTGTAACGATCAAACAGAAATTCCTGAAAAGTTGATTTCCCTTAAAGAAACAAATTGTTTAAACAGCCGAACAAACTTTTCATTAATAAAAGAGTTCATGTAAAATCCTAATTACGATGCCATGACAAATATTGCTATTTCGATTAACAAAATTATTATTATTAGAGCATTTATGCCTGGGATATATTGTTCTAGAGACCTGGGATATGCAGACGATGTACTAGCACCGTTAATATCGTGAATATAACTTAAGTGGAATTAGCTGTAACTATCTTGCGGTATGTCAGGGAGAGAATTTACTAGGGAATCTAGATTCAGTATGTAGAGTTCTCAGAACTGAGGCCTTCATTACAGTGTAGTCTATGTTTGATATGACATGTTAATAATACCAACTGCCTGAGTAATAATACGTGTTATGCTCTTGATTTAGGTGTGCATTCTCGACCAGTAATTAGACTAGGAGTAATTTGGAAGTATGGTTTGAGTTTCAATTAACTAAATAAAAGAAAACAAATCCTTGAATAACAAAATTAGCAACAGGCGTAGTTCATTTACCAACGTCATTCCAAAAAAATCAAAAAACAAACTCCGTAAACTAAGCAGATTCCCCATCATGAATAGTTCAATAACATTTTTCGATCTGACTCATAATAATAGAGATATTTTTAATTTTCGGATTACCCTCTTGCTATTCCTGGTCTGATTTGAGCCATTAACTAATATGATCTTTAGGATTAACTGAAATAGATAAATATTGAGTAAGGTATAGATCAAATGGCCAATTTCGAGGCAAGAAGGCAAAAGCTAAAGGTCTGATGAAAACAGTATTTCTTATTTAAGGTTAGAATGAAAAGGTTCATGTTACAAAAGCTTATTATTGTTATACGAGTTTACTGAACGGTGAAAATTAATTAACCTAAGTATCTCTGTTAATATTCATATTAGTGAAAACATGAGCATAGAAAAATGATAGGTAATTACATTTTCAATAAGATTGGCTCTATACAATTTTTCGATTCCGACGAACGGATCTCATTTTCGTCATCTTCTAAGTAGAATCGATGGACATTTGAAGAGATTTTTCGAAAATCAAGACATGAGTAAACCTCAATAGCTGATTTCCTAATCTGAAATCTGCTAATTATATTTACAATATATATGAAATACCTAAGAAACTACTTCAATTCATGAGAAAGTAGTTAGTTTATTTATTACAGTACAACTATATTTGTCGTATTATATTTATGACTGGTGAAAATAATAACAAAATAATTAAAAGTCTCTGATGTACGTTGACATATAACAAGATATTCATGGAATTATATAATTAGTTAGTAGGTTTCACTTATAGGTTTGTTTTTACTGAAAAAGGGGGTATTGGTTTCGTATTTAAACAAATAATTTAAATAAGTTAGGAAATTATTATATCTGCTCCTTTGGCAAAAAGGGGGTTTTATTGCCACTAAAAATCATTTTAAATGGTGTTCTCTTCATGTTTCGGTTTTATAAAGATTCTTATAATGGTTACCCACAATTCATATTTATATATAAGCCACAATTTTTAATTCCTCGTGCGAAGTAAGCTGAGAAAGTTTCATATTGCAATTGTTTAAAATTTCATTTCCCAAATTCCAACGGATTTGTCAGTTGATCATCATGACTAGTAACTGACATCTGTACGTGCGTGAGTTACTTGTATAATTGAAAAAAGGCTAGCTTTAGGCATGTCATATTCTGCAGCTATTCTAACATCTAGTCCTCCCATTTTAATTCGGAGCGAATAAAGGCCCGCAAAACCAACAATATTTGGTATTTATGCTGGGAATAAGACGTTTCATTATATATTCTCTTATTTTTAAAGTGCGGTGACGGAAAGTGGGGGTTTACTGAATGCTGAAATCTAAAAAGTGCCAATATCCCGGTTAATATTAAAGATAGAGAAAACATGTATATAACAACATGTATAGACCATTACATTAGCAATAACATTGATATATATATAAAGTTTTCGAAAATCGCGTCATGAGCACGATCTCAATAGCTGATTTTCCTTAAGGGAAATGTTTCTAAAACAAGATTAAGTTAAAAAAGTATAAACATTAGAATGGCATTTTTAAGCTTACACTACAGTGGATTACAGTTGCTAATATAGAGTCGTCATGCAAAGGGAGATCATGGATTAGAGTCAAAATTAGATATCATGCATAATTTATATGATTCAATTGTTTTCGACATGGATTTGCAATTGACAATATTGTTTCAGCCATGTTGGACTAAGCCCTAACACATCTGCATCAGGCGACCGGCTACTGGTGTTCTCGCACACTAGACCCACGGCTGATGATTTCGACCCTCTCTACCTGATGATGCGAGTCATCATGATGATGGACATACTCCTGTTGGAAAGCACACTCCACACTGGACTCGAGATAGTCGTCGACTTCAGGAATGTTTGCTTCGCCCAGCTGACTAGGTACAATCTCCCACTCACCAAGAAGATAGTCGAAGCAGCCCTTGTAAGTACCTCAATGTTTCTTTATATGAAATAATATAAAAGTCCGTCCTGTGTAAACTAAGGAGATTTTCCCAGTGAAGTTTTACAATAGATAAATCGACACAATTGTATACACTTAACAACACCGTGAATATTAAGTGAATAAATAAAAATGATAATGAGAAATGATCCAGCCAGTTTTAATAACGTCCCAAGGGAAAGCGTCTGAACTGTAAAATAAAAAAAAATCAGCCAACGTCTCAGAGCTGAACAGGTAGATAGAAATATTCTTCACCGGAAAGAAAAGCAATTACTTAAATATATCTGAATATAACTCATTAATTTAATTGAAAACTATTTACTATATCTAGTACTGTCATTGAATCAGAATAATTTTTATCTCAATCACTCACATTTTTGTGATCCAAGAACTAAAGACGGGGGAGGGGGATCAACAGAACGTATTTGAATGGTTCTCGTATAATAAAAGTCTCTCGAAAAGAATATTAGGTATTTAGTGCTTGGAATAAAGTAGCTCATTATATAACAGAGTAAATTATTGTACATTTCTTTCAATACTTACACATTCATACCTCATGAACGAAAGATCGACCTAAATGCACTCGTTGTAACACAGTAATGACCATTAAACATCTCCTGACAGATGATCATTGATCATGTATTAATAATTTTGAAAACATTTTTTTCTTTATTCTTACATTTAGAGAATTGAAATAAATGATACTGAGCGACATCGCCGTGTTACGGAGCTCGTCATGTGAATAAATAAATAAATATAACAGATTATTGTTGTTGGGCTTTAATGATAGACGAAAACTAAAACACCGTAACTCAAATATTAATATTTTCTTGTTCTCTGTCAGAATAGGCAGTGAGATTACTAGCGTGTCTTACCAATAAGTTGTAAATCTGCTTAGTTTACGCAGCCCTTACGTAACGGGTTTGTTTATCTAACGTAGATATATTTAAGGTATGGTAATTCGAGCTACAAAAAATTCTGGACAACTCTCACACGTTTTTTTTTTGGCTTTCGGTACTGGTCGCTTCACAAATGACAAGTTTAAATTCATTCCACTTGTGTATTTATTTTTTTATTTAGTTTGGCATAAATATATGGGCGTTGCCAGGGGGCCGTTTTATGTTAGTATCGTTAGGTATCCTACTTAAATAATTTACAATCCGACAATTTCGAATACTCTTTTATATAAGTAATATATAACAATACATAAGCAATATATAATAGTTCCGGAAAATCAACGAAATTAATGGTTAATAAACTGACAATAATATACTCTTAATAAAGTAATATATGTTATTTAGCTTTTCAATATTGTTCTTATTTAGCATAAATTCCAATGAAAGTTCGTCCCTGTTTTTAACTATATATGATTATAAATATTGTTTCTGTGATTTACAAGTGTAGGGCAATGTAGCATTAAATGCTTCAGGCTATTATAAATGTATGTTTTACACCAATTACATAATTCGTCTGATTTTATGCCTGTATGGGATATTTTATGTATGTATTCGCTAGCTTATGCATTTTAACTTTTCTATGCTGACGTTAAATTGAAGGTAATTCGCTGGTTCCGGATGTGAAAAGTTACAGAATAGTCTATAAAAGGGATTGTATTTTGAGTTAAGTGCACGGTCAATATCTCTAAAAAACTAAATTATTTCTGGCTTTTACTATAATATTATTTTTATTAGCAAGTAGTATTTGAAGGTTAGATACATTGGTAAAATATTCCTGTACAAAATTTGAAGCTGCAAACATTTTAATTTGAGTAACCCAGTTAAATTCATCTGACTCCCTACTATCCAAAACAACCAATTTTCACTTGTGTATAAAGCGACTAAAATAAACCAGTTAAACCTGCCAATACCAGAGACCATTTATATTCCACTCAGAGAATTCCAAATGAGTTCGTTGTATTACATCGTTTTAACCCGGTGATCAGGAAGTACTGTTGGGGTACAATTCAACATTCTGAAATACCGAAAATATGAAAAAAAAAATATGACTTATGAAGATGTTTTCAATTATATACAGAAATAACTACTTATTATTTGTTAACTTTCTTTTTTCCTCTCATAAAGACATAAAACACAAGTTACATAATCCCTGGCTGGTATCTGTGGAGCAATGTTGAATGACATTGTGCAAGCACGACAATCCTGGTTCTGCAAACGATGTGATTGGATCTCCCCATACCCCCGACACCTTGAAACCAAACATCATTTTCATCTTCTCCGTTTATCACCTGATCTCTGTGTCTGCTGGCAGCTTTCAATTTGCTGCCTTCTGTTTGACATGGTTAAACCTTCTCCCTATTATTAACTTACGTTAGTAGACTTACTGACGGACTCTGATGGCGACGTTACAATGGCATTTTCGTAAATAAATGCGTTAACTAAGCAGATTTCCAACGTGCGTAACTAAAAATTGTCATTTACCTCAAAACGTAAAAGTTAAATGAGAAGAATATTTGATATTCAGGCTTCAAATGATGTGCTTCATAATATAACAGCTTATTGTTAAAATGACATGAGTAGTAAATGTACATAACGACATTTATAGAACATTACATTTGCAATAAGATTGGTTCTATATAATTTTTCAATCCAACTCATAATAACGGAGATATTTCGAATTTTCGAAATTCCCTTCATCTAACCCCTCCCCCTCTCACTGGTCCGATTTCAGCTATTAATGAAGTTGAGCTTTCTTTTTACATAAAACTACTAAAAGTCCAGTTTGGTAACGATTAAACAAAACTTGCGATGGCAAATGTATAAATACAGTTTTGAACGGACCTCATTTTCGTCATCTCATGGGTAGGATCAATGGACATTGTTCGAACATTGCGTCAAGAGTAAGACCTCAATAGCTGATTTTTCTTAAGGGAAATTTGCCAATAATCAAGAATCCTTAATTCGCTTTACTTTTAATACTTCTGTTAACTGTGGGAAAAGAATACACAAATTAGCTCAAGGCCATTTTTCATAGTTCCGGCCTCTTTATTTTTTTATAATAATTAGAACTAAACTTTTCGAAGAGATAAACTGCGCCAATAGACAGATAATTGCTTTACAAGAAGACGAGAACAAGATTGGTTAAATTATTTCAATTAACTTCTGTATGCCAATCAGGAAGATTATCACTCCTCAATCAATCAATTTTAACATTAATTAATTTAATATCAACAAACCCAATAGGAATATTGGGAAGGAATTACAGTGTAGTAACCATTTTAACTGTTGGACTGAACCCTTGCGAACTGAAATAAACTCAATTCTTAATTTATTAAACTTAATTAGTTAAGCAACAAGTGTTTCAGAGAAATATTGAATCCAGTTCTATCTGATAAAACATTACATACTTTATAAAAGTCAAATACATGTTTGTTCTCGATGTCAAAGTAACTATCACTTTATAAGAGAAAGGCGTGTGTAAAATCGTGTTCTGATATAATAATATTGCAGCCACTTGTAAGACGTTTCTCTAGCTATTCATTCCCCAGACCCAGAAAATTTCTTGAAATTTAGCGCTCCTACTAGGGACGATCAAAAAGTTTTGAAACTAAGTTCTAAACAACCCTTAAACCGTTAATCCTTCTTTTGTTGCTACCAATTATCTATCAAGAGTATACATTCCCAAAATACATAATCCTCGGTTCAGTCAGTATTTAGCAGTGCCTTTACAAACTCTTCGATATCCAGTGAGTTGAAGTTTGAGTACCGAAGCGTCATTAAATTTTTGTGAAAGAAGGACAATCTGCAAAAACTTGTATGAGAGAATGGTGGTTGTATATGGTTATGATTGCCCCCTTTTTTCAATACGGACATGCGTGTGTGCAAGGCGAAGGAAGATCAACTGATGTTAATCATGCAACGAAGCAGAGGACTTCATCTTGGATAGTTGTCGAATTGGATTAGGCATTTGGCAGCGTTAGGAATGTCTAAGGTGCCTGCAAAATGGGTTCCACCAAATCTTTCGGTTTAAGATTGGCATTTTCGCCTCTCTTCGTGTCAAGAGCTGTTAGAACTCTTTGACCAGGACCCAGAAGGACTTCATAGCCAGTGCATTGGTGTTAAATTGTGTTGAAAAAGAAAATAGAATTGTGTCTATGATCACCCCTCGTATAAGACTGCTAAGAACAGAAGGCAATTAAGAATCTCAAATGATGGCTATTTATAACTCTGCAACAGAAATATTAACCATATAATTAAAGCAAATGAAGTTTACAAATGAAGCGAGGGATTTATTTTTAATAGTGTATCCTTCTCTAGAACCATATAGGAGATAATACCTTCAGATAAATATTGCTTATGAGAAGGAAGATGTATCATTAAGAACAATTTTGTTTATTGAAACCCTTGACGAGTTAAAGAATATGCTTTATTTTCTTATGCGAGTAATTGACTATAAGAATAATACAAAAGTTTAGATTTATAATGATTATCTACTAAATACTGTTTAAAAAAAGTTTATCGTTCATAAGTTCTATAAGAAGTTATTAAATTTATTATTATTTTTTTTAAATTATACTACAAATCTTTTAAATGCATACTTAAGTCCCGCCATGGCTAGAAAAGGGTGTTAACCTGTAGATAACCCGTCCCAATTAGCCTAAGTTGCAAAAAGTGGACGTTAATAAATAATAATAATTTTAAATGCCTAGAATATTAAAAAAAAAAAATCCGTCACGCAGGGGCTGTGTAAACTAAGCAGATTTCCCACGTGAAGTTTTACAAAAGAGAACTCTACATACCGGTAACACAACACCATCTTGAATATGGGGAGTGGGGCTTCAACAGAACGTACTTGCATATATCTCACAAATTAAAAGGTTAGAAGACAAGAAGGGTTAGATTACACGAGTGTCGAACAGTTACGGAAACGGCCGAACTAATCCGGAAACTTCCGACGATAGCCGCACACACACTTAATAAAAATGCAAATATCTTGGTTAATATTCCAGATAGAGAATAAATGTATATAACAATATTTATAGTAAATGTAATTTGCAATAAGAGTGGTTCTATACAAGTTTTCGATCCGATGTACAGCAACGGAGATATTTCGAATTTTCAAAAATCCCCCTTCTAACCCCCCCCCCTCTCACTGGTCCGATTTCAGCCGTTAACTTGATCTTTTTTTTACATAAAACTATTAAATACCGAGTTTGGTGACGATTAAACAGAAATTGCAACCGCTAGAGTGTTAAGAGACAAATATATATATAATTTTGAACGGACATCATTTTCGTCATCTCCTAGGTAGGATTTGAACATGATGTCGATGAACATTTAAAGAAAATTATCGAAAATCGCGTCATGAGTAAGACCTCAATAGCTGATTTCCCTTAAGGGAAATCTGCTAATAAATAAGATCATATATAGGTTAAGGCGTTAATTAACTGAAGTCAATGATGACTCAAAGCTGAGGAGATTTAATGTAGATTTATATTTGGCTAATGTTGCATTAATCCTGAAACCATGTACGCGGCTTCTAGGATGACTGTTTCATTATTTATTTCCTTGTAAGCTGGTCAGTGAAATTATTCTGGCATTCTTTGTTAAAATATACGTTCCACTGATGTATATGCGTATCACGCCGTCAAGGACATTAATGGGAGAATGTTGAATGCGAAAAAACAAACAAACAATATTAAAGGATCTGAAACATGTGGCTGCTAATTGATTTAATTAGCCCTTATTCATAGGCCATCATTTTCATTTTATTGTCGTTCATCTGGGAGGACGTATAGATGGGAATTTTCTGAAGGCTCCCTTTTCCACGCGTTTCGCAAACCAATATATTACAAACTTTAATGTGGCACGTTACCGTATGTGGCCGCCTCACAGGACTGTCAGGTCTGGGGACGTCAGGGAGTGAGAGCGATCTATATCTCTGACATGCTCCATTCCAAGTTTGTTGAGAAGCTTCTGAAACTTGAGCCACCCTCAGATTGTCTCCAAGTTATACCTGCTCGCCTTCCAACAACTTACAGATTTTCGTAAAAGTTCTCAGGTCAGGGACGTAATTAAAAAGTTTTCTGGAAGAATCTGCTGAAAAAGACTGGATTCAGAGCAACTTTTCCTTGGGGAAGGGGAGGGGGGATTGAATTGGTTTAATAAACAACTCCTGAAGCTCGTTTAAATTATACTATGGCAGATTTATTTCACTCAAATGGCAGACAATTATGTGTTCAGGGGCTTCAAAGTTAAAAAAAAATTCGATTAATGTCTTCAGTTGTATTTATGCAGATTTTTACTGTCGTTGCTATCTATAAGAAAGACAAAACTCATATTCTAAATTGTAAAAAAATAGATCCAGGCTAAAAGATTGTTTAAACATACTTGGGGATATTTTTGAAGTCCTTCCTGTCAACGTTTCAGTCTTTTGCATAAAATATGCACGGTTTATGATTTCTTTTTCGTTATATTACTTCGACTGCCCTCTTTCTTTCTTTTTTCTATTGTTACTAATATTTTCTGACAAAACATTTCCTTCATCAGAAGAGTAGTAAACAGTTTTTGATTCATGTTTTTCTTAAATAAATTTTGCTGTCCCATATCAGTGCGAATTTAAGATCCATTTTAGTTTTCAGGCATCAGTAAATCCCCACTTCTCACGTCGATAATAAGCCAAGATGTCATGAAACGTCTTATTCTAAATTAAATTCCCAGTGTTTTAATAGCATACACCAGATTTGACCGTTTCTTGTAGTCAATTACTTTCATCGTGAGATCGGTGCATAAGATGGTAGAGTACGGTTAATGATTACCAGGTTACCCGGGCTCGAATCTCAACTGCCTCAAATAACTTATTTTATTTGTTATTTCGAAGAATCCTTCACTAGCGTCTAGTTCATATATCTCTTTCGGCTATCTGCTCCAGGGCTGCTAAATCAATAAAGCTCTCTGGACTATAAAAATCATCAGGAGTAATGATCTTCCTGAAGAACGCTGCCGGAGAAATGCCGAACATTAGCTGTCACGTAGGTGAAGAGACCGCAGATGAAGATACCGGGAAATCTGTAGACAATCCTTTCAGCAAATTTCCCTTAAGGGAAATCAGATGTAGAGGTCTTACTCATGACGCGATTTTCTAAATTTTTCCTCAAATGGCTATCGATCCTTCCTAGGAGATGACGATGATGAGCTCCGTTCATATATATATATATATATATATATATATATATATATATATATATATATATATATATATATATTTGTCTGCTAACGTTCTAGCGGTCGCAATTTTTGTTTGATCGTTACCGAACTTCTTCTACTCATAATAAATAAACAACACTCTGTTACATAATAAAACTCTTCATTCAAAGCTTAAATACCAAATATTGTTTTAAATAGACCTTTATTATACGAAATACATGTAAATATATTCTGGTGAACTTCGAGTCTTAAGTTCTTGGACTCCTAAATTATGATTGCTTCATATCAGAAAATTATTCTGATTCATTATATATTACAGTACTAGATATAGTAAATAGATTTCAATAAAATTAATATGTTATTTTCAGATATATTTCATTAATTGCTTTCCTTTCGGGTGAGAGGTTGGTAGGCCTGTTTTTCTACATTTCTGATGCTTCCCGCAGGGGAATTATTAAAATTTACTGAATGATGTCTTATTGCCGTATGACTTTATTCACTTAATATTCATGGTGGTGTAGTGTTACCAGTATGTAGATTTATCTATTGTTTAACTTCAGGGACGAAATCTGCGCAGTTTACGCAGCCCCTGAGTGTCGGACTTTTTTCAAATGTATAAACATGTTAATGTTTACAGACGGTCTATAACATTTATAAAAACATACCTATATGCATTGTGACTAAGTTGTTTGTTGAAATTGTTTCAGAGAGCAATGCCCCATAGAATACGTCGTATCCATCTTGTGAACCCTTCTACGCTGGTCGAGTGCAGTATTTCAATACTCAAGCAGGTTGTGAGCAAGAAGCTTCAGGACAGGGTGAGTTTGAATTCAAGAGTTTTATAGAGTTTAGGAAGCTGTCAGCTGCAGAGTTAGGTCCGGCCCTCTGCCACTCCATCCCTAGGGATGACAGAATTGGGTGGAGGTGACAAGGTTGACAGAGGGTAGCCCTATACATTGGTTCAGGGTTAAGTCCCAAACCGACCTGACTAAATATACATACATATTATGAAAAATTGGCTTTTCCTATAATTTTACTAGTTTTTCCTTATGAATCAGCTGTATTGGTTGTATTCTGAAACTTTATGCTGCCCGATAACGTGTATTTATATATAGGTAACAATTCTCGAAGGTATTGAGGAATACTCAAGACGTGATTTCAGAAAAATTTCTTCAAATGACCACCGATCTTACCAAGGAGATGACCAAAATTAGGTCCGTTCCAAACTAATATAAATAGTTAACTCTGTTAACGCTCTAGCAATCGCAATTCATGTTTTATCTTTAACTAACTCAATATATAATCGTTTCATGAAAAATTAAGGATCAAGTTTGTTAACGCTGAACTTGAACGCAAAATATCTCCACTATTATACGTCGGATCGAGAAAGTATATAATATCAATCTTGTGGCAAATTTTTTTTTCTCCACCTAAGCCCCCCACTGTACCTTTGGTTTTCCCCATACCAGCAGTCTCCATTTATTAAAATATATAAAATTTTAAATAGATACATTGGGCCAGGTAACTCAGCCTAACTCATCGAGCACGGCTATGCATAAAAGTGCAACATTTGGGAGATTTAGTTTAAGTCGGAAAAGTCCTAGGGGAACCCACAGCTACGACTCCTTTGCCTCTGTTCAAAGAAGTGGCAGCAAGAGCCAAACTAACTAGCCTACATACCTAAAGTCTAAATACTAACCTAAACAATACATATAATTTACAAATAAATACACTTTTACTTGGTTTTCAACGCCTCTTGGGCAAAGGTTCTGAATGCCAAAAATCTATCAGCGTAGTCTACCAACTTATGGTAGCCTCCAGGAGGCCAGTTCACATATGAGAAAGCACTCATTAGCCGAATACGCTTGGCGTTGAAACGCGGACATTGGAGGACCACATGGCCAGCCGTATCCAACTCGCCACAGGAGCACAATGGGGATTCCTTCCGTTTGAAGAAATGGTGCTTGTTATTGAAGTCCCCGTGACCACTCATAAGTTGGCTGGGATAAATTTAATTGTCTAAAAATGTTTGTATATACATGTTTTCACTAATATGAATATTAACAGTGGCGTATGCATTTTTTTGATTTCCTACCTTGATGAAACCCTAACTCCTACTCTTGCTATATTAACATGCATCTGTTATTCCATGAACTGCTACATTCTAAGCTTCAGTACCAAATATTGCTTTCAAGGGACCTTTATTTTGCAAGATACTTGCAAATTCGCTGTGCGATGACATCGTCAATTTATATATTTCCTTTTTTTATGAAACGTGTTAATTTAATCTATGCCATACTCGCCTTACTTGCCATTTAACTGTTTCAGTCAACACTAGAAATAATATTTGTTATTGGTGGAATTCGCAACAGGAGTTAGGGAGGGGGGGCTTAGACAGGAGAAATTCAAAAATTCATAAATGTCCTTTGTTATAAATCCGATCAAAACGTGTTACAAAACCAATTTTGTTAAAATATTGATGCTCTGCAATTTTTGCTCTAAACATTTTTTCGTAACTCCTTCTGGTTTTCACAGAATATGTGATAAGATGGGGTCACAAGTGTTATTGTATGAATTTGGATTTAGCAAGGGTGTCTCATAACACATTTTCTATTAAGAAGACTTTATGACAAAGCACCCTACATGTTTCGTGGCCAAGGTAACTCTCCAAAATGGATCTTGAAAGGTGGTATGTATGTAAGTTTGTGACCACCTGCATGCAAAATTGAAGAATATTTGAATTTTTGTTCTAAGAAAGATATAAGAATAATAATAGGAATTGACGAGAAGCTATTTTAACCAACGGCTTGACGTCAATAATAAAGTTACAGTAATTTTTACAGACTGTAATTTATTTTTCAATCAATGTCCAACTCCATATTTAAGCTTTCAATATGATATTGAATGTCAGGTTTGTTAACGACATTGACATCTAATAGAATTTCTTTCTAGCTGCAGAGCAAGGCTTCAAGTTTGAATAAAATTTTAAAAAAGCCCGGTACGCAGGGGGACTGCATGAACTAAGCAGATTTCCCAAGTGGTATAACACACTTGGGATCTCATCTCACCACATATTCTCTATTTCTATGGAGAAAAAAAACGATAAGTAGAAGGGGAGGGGGGTTTCTGAAGGCTGAAGACAAGAAGATTCGAATAACTCGCTTAATATTTGAATAAAGAAAAATTGCGTAAAACAACAATCGTAGACCAACAACAGTTTACCAAGATTGGTTCTATAATATTTTAAAATCTGACTCTTAGCAATGGAGATATTTTGAATGTTCGAATCCTCCCACTGTTCCAGGTCTGATTTCAGCCAATGACAAATATGATCTTTAGAGTTGACCGTGAAACGGTTCTTTAGATTGAACCGGTTAAATACCGAGTATGGAGACCGAATAAACATTTTCAAGACAAGAACGTAAAATCTTAATTGATGGCGTCATCACACAACGAATTACATGTGCCTCGCATAAATAAGGTCTCTTGAAATCAGTATTGGGAATTTAACTTTAGAAGAGTGTGGCTCACGATTTAACAGCTTATTGATAATATGCCACGAGTAGTAGTGGGGGGTTTGCTGAAGGCTGAAAACCTAAAATCCAATCAGCTCAGTTATTATTCATCATAGCAAAAATATGTATATTACGTAATTTAATTACATTTGCAATAAGATTGGTTGTGTACAATTTTATGATCCGATTCATAATAGCAGAGATATTTCGAATTTTCAAAATTCTACCCTTTAACGTTTAAACATACTTTTCAACTGCAAACAATTTCCGGCTTTGTAGGGGTTGCCTTATACAAAATGGTTTATTACTTCGTTGGGGGAATGGTGTACACAATTTTCCTTCACGAAAAAAATACATAAATATTTCACCCCTGGCAAAATCCACCTATACTTCCGATAATTCACTGCTGCAGGAAAGATAATAAGAGTTTACAGTTGACAGTCAATATCCAATACTGACAATCGTAGTCTGAATGATCACAAAGTTTAAAGTGGAATTATTAAATCATAAAACTAACCATTCAGTCAAATTACTGTTTCAATTGATATGAGCGCACTTTTACGTAAGCATACAATCACTTGCAGTGATTGCCTCTATCCTATTCTGAGCTGCATTGCTGGGAGTGGTTATGCAAGTTACAGCCATATAGATAGTTATGACTATTTAAGTGTTTTCCATTAGTTTCCTTTTTGAAGTTATATATCCGTCTAAGCAAAGTTTTAAAACTAGAAAGGTATTATCCAGATTTTATTATTGGGTTCTACTACAACATTTTTGATGGTAAACCTTGATTGCCGTACACATTATGCTACGAAGGATTACGGGTTAAGGTTATTGCAGGTTCTGTTCCCTTCTATTTAGTCTGTAACAATGGATATATTTTGATTAGTCCATTGCAACCATCTTGAAAAAAGTATATTTTTATGTTCTATACCATAGCATGTTGACTTTTTACAGACATGGAAGTCTATTTTGATAATCCTATTTTTTTTTTTTTTTTTTTGGTTGGCAATTAAAACCTTTGACATCTTTAGCCACCCCTAGTGAGAATGGAGGGATTCTTAATCAGAGCCCTTACGTAGTGAGTGGTGAACGTACAAGCCCCGCTAACCAAGGAGGACTTCAAATGAGTTGTCTGAAGTAGATTGATGGGATCTATTTTATGCGGCGGGTCTGTGGCCAGTTCACGCTGTCAACCCGATGTGGACAGGATCTAAGAGAGTCATAATCGTTAGCAGTCAGGCTTATGTGCTCGTTAGACTCCCGCTGATCCACCAGAACTATGACACTAGCGCGCTGTTAGTGAAATCGTGAACTAATGTTCTCACATGGCAGGGATCGAACCTCCACTTATTTTTCTTCCTCAGCTTACTGACGGTAGTTGTAGAAGTATCCACGCCTTATCTTGCACGGCCACCGGCGCCTCCTTGGTTATCCCATATATTCCACATACGATATATCAGAGAACGGGAACACCGTAAATATATAGCAAGTATTTGCGATTAGAAAGAGAAATATAAGAGAGGTTAAAATTTAGAAACTAAAATTCTTTATATTATACAATCACAATGATAAGGGGCTCATTTGCTCTTGTACCCTGAAATCACAGTTATTCGGTATGGCAGATCGGATACCAACAACGATATAAAGCGCGAAAATTTTCAATTGAGTTGTGTGATTGACACCATCACTTGTTGGTGACAGGGAAATACATGAGAGTTTCTGAATTTTGGTGCTCATATAAATTCGTCATAGGTAAAGATTAGTCTGATTTGTGTGCGTTGACGTGCAACCGACATTAATGGGATGCTGAGGTTACATGGAGACGTCAAGTAACAGCTGGCAACTGGCTTGATTTGTGAATGGTTTAGACCGAGAAGCCTGTTGATATACTTGAATCCAGCTTGCAGTTCTTACATTGCCATGTCTTGATTTAATTTTTAAAGTAGAAATAAAACTTCAACACGCACAGAAATGTATGACGACGGAATGGTACTTGAATAATGGCCTTGTAGTTGTAAGCAGTTGGGTTCTTTTGGAGGCTGCTCTTTTCATATTTGTATTCCCACAGAAATCCATAAGATTTTAATGTATTCAAAACCCGTTATCCTTGGCATCCTACTTTTCCTGCATCCAACTTTTCTTCAAATATATTCGTTATGGAATTATTGTGCCTTATGATATTCCTAAAGAAGTTTTGCCCTCCTGTTTTCCACGGCCTTGATAAGACTTCACTTACTTCATTTAGAAGTTCCACGTTGGATATTATTCAGTTCATATTGGATTGGTGCCCCAAATTCAAATTTTCATTGCTTCCAATCTATTATCTATTCCCTTTTGTTTAGAGTCTAACATTCGCCCTCGTAAAACAGTAAAAGACTTTGCAAACATTTCTTAGAGTCCTTTCTAATATGTTTGTTAGTTAAAATACTTGTTTTTCTTTGGAATGATTTCTTTGGATTAGCTTCGCGAGTGCTATTCTTCTTTTAACTACAGCTGCACTATCATTGTCTTCATTTATCATGCATCCTAGGTAACAAAACTACTTCACTTTCGGTACATCAATGGTGTTAACAAGGCAAAACAACTCGGACAATGGTTTCCCGTTGCCTTGCTCCCTAGTCATTGTTGGAACATTTAGCCGTTGTGCCCCAGATACAGCTGCTACCCCACTTGCCCAAAGGGTGCCTGCATCGTTAATCCCGAGTCCCTGATCCAAGGATTGCAGTTTAGGCCGACACAATGTTGACCGAATCTCACCACTACACTGACATGTGACTCCCTTAAATATATACATTATACACTACGACATTGTTCTACCACTGTAATTATTTCGGTCTCAGTACTAAGGTATATTAGCAGATTTCCTTAGAGGAAATTATGGGGATTTTTTTAATTATTATTATGGAAGATTTCCCAAGTATTTGCATTTATCTCAAAACGTAAGCGTTCAAGGAGAGCAGTATTTGGTATATAGGCTTAAAATAAAGTGCTTCATAATATAACAGTTTTTTGTTAATATGACATGGGGGGGGGGGGGTTTACTGAAAGCCGAAAACTTCAAAAATGGAAATATCGCGGTTAATAATGAAGATAGTGAAAAAAAGTACATAACAACATTTATACAAAATTACAATTTCAATAAATAATTCTATACAATTTATCAATTTAATAATAACGGAGATATTTCGAATATATATATATGTCTGTCACTGCTCTAGCAGTCGCAATGTTGGTTTAATCGTTACCAAACTCCATATTTAATCGTTCTATGGCTTATCAAGTTTGTAAATGGCTGAAATCCGACCAGTGAGAGAGGGGAAAATATCCGTTATTATGCGTCAGATCGAAAAATTGTATGGAGCCAACCTTATTGATGTAATGTTCTATAAATATTGTTTTACACATTTTTTTCACTATCTTGATTATTAACAGAAATATTTGTATTTTTTTAGTTTTTGGCCTTCAGCAAACCCCACCTTCTGCTAATGTCATATTAAAAAAAACACTGTTATATTATGAAGCACATTATTTCATACCTATATATCAAATATTCTTCTCCTTGAATGCTTACGTTTTGAGATAACTGCAAATACGTGACACACGTGGGAAATCTGCTTAATTAACGCAGCCGCTGAGTGACGGACTCTTTTTACATAAAACGTTCAGATATCCAGTTTGGCAACGATCAAACCAAAAATACGACTGCTAGAGCGTTAACAATCAAAGAAATCTCTCTCTCTCTCTCTCTCTCTCTCTCTCTCTCTCTGTATATATATACATTTTCTTCGCCATCTCCTATCTAGAATCGATGGATATTCAAAGAACTTTTTTGAAAATCCCGACACAAGTACATCCTCAGTAGCTGCTTTACCTTAAGGGAAAACTGCTAAGAAAACTAAAACATTTATTCGTGAAGCTTATAAGACATTTGTTCAAAAAGCTTTCATCTAGGAAGTTCTATTGTGGTGACGATACGTCATTTCCTGCAGGAAAAGTAAAGTCATTTATAGTGTTGATATACCTTTATGATCAAATGACGCCGACATCATAAATAAGCAAGATGCCTCCCAAACCTCTTTGTATTTACTCAAATATTGTGCTGTAAAGGTCAAGTGTTGACCATTAGTATTAGTATTCCGAGGCGGAACCTGCCTAAATTAACCCAAGACAACGACGAACTAGGTGGGTGGGTAACGCGCAATATTATTTCCTTCTAGCAGATATCGCTTGAGAAAACTGTCTGAATTTTCTTCAGATCTTTACAAAATAGATGTTAATATATATACCCGACTGTTAATGCTCCAGTGTCAAATTACCTAATCAACAAAAATGGAAATAAATGAATGCATATCATAGAAAAATATCGTAAAACAATTCTGGATGATTAAATTATTTTATTTCACAGTTGCACGATATATTTCGTTGTAACAAGATTAAGAACAGAATTACTTGCATACACGAATTGACGAAAGTCCGTCATGAAGCGGCTACGAAATCTAAGCAAATTTCCCACCTGCTGGTGAATCATTTGAGATATCATCACACCCCATAACGTAAAATAACGTAGATATTTTGAATTTCCCCCATCTCTAAACCCCCACTATTCTTGGTCCTATTTCAACCAACTATTATGATCTTTAGTGATCAATGAAACAGTTAAATATCTAGTGCGGCGTAGAACAAATAAAAATTTCCGAGTTAAGAACGTAAAATCTTAAACGTCATCGCGCAACGTAATTTATTTATTCAGGTAAGAAAAAACGCCTCGTTCCTTCACTATTCCTTAGAATTCTTTAAGAATAGTGAAGGAACGAGGCGTTTTTTCTTACCTGAGATAATAATTCCTTCACCATCCAGCACCTTAAAAATGGTAATTTATTTAGTTGCGATCTCATTAAGTAAGATGCTTAGTCCCACCATGGCTAGAAATGGCTGGTGAAATGTAGATAACCCATCCCAATTAGCCATAGTAGCAAACAGTGGACGTTAATTAAAAAATACACACACACACACACGAGCGCGCGCACACGCACACGTGTACTTACAAAAACTCGTCCATAAACTGGACGTTAAGACGAACAATGGATGAACCAGAATACAATTAGAGATTCAATACGAATAATTACGTCGAAATCTAAAAACGAGCTTTCGAGTTTAAAATAAGTATATAATTTACTTCGTAAGAAGAAATATAGAGGAACTATCTTCAATGTTATGAATGAACATAAAGCTCAAGTGAAGAAAGTTTGAAAAATCACGCTATGACTACTATGTCAACAGCTGATTCACTACAAGGGAAATCTGCTAAAAAGGGAGTATCTTTAAATTAAGGTCAGGGGATGTAACGTAACAAGAAGTTTCAGTGTATGTACAACTTTCTATTGTAGCTTCTTCACTCTGTCGTTCAATCTCATGGAAGTTTTTCGAATTTTAAGTTTCTTAATTTGATAGTTATAATGATAATTTTCTTAATTTGATAATTAATTTGGTGCTCAGGTTAGACTTGTGAGTTAAAACGTTGGCCTTAATGCCAAATTGTTAACCTAGAGAAGTGAGTTCGATTCCCACCTGGGCAATAGGAATTCGTTTAGTGACGAACTTATTGAATAAATACCTTAGTCCCATCCTCGCTAGAAAAGGGTGATAACCTAAAGATAACCGTCCCCAATTAGCCATATTACCAAAAGTGAATGTTAGTAATAATAAAACAAAATTACTAACATTTTTGGAATAACAGAACAATCTACTTTTAAATTTGAGTACATTGCCACCCAATACTTTGCCGAGTTTTATTAATTTATATAAGATTCCGTAGAGGTTACAGCTTTGTACATAACAACGAGGAAGAGGAAGAATCTATAGCTTTGTTTAAAAGTGAGCCATCACATTGACAAACTTATGTGACTAAGCTATCTACCATAATAGCTAGTAGAGATTGCCAATTATTATGTCAGCACTTCCTCTTTGCAATCAGCTGTTTGCAGGGCATAGCTCGGCTGAGGCTGGGTATTGAATGTAATCATATGATGCAGCTAAAATAATGATTTTATTCATTTATTAAAACGTTTTCAGCGAAATTTAACATATGCCTACTTACATAATATAGGTATTATGTAATGCCTGTGGGCTGTAACACAAATACTTCTTCTTCACATATCGATTCGTTTTATTTCGTAAATAGGATCGATTACTTTGGCTTTGAAGTAAATTCCATTCGTATTTGTTTTCTGATTTCTCGCTGGGTAATTTTAAATACTTATCCATTATATTCTATCCACTACTTAAGGGTGGATGGGTGAATGATAAAAGGGATGCTCTAACGTACTAATTAAAAATATTGTTTCTTGTACTGTGGTTCTTGAGATGTATGGTGACTGAGTGCTTCAAATTTAAACCAGATGAATGAATAGATTTGAGGATTTTCACAAGCTGAAACCAAAAAACAATACAAATAACTTGGCTAATATTCGTGCTAGAGAAAATATATTCAGAATTCCTTTTTTTAAAATGAACGCCAATCAGTTGATTGATATTGTAGAGGAGCGCTAGTGGTCTCGTTTGAGAGATAAAACCATAAAGTTTTGTTCTAACACAGTTAATAGCCATGATGCTTTGGAACAGTGGAAAACGTGGATTTGAGGCCTACTTTTTGAGTGGAAGTTCAGTGATCGCAACCCTTCGCGCCTTCCGGAATCGCTTTAATTTAGCCCCATTGGCCTCTGGCCGGAAATCATCATTGATCGCTACATTCAGACAAACTGCAAGCGCTACAACACGAAGAACTGGAGTTCCTCGGCCGACTAGATCACCTGAGAAAACTGAGGCAGTGAGAGGTTAAATGTTGCGATTTAGCCCCTAGTGATTTTTTTTTCTACGGGGTTTTTGAAATCCCGTGTCTATTTGAACCACCCAAAGACCCCAAAATATTTGAGGACCAACCTCAAGTGCCTGCTATACTGGCACAAGTCATGACAAATACCAGAAATCGGTTTGCTTAGTGTAAAATTTCATATTTAGTAATGTTGTGTTTGTCTGCACCTCCCCTTTTGATTGGAATCACCTTAGTTTAGACGCGGGTGCAAAAAAAATATAAATTGCTAATTTCTCCGCAGTTAATAGATATTCGTATTGGATCTCTTTTTTTATCATAAATAGGCCTATAAATTATGTTGTGTAGCGTTTTCGATTTTATGGACATGAGCGGAGACATGTTATTTCACTTTAAAATGATATAATATTAAATAAACTACAGTAAAAAACTGTGTATATTTAATATCAGTGCAAGTAAATCATTTGTTTTGAGTCCAAAGAAAACCTTCATTCCTACTCAACTGATCTTTCGGTAGTTCATCTTATACCATTATCCGACCAAATGCCATGTGCACAACTAAAGCTTTAAAAAGGTTTAGCAGAGAGAATTGGATGGTCTTTGTTGGTGAAACTGAGCCATTAACAGCAAATCGAACGCTCTGTAATTACTACCAAAATAGAGAGAGAGATTAAGTTGAACCTTTCTCCCAGGTGGTAATGGCGTACGTGCTGAGCAAATAGTGCGCATGCCACACTAATACTGCAGACTCTAGATCGAAAATGGGCTGAGAATACTAATTGTGTAGTATAGTGGAAGAACTAATATACAGAAAGCATCCGAGAGAAGTCCTTAACCAATTGCCCATTAATACTACCCTCTGAGTGAGCGCTCTGTGAATTTCCGTTAAACATATGTCTAATGCCTATCAGCTGATTACCTTTAAGGGAAATCAGCTGTTGACGTTCTACTCATAACGCGATTTCGAAAAATTTCTTCGAACATGTCGAAAATGCTCAAAATTGTATATATATATTTGTCTGTTACCTCTCTGAAGGTCAATATTTAATTGTTTTATGAAAAAAAAAAAACTAGTTCGTTAATGGCTGAAATATGACCACTGGGGGGGGGAGGGTTTAAAGGAAAGGAATTTCGGAAATTCTTAATATCTCCGTTATTGTTGGTCAGATTGAAAAATTGTATACAATTAATCTTATTACAAATGTATTGTTCTATAAATGTTGTTATGTACGTATTTTCACTATCTTGATTATTAACCGAAATATTTGCATTTTACTGTTTTCGTCCTTCAGTAACCCCCCCCCCCTTCCTACTCATGTCATATTAACTATAAGCTGTTACATTATGAAAAACATTATTTGGAGCGTAAATACCAAATATAGTTCTCATTGAAATTTATTTTTTGAGATAAATGCAAATCCTTGGCACACTTGGGAAATCTGCTTAGTTTACTCAGCCCCTGCGTGACGGACTTTAATTTTAAATTTATAACAAAAAAAAGTAGGTTTTAAAATTTCTAATACCAAAATAATGATTAAGAAGTCCGTCACTAAGGCGATAGGTAAACCAGCCATATTTCCCAATGGGCGAGTATAAAACACTATTGATATCATCTCACCCTAAATATGTCTAATCAAAAATTCAATAAGAAGAAGCGGGGGTTTGCTGAAGGCTGAAAACAAGAATCTAAAAATAACTTGCTGCGAGAAAATGTATACACTAACAATTTTAGGGCATTAAACGTTTAACAAGAACGGTTCTATAAAATTTTTTTCTATACGACTAATAATAACAGAGATATGAATTTTCGAATCCTCCCTCATTCCTACTCCAATTTCTGCCATTAACGTTGATGAAGTTTAGTGATGAATGAAACGACAATATACCAATTATAGTATGGATCAAATAAACATTTTGGAGTTAACGTAAAATCTTAAATAATAGCTTCACCGCATATTTTCATGCACTTCCCACAGTAGATGTTCAACGAAAATATAATAAAAAATATAAATAAAAAATAATTCACATTTATGCTTTAAATAAAGAGGTGAATGTTGGCGGGAAAAAAGAAGCAAAGCTAAAAAGAAGCAATTTGTGGCTTTCAATATATGCGTCTGAGCCTAGTACTTCATTTCCATTGAGGCAACGATTTTCATTTTCCAATATTTCTGTTACAATCCAATATTTAATTTTTACGAGCATAACGTCATTATTTTTCTTACCAGGCACTTATGGAGTAATTTGCTATTGAACTAAGCCATTTAAGATTAGAGGGACGTTCAATTAACTTTGTGGTTCCTGTGAATGAATGGACTTCTCAGTGGGAAGTTTGTAGTGATCGTCCTTCAGAAAGTTGTTAAGTTCTGCTACTTAAGAGTATTTGTAGACTTAAGCATTAAGGAACTTATCCACATGAAAGCAGCTACAATGTTTTATCAGGGCCACATGTCAGCAGTGGAGTTTTGACATTTCTGAATTTTAATTGAATAACTTAATCACTTAAAAAAGTGAAATAATGCTTTTTTTTGTAGGTTGAAAAATGCTGCAATAAATTTATGAATCGTTTATTGCTAATTTGAAATATGAATCTTCTGGATGGTTTGAGAGAATATTTTTAAATTTTCCTTTCCAAAGTCTACTGCAGAGGGAGTATATTTGCAATGCACTTTCTAAATATTCTTCTTCTTGTCTTTATTTTCTTTTTCTTTTAATAATTAATTGCGACTTTATAGCTTTATAGACAGAAATGTAGGCTTAGAATGGCTTGACAAATTTTTCTTCACGAACTGGTGGTAAAGCTTCATGAGTTGTAATATCCTTTCCTGCTTATCTTGTCATTCCACCGTGACAACTGAGGTTCGGTTTTATTTTTATATTACTATCCCAGATTTAAACAAAGTAAAATTAAATCTTTAACGCTTTCAAGATGCTTGAATTTTCTCGCTAAATGTGATAATATGTATAGGAAATCTTCCTTGCCATTTTATTTAACTATTCTTTCAAGGTCAAAAAAAAAAATGAAAATGTTAAATGATTATTCAAATCATTTTTATTTCTCTACTAGTTTTGCGTTCATATGACACCTCATCAGGAGCACTTCTACTACACAAAGAAACTAAACTAATGGATTCATATTTCTCTATGATCTTCCACTAGCCATACTAGTTGCAGAATGGCATATAAAGTATGGCGGTCAAGTTAGCTGCTTTATATCGGTATGTCACGAAATAAAAATATATCGATTATCCCTAGTGAAGTGTAGTCAAAATCGTAAATGACATGTTTATAATTGATTAACTAATCCTTTAAAGTTTCCAATAAATTGAAATATCTATAATTCACATGTTTTATTTCTGTTTTCTTATTGATCACTTTTTTCTATTAAATAAAAGTGACGGAATTCATTAAATAAAATCCTTAATCGCCCCCTGACTAGAAAAGGGTGGTAACTTGTAGATAACCCGCCTCGATTAGCCTTAGTTGCAAAAAGTGGACGTTAATAAATAATTTAATTTAATTTTCTATTTTTTATGCTGTACATATTTTCTTTTATCCTCCTCTGGCTTGAATTTATTTATTTTTCTATTATACTTATATTTTTAAAACCAAATTTATGGCCGTATTTAATTGCGTGGTCAACTGGGTACTTTATATTGTCTTTACGATCAACTTTTATCGATTCTTCTCTTGAGTAATTGTGATATAACTTTTATTGCAATCCTTACAGTTTATTTTGTATACATTATATTAGGTATCTGTTGATTTTAATTCATCTTTTAAATGGCTAAAGCTATTTTTTACTCAGTTTGGTTATTTCCAAATGATTCGTCCAATATCTTTGAACGGGGTTGTAATTTAATGTACAGTACATTTTTCGTTCACTACATATTCTATTCCAAAAGACTGCCATTGGATTTGGTTTAATTTAATTTCTCAGGATTTTAATTAAATCGGTTTAATTTTCTCAAGGAAATGAACATCTGAAGCTATTCGAAAATCGCTAGAGAAATTCGCAAAGCAGATATATCTTTGGGCATGTGGCTAAGCCCTTTGCGGTATGATAACGACTATCAAGGGAATCGCTGCCTGGCGTGGATATAATTTGACAAGACATACTACTAGTAGTTAGCCGGCTAAGTACTAAGGTACTAGCTCTGTTAGCAACTAATGGCCATAGTTACTAACTCTACTCTACTCCTAGGAGACAATGCATAGCTCCTTGCGCTAATAGAAATAGATTTATTGACTTCCTATAGGCAATCCATTTATCTCCCGGGAGCAGTCAAGCGTTTAAAGTGTATACATATGCATATATATATATATATATATATATATATATATATATATATATATATATGCATATGTATATATTGTAATCGTATCAAAAAAGTCCGTCACGCAGCAGAAGTCCGCTTAAACTAAGCAGATTTCCCACGTGACGTTTTACAATAGAAGAATTTCACGAGAGCCGAACAGTTACGAAAACGGCAGAACTGGTTTTTGGCGAGAAACTCACTCTCGTCCGTTATTGCCCATATTTAATAAAAATGCAAATACCTCGGTTAATATTCAAGGTACAGAATAAATGTATATAATAATATTTATAGTAAATTTAATTTCCAATAAAATTCATTCTATTCAATTTTTCGATCCGACATATTGTAACGGAGATATTTCGGAGTTTCGAAAATCCTCCCCTCTAAACCCACCCCTCCCACTGGTCTGATTTCACCCATTAACGAACTTGATCTGTCTTTTTACATCAAACGACTAAATATCAAGTTTGGTAACGACTAAACAATAATTGCAACCGCTATAGCGGTAACAGAAAGATATGTATGTATATACAGTTTTGAACGTACTTCATTTTCGTCATCTAGGTAGGATCGATGGGCATTTGAAGAAAAATTTCGTAAATCGCGTCATGAGTACGACCTCAATAGCTGATTTAATGGGTAAATGTATCCTATTGTGTTCTGTACGTAGCTAGAGTGCCATTATAGACCTAGGCACACTCCATCTAACCTAAAAATGTATGCACAAAGTACAAATAATTAATATATTATTAAAACTTTCCATCTCTAGTGATTTCTCAAGTAGATTTCAGAGACCGCTGAGAAAGAATTAAGTAATTTATGAGACCACAATTTTTATACTTGGATTATTTTTAAAATTTTAATGCAGCCATTTAAATTAATAAATGATGAATAACTCAAAATTTAAATCGAATTGGATTTATTTTTTGTAATAATAATGTAATAATATTGACTCAAGTTGAAAATACGGGCAGATGGTGAAATAGATGATACACTGCATTTTAAATTATTAATAGGTACATGATACTATCCCACCTAGACTCCTTAGAAAAATTGCAAATGTCACCACGCCTGGTCTTAAGTAACGAATGGCTTATTAGGATCCTTCCAGAGGTTATGCAGACTTCAGAAAACGAATTCATCATATAAAATAAAACGTCCGTCACGTAGGGGCTGCGTTAACTGAGCAGTTGTCCCACGTCCGTCACGAATTTGCATTTATCTCGAAACGTAAAAGTTTTATTATTATTATTATTCTTATTTATTAACGTCCACTTTTTGCAACTCAGGCTAATTGGGGCAGGTTATCTACAGGTTACCACCCTTTTCTAGCCAGGGTGGGATTTTAGGATGTTATTTAATGAATTCCGTCACTAAATAATTTGATTTTCCCAGGCGAGAATCTAACTCGCCACTTTTGCCATGTGAGATGAAGGTAGAAACGTAAAAGTGTAATACTTGGTATTTAGGCTTCAAATAAAGTGCTTCTTAATATAACAGTTTTTTGGTAATATGCCATAGGAATGGAGACTATGTAGTAGGCTATGTTTACTGAAGGCAGAAAACTAAAATATGCAAATATCGTGGTTAATAACCAAGGTAATGAAAAACTTACATAACAACATTATATAGCATTTCATTTTCAATAAGATGGGTTCTATACAATTATTCGATCAAACGTATAACGGAGGAGATACTGGTCGGTTTTCAGCCTTTACGTACTTGATATTTTGTTTTACGTAAAACGTTTAAATATCGAGTTTGGTAAGGATCAAGCAAGTATTTCGACCTCTAGATCGTTAACACACACACACACACACACACACACACACACGCACACACACACACACTTTCGAACGGACCTCATTTTCTTTATAACCATGATAGGATCGATAGACATATGGGATAATTTTTTGAAAATCACGTCATGAGTTCAACCTCAATAGCTGATTTCCCTTGAGGAAAATCTGCTAAAATAAAAAAAAAATAGTAGTACGAAATATATCTTTTGGTGGCAGGTTTGTGCGAGAACAGTTAATCCAGTGATGCCCTAACACACAGGCCCGCGTTGGGACATTTATGTTTTATAATAATTATTGATGATCATGATATTGTACTAGAGGCCCTGGAGTGGAAGATAATTTATGTGGGGATGGCTAAATACATAGGGTTCTAGTATTTGTAGGATAGAGCAGTGGGGAGAATAGATGGCATCAGCTGCGAGTGACACCTCCCCCACCCTACCTACTGATAACCGTTATCAATCCAGCCACGGCTAAGGAGCTTCTTTTTTTCAAGGGCTCCCTTTGGATCACTTGCAAAAACTATAATCTATATCCGCTCATCACTCTATCTTAATCGCAAAACTAAATTATTTTATAAATTCTTACATAAGGGACTCAGTTACCTTATCTGTGAAAGGCGCTTGTCACAAAAGCTTTTGCTCGTGTGGGTAAACGTTTCACTCGAGTTGTAAAATGATCTACTTTCGTCACTTGTATAATAAATAACTATTAAGCTTCTGTAACTTCTAATAGGCCGTCTCATTTTATATAGTGTTTTTGCTTTCTAGGATATACGATTTCAGAATGAACAACTTATCTTCATAAAAACGTTGCGACGAAAAGTCTGTTAAAATTTTGGAATACAATAAAACGTTTTCGGTCGCAACGTTCTGATTCTATCTATTTTGTGATTTATTATTAGTATATTTTTATATTGTTTAGATAGACGTATAATTGTGTTTTTTTATTTTTGGCAGATCGTGGTGCACAAGGATCCGGCAGAATTGGTGAAAAGTATCGGCTCCAGAATCACACCTGCAGATTTTGGTGGAGATGCTCCAACCATTGCACAAATAAGCAGTAAGTATCAAACAACCACAAAACATGTTCCACCTTTTTTTTGTGATAACACAAGGTTTTCTCAATGTCAGACCCTGAGCCACTGGAAGTTCTTGCATTCATGCATTTAACCTTTTGCCAAACATGGCCTGCCATATTAAATACATTTGGGGAGTCTTCTGAGTTTCTGTATGCGAACAATGTCCTGCCATTGCAATATGTCTCTTGATATACTCCAGAATATACCAGGCCCACTGTGCAAACCTATTAGTCCGTCAAAATCTTTCAACCTTAACCTGTACAGTACTTACTAACGTATCTAAATCAGTGGTTTAGTAAGAAACAGTGAAGGTAAGGGAGGTGAATGACCAAAAATTAAAGTGTAATAAATAAATAATGAAGTAATATATCATTTGAATTAAAACACATGTTCACAATTTTTGAGGTCGCCTCTATCGATCGACATTTAACCCAAAATGGTCCTTTCAATCTCTTCGTCTCTTTCCCAATAAGAGGATATATTTTCTACGCTGAAGACCAGGATTCACTATCAAACTAGTGTTGGACTGATGATCATTGGGAAAATGGAGTGTTTGCCTTCTTGCTAGTATTTTTACGAGTTGAGCTTTGTTGCAAAGTACAGATCTGGTCCTGCAGTCATTCTAAATTTATTATCTGCTTCCACGCAATTACTTTTCATCTATATCCCTCTTATGTAACTCAACTTGCTACAACTGTGAAATGAATAATACTGCAGGCCAACATTTTCATTAATTTCCGTCTGGATGGAAATTTTTATATAAATATTTGGGATTTCCATGCTTATTCTCAGCCACATTTCTTGCAGACATAGCAATGAGTTCTTCCACATCACCAGTCAATACTGAGATACTTACCAATATCAGCTTATGTTCAGCATATTTATATACGTTTTGGCATTCTTCGAGCGACCTTTGTTCTCCTTATGCGAAAATATCATCAGCTATTGCTGTTTAGAGTGCTTCGAAAAGTATCCTTATGAATCTATTTAGGCAGACAATCTTCCGTTCAACAATTCTAACTTTTTTTGTTGGGAAGTATTTTTGAACGGTGGGTATTACTGTGTGAGAATATCCTTGAAACAGACCTCGAACAATATATTTTGGTATGCAATCTTCAAGCTTATCCTTGAACATATCTTGTTTTCACTCCAAGCAATTGGTAGGTTCTCAATAGCTTTTCCTTTGAACCGACCAAAACTGAACTACTGTCTACACCGACTATTGTGGGCTTGAGAGTTCATATGAGTGCGCATTTGTTGTGAGATGATCGTGTAGATATGAAAGTCACGTTCATTTTCGTCCATTGACGAAGGAAGCCAAAAACAGCAAGGACAATTAAATAGGGACTCATGACCTTCGATGTAGCTTAGTTGCTTCTATTGCTAATTCTAGATCATCTGAAACAGTCATACAGTAAAAACAACTAGCTATAATCAAATGGGGGACTATTTCATCCTGAGAACATTAATATCGCTGTTTTTGTAGCATAACGATTCAAATATAACGTGAAAAATTCTCATACAACCTATTATAAAATATTACTACTACTGCGAACTCAACTATCGTTTTTCTTAATTAGATTACGAGTTGTGGAATAATACTCTATTCAGGATTTCATTATGAAAAATAAAAGAGATATAATGGTTGCTCGTATCACGGAGCTTGTGAAAAATATCTTAAAAAGTCAATATTCTGATTTATTGAACAAAATGGGTATTTCATTGTAATATATATCCTTATATTCTTAACATAACCTACCTAATTCGATAAAATCAAAAGAGACTAAGATATTAAATCAGTTTTAAACAGTGAGGGAAAGGCAGTGCCCAAATGTTGAAAGTCAATATGTCCAATTCCATAATAAAAAATAGCTTTAAAAGTCCGTCATGCAGAGGCTCCCTTAACTAAGCAGATATCCTACGTGCGTCACATATTTGCATTTATCTCAAAAGCTAAAAGCTCAATGAGAACAATGTTTGGTATTTAAGCTTCAAATAATTTGCTTCATAATAAAACAACTTCTTGTTATATGGCAGATTTCATATTAATGGGGGTTTACTGAAGGCTGAAAACTAAAAAATGTAAATATCTCTGTTAATAATAGAGATAATGAAAAAACATACATAACAAAGTTTATAGAACATTGGATTTGTAATAGCATTGATTTTATACAATTTTTCGACCTGACGCCTAATATGTATATATAAAATTTTGAATGGACCTTATGTTCGTCATCTCTTAGGATCCATGGACATTTGTAAAAAGTTTTTGAAAATCCCATCATGAGTACAACCTCAATAGGTGATTTCCCCAGCAAATATAAGAAATACATTCTAAACGCTAGTTTCATTATATAATTTGTAGACAAATATATATAGTAACAAATATATTGATAAATTTTTATTTCTGACATAGATTTTTGTCCCTCAGTGCGAATTTTTGTAAAATAAAAAAAAAGGTGCCAGCCAACCTTTTCTTCATGCAAATACAGTTCAGTACCCTAGTGAATTTCCCTTGTTCATAGGAAGCCATGAATTATTTTTAGTTTTCTCTAAATCTTATAGTAACGACCATAGTCAGGAATGATTGTTTTCATATCTAGGTAAAATTTCAATCCTCGTTGGAATATCGTTATTCGATGTAGGCAGTCTCTATCCATAAATCTTTATTCATTTGGTTTTTCAGTCTTCACCTTTCAATTTTTCATTATTAATTACTTTTTGACAATGTTACCTTTCAATCCAAAACAAATGTAAATAAATTTAATTTCCGAATATTTTTTATTTGAATATACTGAGATAATTTAATTGGTCAATTTAGAATAATACTCCTCAAAAATGTAGGAATTTACGATTGACTTCGTAATTACTAGTTTACTAGCTATTGCTGTTTTTTTAGTCAAATTTAACGTTTAATGCGAAAAGTAGAAAAAGGGGTTTGAAAAGCGAGTCAAGGGTTTTAATATTGCGAAAATGTTGTGAATGATGCTTGAGAACGGGAGAATGAAGAGATTGCAGAAAGAATATTGGCGTACTAAAACTAGGGCGAAGTACGCGGAAAGGGGGGGCGTTGTAAATATTGCATCATAGCCGGTGGGGCTTTACTGGTGGCATATATAATGCAGGGTTGGCACCACTGGGAGCAGTGTTGCTTTCTTTCTGAATATTGTTTGCGAGAGGTAATCCCGTCTGCATGGTAAAACTCTTCCCTCACAGGCAGAGCTGCTGCTTTATGTTACAGAGCTTTTGAGCAGCTGTCAACATTTTGGAAAGGAATTGCAGTAGGCAAATCTAGAATTTTGAATCAAAGAACGAAAAATGGGTAGCCAGTTTAAACCCGAAAAAGGAGTAAGGTTTTTTACTTTTATAACCACCGATTAATAGTGGGGTAAATGACTGACTGGTAAGAGTGTTACAGTCATCAATAAAAGGTTATAGTTTTCATACAGTATAACTAAAATTTTGTATGGCATATCAGAGTACCAGAGTTTTATTTCGAAAAACCTTAATATCTCCGTTATTATACGTCGGATCGAGAGGAACTAAACTTATTGTAAATTTAGTGTTCTATAAATGTTGATATGTACATATTTTCACTATCTTGATTATTAAAGGAGATATTTGATTTTTTTTAGTTTTCGGGCATCAGTAAACCATCACACTTACTCATGACATATTAACAAAAAGCTGTTATATTACGAAGCACTTTATTTGAAGCCTAAATACCAAATATTGTTTTCATTGAACTTTTACGGTTTGTGTTAAATACAAATACGTGGGGAATGTGTTTAGTTAACGCAGCCCCTGCTAACTAGGTTAAATGAGTTGACATTATCGTTTTTCTAAAAATATGCTTCTTGAGTTCGACTTCAACAGCTCATTTCTATTTAGGGTAATATACTAAAACAAAAGGCGATCAAATAAATGAATATTAAAATTGGTTAATCACCCTCACCACCAGCTAAAAATAAATATGAATATTATAATTATCCATAGAGTGTGTGTTTTGATCTCCATGGTTAAAATTCATCAAATGCTTTTAAATTACAATAAAACCAACTTCCTTTAAACATAGTTTGTTCGTTTTTTTTTTTTTTTTTAAAAAAAACATCAAATGTTTGTTATATATCTGGCTAATAACAATAAAGTTGTATAATTATTTTTCCACGGTTTTCCCTCCACAATAACAATATATCGCAAACCTAAAAGCTCAGCTTGAAAGGTGGCCAAGTACTAAGTGAAGGTTATAATTAATTTTAACAGGTTATTTTATGGTAATAAATTTCAAAATAATTATACCAATTTACAGTTATTAAGTAAGTAAAAAAATGTTTTGTGATTCAAAAATTGACTAGTAAATAATTTTAAAAATACGTTAATGATTTAATTTATAAATTACAGCCCCTGAAGAAATGCCAGAAAGGAACGAAACATGTCGGCCTAAATCAATTTTTTAGCTAGTTTTTTTTTTCTTTTTTAAATTGGTGACAGCGATTAAAAGATTTGATGAATATTTTAATATAGCATGAGAAAGGTTTACTGCCCCTTTTCCTTTTTGTCGATGGGATGCTCATGAAGGAAATTATTGAAGTAACATCTCAAAAGCATTAAGATACTCTAGTTGGGACAATGCCGATGATGTGTGCAATGTCATTGTGTGGAAGATTGATTTAAAAAATTGGGACAGTTTAAAAGAGAGCTTTAGATCATCAAAGCAGTTAATCGTTTTTAGAAATTCTATTCAATATATTTTATTTGAGCCAGGTGAATTGCTCATAAATGTACATTTTATGATTGTGGCTCTTGAAATCAGAAACATCCTTCTTGGAACTAAATTAACTCTTTTTTTACTCATGCCAGTGCCTTGTGTCACAATAGTAACAGGTAAAAGCAATCATCATTTCTCCCTAATATAAACTGAAACAAGTCATAACCTCTTCTTTTTAAAATATATTTCCCGAGTGAGGAAAGAATATGTCTATGTTATTGGCCTTTAAGTTATTGCGAGGACTTAGTTCCATTTTAATGACTTTCGCCATTGTAGCTTGGGCGGTTTATTACTCATAAATCAATTATGATTTTGAAGCATTTTTTATTACGGAAAGATTATTATACACTATTATTCCTTTAATAGACATATCATGAATTTTACTTCCGTTCATTAAATTAGATTCTTAATAGCCGTGAAGGAAAATCAGCTATTGGTGTTGTACTCATGACGCGATTTGAAAAACTTCCTCAAATGTCCGTCGATCCTACCCTGGAGATGACGAAAATGCGGTCCGTTCAAAATGATGTATATATATATATATATATATATATATGTGTGTGTGTGTGTGTGTGTGTGTGTGTGTGTGTTACCGCTGTAGGAGTTGCAATTTTTGTTTAATCGTTACCATACTCAACATAAGCGTATTATTTAAAATTAAAGATCTAGTTCGTTAATGGTTGAAGTTGGATTGCAGAAAAAGTATTCAACAATTTCTTATCTTAAATATCTTCGTATTACGGATTACGTCCAATTGAAAGATTATATAGAACCAATATTATTGGAAATTTAATTGTCTATAAATGTTGCCATATACAAATGATGTCTATTATTAATATTAACCGAGATATTTGGATTTTTTAGATTTCTGCGTTCAGTAAACCCCCTCCTACTCATGTCACAATAAGCTGTTATATCATGAAAAAATTTATTCTAAGCATAAATACCAATGTTGTTAACAAGAAACCTTTATTATGCGAGATACATGCAAATTTGTTGGTCTTTGGCGCCATAAATTAAGAAATTTTTTGTTTTTGTTTAGAAAATGTTAACTTGTCCTATAACCGATAATTAACCGTTTCAGTGAACATTGAAGATCATATTCGTTATTGGCTGAAGTCGGATCTTGAATAGTGGAGGTTTTTTAGTGGAGGAAACTCCAAAATTCAAAACATTTCGTTATTTTGAGTAGGATTGTTAATGTTATTGGGCCAATATGGTTATACTATTGATGGTCTACAATTGAAGTTCTATGCATTTTTTCAAAACTCAAGTATTTAGCGAGGTACTCGTACTTCTTTTCAGCCTTCAGTAGACCTACTCTACTCATCAGTATTTTACATAAAAATAAGGAATATATTGTGATATGAGATCACGAGTGTGTTATAACAATACTTGGGAAATCTGCTTAGTTAACGCGGTGTGCCGAACATTTTTTTAAATGATTGAAATAACAGACATTTAATTCTGGAAATTAACATTAAGTATATTGATTATATGTAAAAAAACATTAAAACAACACAAGGCTGCACATGTATGAGGGGTTGATTTCATTTGATCATTGTACTCTCTTATCACATAGATCGATATATATATATATAGTAAGATCTTCTAGATGATTTTTATAGATATAGATTCCTTATAGCAGTCTGCGACGAAGGACATTAAAAAGCATTTGATCCTTCTAATAAACTAAGCCTATTCAATATGAAAAAAACCCCAAGGCCTCTCTGTGTTCTCCTGATGCAGGAGCTGAAAAATCCTTTATTTTCCGGCTTAAAAAAAAGCTTGCCAATTAATTAATAGTGACTACTCCGAAAATCAAATAAGAAAGAAAGAGTGAGTAAACGGAGGAAAGATCCCCGTTTGTATTTGAGTTGCAGTAAAAAGGAAGAGGTAGTGAAGAGCTCTTGGGAGTGTGGGTTCGGAATTGTCGTCTAGAAACCAATCTCTTAAATGGGTTCCTTATGTGAGAGACGTGAACAAAGCGTCATTGCGACAAAGCGATAGCCACTCGTAAAAAGTTTACAATTACAAGCACAAGTTGTTGCATTGTCGAGAGACATTGTCGGCAGAAGTCTACTTTGTAAGGCATTTATTCAGGGTATTCAAAGCTAAAATGTCATCGTTTAATTGTTACTAAATTCTGAAGGACATACATAAATTTGAATATATCAGACGTAATATTTTAGTTTATTTAACGCGATCATAATATAGTTATACAACCTCCATCACAATTAGTGGTTTTGCATTTTGTTTCCTTAGAAGCCATTGAAGGTTGTCTGCCTTTATGGTTTAGTACTTATTATCTAATGGTTACATAAATTATAATCAAACTCACACACATTCATGTGCACGCGCTTCATGTAGTGGTATTGAAACTCCATAGCAAGCCATTCTTTTGATCGTTTGGTTAATTTATCAGGAGAACATTCTCTCAGAAGTTATCTACGTTTATATTACGTAAATCATCCTATTATATTATATTATAACTTATTTACAGGTGATATACTAACGAACACAGCGTTATTCCCAGTTCCCCAAAGATCGTCTTTTAGTTTATTCAAGCGCAATTATAGTAACTTCCTTTTTTTCAAATACTGGTCAAATTCTTTTTGTCGTGCCATTTTACTCATCGCCATTGTTAATATCATAAATAAATTTACATATTAATAACATGAATATAACTTGGTTATTCCTTTTAATTCTAAATGCAAACAAAGAGAAAAACAATGTGTAGAGTAAAATAATAATGCTAAAACCACAAAAATCATATGTTCACAAAAGTAACACAATAATCATATGTTAACAAGAGTAAAAAAATAATCATATGTAACAACGCGATTTTCAGAAATATTTCCTCAAATGTCCATCGATTCTACCCAGAAGGTGACGAAAATGAGGTCTGTTCAAAATTATATATATATATATATATATATATATATATATATATATATATATATATATATATACATCTGTTTCTTAATGCTCTAGACATCGTAATTTTTGTTTCATCGTTACCAAACTCGATATTTAATCGTTTTGTGAAAAATAAAGATGATGTTCATTAATGGCCGAAAACGGATCAGTGGGAGGGGAGGGGATTTCGAAAATATGAAATATTTCCGTTATTATAAGTCGGATCGAAAAATGTTATCCAAGTAATCTTATTGCAAATGTAATTACCTATAAATTGTGTTATACACATACTTTCTCTTTGATGACTATTAACCGAGATAATTACATATTTCTGTTCCACTTTATGTTGAGTTTAAATACCAAATATTGTTTTCATTTAACTTTTATTTCGTACGTAACTAGCACGTCATCATGTAAGATGTTATGTTCTTGCCTCTAAAGTGTTCATTTGTTCTATACTATATATTTAATTGTTTCATTCAACACTAAATATAATATTATTTTACGGCTGAAATCTGACCCAGAATAAGGGGGGGGGTTAGAGAGGGGGAATTTGGAAAATTCAAAATATCTCCATTACGATGAGTCGGATCGAAAAATGTTATAGGATAAGTCTTGTAAAGCTATTGATGTTCTACAATTGCTGTTCCATACATTTTCTATTAACACAATTATTAAGCGAGTTATTAGTTCTTTATTGTTCACTACTATGCCATACCAACACATGGGAAATCTGCTTAGTCAGCCCTGTGTGACGGACATGACTAGCCAGGGTAGGTTCTAAGAATTTTATTTAACCAGTTCGTCACTGAATAAATTCGTAATGCCCAGAGTTGAATCGAACTCGCCCCTCTAGGTTTCCAGTGTAAGATCAAAACCAACACTTTAACTCACATGGCTTATCTGAGCTGAATGAAAAAAATAAAAAACTGACGCAGCTCCTGCGTGGCGGACCTATTTTTTTGTTATAGGGACCAATACAATGTTAATATAAAACACAATTCAGTCAAAGCGTGTACCTGCAACTTTTCATACTATTTTAAGAACTAAGAAGGCAATAATGGAACAGTTGTAGATATTAAGATCCAAAAATTTGAGGAACTTTTTTTTAAATAATTATTTATGTTGTAAATATAGAATATTTATAAAGTGTAAGTATATATTACGTAAACAAACAAAATACCTGCCAGACTGTCTGAAGTTTTCCTAGTGAACCTTTACTTTATATGTTCTTTTTTGTTTACTTTAGGGATATCATTGGATTCGATGAAATCAGTTCTAAGTGTGATTTTTGGGTTAATTTTGTTATAAATCCTTTCTCGTCGAGTTGTAGCTTATTATATGCCTATCGACATGGCTGACGGCCTGACTGTATGTTATTCCTCTTGTTTGTTCAGTCCGTGCTTCCGGAATCCGCGGTATACGAGGGGAATGAACAATAGCAAGCTCATCAGCTGGCCGTGTGGCGTCTTTGGAATAGCTGCTTTGGTGCAAAAGGGTCAGCTCTAAGTGGGTGGGATGAGAGGTTTAGTGGGCTATGAGGGTTCTAGGAGGGGCTGCGGGGTCTGATATTGCTATGAAAGAGATAGTGTAGAGGGGGATAGAACGAGATGGAGAGATGTGGGTCGCCGGAGTGTGTGTGTGTGTGTGTGTGGAGTCGTGGGGAGAGAGAGGGGGAGAGAGAGGGAAAGAGAGCTTATGAGCGGTACACTTGATGTGGAGAGCTCGGGGGAAAAGAAGAGAAGATATCAACGTTAGGAGATAGAGAAAGAAAGTTTTAGAGTGAGTTAGAAAGAGAAAGAGAGAGAGAGAGAGAGAGAGAGAGAGAGAGAGAGAGAGAGAGAGAGAGAGAGAGAGAGAGAGAGAAGCAGTGTAGGAGCGAGAGAGCGAGAGAGTCGATATTAGGCTCATTCCGTTCAAAGAGCCAAGGATCCCAGAGAGGAGGCCCAGGATTGGATCTTTAGCTGTAGGTCACGTCTGAGGACGTGCCCCAGGATCAAGTGTATGTCCGCGGGAGGGTAGTTGGGGGATATATTAGTTTCCCAGCATGAGCATGATAACCCACTCACTACACGAACCCCGAATCAGCAATGGTGTCCAGTCTCCTATGTTCTACTAGCCATATCGAAGCAACGAAATTTTCAAAAATTCGAACATTATTAATAACGATTTCGATGAAAAATATTTTTCGATAGTACTCGCTATTTTCCAAAAAATGCAAGCAAATATCAATATCACTTTAAATATTTGTTAAGGATTCTTCTTAGTTCAGTTGATCTTTTCCCTCTGAGATTTAATTACATCCTCCTGCCTGTAGGACGGACTTAAGTCCTACATTAACTGACAGGAGCCCACATACCGCCAAAATACTAAATCACCTTAAAAAATGTAAAATTTAACTTGTTTCCCTTTTTGATTTTTAATTGGTAAGAAATTTAATTTAATTTTGATCAATCCTAATTAATATAAAAGCACTAGTTTATAGAATAACATAACTATTTTATTAAAAGCATTATAAACTGTTGTCTTTATTGCAAGTCTAATTTTTCCTTGTTATCTTTATTACTTGTATTTAATGTTTATTTATTGCGTTTAATTTTTTATTTGTTGGTTCAGTTTTTTTATCATTTTGTTTTCATTTTACATTGTTAAAATTTGAGCCAAATCGCCTAGTTGCGGGTGGTCCTTTATAAATAAAAAAAAAATACCCCGACTTGGTAGTTTTGAAGTGTCAGTACAAAGAATAATTTCTTATATTTCCAGGACCACTGAAAAGTAATGACACATTGCGTGAGCTGGTAACTCTCTTGTAATTCTTCTAAATTTCACGGGGCATCTATTGTACTCTATTTCAATGATCTATTATTATTTGTGTACTGATTGCATTTAATTTATCGGTTTCCAGATTCTTCGTAGATCCACGCTCACGTATAAAACTTATACATTTTCCATTCCAATTGAAAGGATATCATATCAACCATGAAAATATCTTACAAGGGATTTTATCATTATTCCTTATTTACCATTAAATTGAAAGACAAGAGTATTTGTGACCAAATAATCACTAGCGCCTAAGGTGGTGTAAAAAGCATTCTATATCCTCAGCTATTTTCTACTGCTCTAATTATATTTCCAGTCGAAGTTACATTGTTAACATTTAATCAAAAATATAGCAATTATCCCCTATGAAGTGTGGTCTAAATCGTAAATGCAAAATTTATAATTGATCAGCTACCACATTAAAGTTTCCAATGAATTAAAACATAGTTGTTGTTATTTATTTACGTCCTCTTTTTCTTCCAATGGCTAATTGGGATATGTTATCTACGTGTAACCAACTTTTTCAAGCCAGAGTGGGACTAAGGATTTTATTTAATGAGTCCGTCACTAAATAAATTTCTATTACCCTGGAGAGAATCGAACTCACGACTCTTGGTTTACCAAGTGAGATTAAGACCAGCGCCGTTACTCACATGGCCAACCTGAGCCCCTTTACGGGTTATACCCTATTTTAGCCAAAGTGAAACTAAGGTTTTTAACAAATAAATTACTATTGCCCACGCAGGTATCAAACTCACGGCTCTATGCGTAACACGTTATCTAATCTGTGCAGTTCTTTATCATTTTTTTTTAAATCAGTTTATTAGATTACCAAATCAATGAGTTATATGAAATGAAAATTTAATGCAGACGAAGAAGGGAAATTTATGAATTATAATTGATAATGTGTAACTATGATTTAGCTTATGGCCGTTAGAGTGAACATAAACGACTGCAATAAATGCTGAGTGAGAGTGAGGTAGTCGCCTTTCTAGGCTAAGGTCAGGCAACATTCAAAGGCTACAGTGTGCATGAATGGTTCCTAAAGAACCTATTTGCAATTGCAAAGCGAATACCAGTCATCTGGTGGCCACCTGTTTATTAATTGACGAAGAGGCTAAAATACCTATTTCTTTTTTTAAATTTTGTCAGAAGTCTTCGTCTGTAAAAAAATTTCGATTTCTAACTTATAAAGAAACATTCGCCGCGCTAAGTAAACTAAGCAGATTTTCCAAGTGCTGGTATAACAAACTTGTGATCTCATCTCACGACGTTTTCTCTATTTATTTTTAAAACAGCAATTAGTAGAAAGGGGGGGGGGGTTACTGAACTCAGAAAACACGATACTACGAATAACTCGCTTAATACTTAAATTGCCAAAAAATGCATGCAGAAACAATTGCAAAAATTGGTAAAATAACATTTAATGATCTGACTCATTATAACGGAGACATTTTGAATTTTCTAATGCCACTCCAAACAACCACTTTTACAGGTCCAATTTCTGCCGATAACAAATATGATATTTAGCGTTGACTGACAATTTTGACTATGGTGTAGATGAAATAAACAATTTCGAGAAATGAACGAAAAATCTTAATTTATGACGTCATCACACAACGAATTTGCATTGGTCTCAAAAAAATTAATAGTTGAATGAAAACAGTATATGATATTTAACCTTGGAATGAAGTGGTTCATGATATAACAGCTTGTTATTAATATGACATGAGTAGAAGAAGGGATTTACTGATGGCCAAAATCTAGAAAACATCTATTTAACAAAATTTAAAGAACATTACATTTGCAATAAGGTTGGTTCTATACACTTTTTCGATCCGACGCATAATAACGGAGATATTATAATTATGAATTTTCAAAATTCTCCCCCTCTAAACCCCCCCCCCCTTGTCCGATTTCAGGCGTTAACGAACTTGATCTTTATTTTTTTATAAAACGATTATATATCAAGTTTGGTAACGATAAGACAAAAATTGCGACCGCTAGAGCAGTAACAAACAAATATATATATATACAGTTTTGAACGGACCTCATTTTCGTCATCTACTGGGTAGGATCGATAGACATTTGAAGAAAAATTTCGAAAATCGCGTCATGAGTACGACCCCAATAGCTGATTTCTGTTAAGGGAAATCTGCTAAAAGCATAACTGTTTTTGACAACAAAAAGAATATGCTAACAAAGCTGAGGTTTAGTCTGGAATTGGCTGATTAGATTTTGTGCCAACTTGGTACAGGATCGATCAATTGAGGAGAAAGTTCACGTGATAAACAATAACACTTGTTTTATTAAAATTTCTAAAGTTTATTTAAGAATCCTAGTGAGCATTATTATTTATTAATTTATAGAATTATATTTAGTTCAGTGTTGCTAGTATAAATGATCTGACACTATTTTTATTTAATACAGTACATTCAAATTGAATTCAATTTCACTTTTTAGGCTTAGTTGTAAGTGTATGGGTCCAGATAGGCTGAGAATGCCACCAGAATCAATAAACGATTTACTTTTATGGAATAAAATAAAGTGTTCTCACTTAGTAGGAGTATCCTTCATTAAGCCGTAGATTGACAATTAATTGGTCTCCACTTCAAACCACTGACGCGGAGATTCCAGTTAAGGGGGGATGAGCTTAGAAAGAGGAATTTATCGATCTGCCCCAAGAGTAATCCCGACGGATTACAAATAATGTCAAACACACAGAATAAACGGCGAGCTGTGATCAGACATAAATATAATATATTTATTTTCTTGTCTTTTTAATATAACCTTAAAATATATGCTCATATTTAAAAGTAAAATCCGTCACGCAGGGTTTGGGTAAACTAAGAAGTTTTCATGGTAAAACATACTCACGATTTCATCCCACCACAATTCTCTATTTCTATGTAAAACGCCGATGAGTACAAGTGGGAGGGGTAATTAATGGGTAAATAAAAAAAAGTACGAATTACTCCCTTTATACTTGCGTTACTAAAAAAAATGCCTAGCAAGATTGGTTCTACAACATTTTACGATACGACTCACTATAATAGATATATGTGAATTTTAGAATCCTCCTCTTATCCCCAGGTCCGATTTCAGCCAATAGAAAATATGAACTTATATGTTGAGTGATAAACGTCCGTCACGCAGGAGCTGCGTAAACTAAGCAGATTTCCCACGCGAAGTATTACAATAGAGAAATCTGCCGACTAATAACAGCATTAGTGAGGAATCTCTAAACCTATTCACGAGGGACGAATAGTTACTGAAACGGCCACAATAGCTCTCGGCGGAAAGTCCCGAACATAGCCGACTCCTGCCGACCACACAGACAATACAATTGCAAATATCTCGGTTAACATTCAAGATACAGAATAAATGTATAGAACATTTAATTTGCAGTAAGATTGAGTCTATACAATTTTTCGATCCGACGCATAAGAACGGAGATATTTTGAATTTTCAACTATCCCCCCCTCTCCACCCCCCTCCCACTGGTCCGATTTCAGCCATTAACGAACTGTATCTTTCTTTTTACATAAAACGATTAAATATGAATTTTGGTAACGATCAAACAAAAATTGCGACCGCTAGAGCGGTACCAGACAAATATATAGAAAGATAGATAAGATATATATATATATATATATATATATATACAGTTTTGAACGGACCTCATTTTCGTCATCTCCAGGGTAGGATCGATGGACATTTGAAGAAAAATTTCGAAAATCGCGTCATGAGTACAACCTCAACAGCTGATTTCCCTTAGGGGAAATCTGCTAAAAGTTATATATCGAATATGGTATAAATAAAATAAACATTTTCGTGACAAGAATTTATGATCTTAATTCAAACAACTAATTTGCATGTATCTGGGCATAATAAAGGCATATTGAAAACAGTTTTTGGTATTTAAGCTTCGAATGAAGTGTTTCATAATCTGGCAGTGTCTTGTTTATGTAGCATTTATTAGAGGGAGGGTTTACTCTGAAGACTGACAACTAAATAATCCAAATATCTCGGTAAATATTGAAGTTAGAGAATAAATGTGTATAACAATGCCTACAGGAAAGTAATAAGATTGGTTTTATAAAACGTTTCATCTGTCACATAATAACGGAGTTATTTCTAATATCCGAAAATATCAATACATATATAATTTTGAACAGACCTCATTTTCAGCATCTCATGGGTACGATTGATGGACATTTCTATGTGCATTACAAGGAAGAGAGGAAGTTTATCGTATACATATGAAGTTTACCAAAAGTGGATGAGTATCAGATTACTACGGAGGCTATAAGTAAAAAGAAATTTTTGGAAGTCCAAGTCAAGGTTTATTCTAAAAACAAACTAAATGTTCCCCTTTATGTAATACCCTTTACGTAAGATATGACTTCCGTTCCGAATATATGTTTAACCCACTCCTCAAAGAAGACAGTGTATTTTTTGAAAAGGAGTCTGGAATTTTAATTTCATTTCCCCCAGGCATTAGGCGAAGTTTTTAGTGCATCGGATCACTTACGCAACATATCTACAGATGAATTATTGTTAATTATTCATATTATAATAATACATTCATAGTAGCCAAGATCATTTTGTTCGAAATCGAACTAGGGGAGGGGGGAGTGTTTAGAGGGGGAGAATTTCAAAACATGAAATATCTCCGTTATTATTCGTCGGACCGAAAATGTGTATATAGCTAATCTCATTGGCAATTTAATGTTCTATAAAAGTTGTTTTAAATGTATTTTCTGTGTCATGAATATTACTGAGATTTGTGAGATTAATGAGATCTCCTCGTGTCATATTAACAATAAGCTGTAATATTATTTTAATCCTTTATTTGAAGCCTAAATACTTTGGTACTTTCAATATTTGATTGTTTTCATTGGACTATTACGTTTTGAGATAAATGTAAATACGTGACGCAAATTGAAAATATGCTTAGTTAACGTAGCTAGTATGCTTTGTTCAACCTATATTATATTATCAGACGTTCCCGATGGTGGGGGATCCTCATTAATAAATGAACTGTTGATTAATATGAGGAATAACGAAAAAAGTTCTTTCAGGTACGTATGAATGAAAAACGACCGCTGAAAGTTCACTTTTTTTGCAATTGGGCTGGTGATATTTAAGTAGGCAATATAGAAGCAAATGAGAGAAAACCCGAAAGTAACCGGAGGTAACCGAAGGTGAAATAGGTTGGACGATGATGCAAGGCGTTTCGACAGATGAACGAAGGGTAACCAGCCTCTCCAACGTTACTCAATCATAATTCACTTCGAACTTTAGGCCTGCGTTCTTGATAAAGAAATAAAAATTAGAAATATCCTTATTCCATTATGGAATTATATTACTTATATTTATATATATATATATATATATATATATATATATATATATATATATATATATATATATATATATATATATGGAGTTCGCAATAAGGTCGATATTGTACGAAACAGAAAACAACAAAAACAAAATATCTCTGGAGAATGCTGGATGGTAGAGGAACCAATTGATAAGGATCAATAAAAGGCCTTGTCCTCTACTATTTTTATTAATTTTATGCAAAGTGCACTTTCGGGGTCAGTGTTCCATCGTCAGTGCCTGCTGATTATAGCTGTGTAGCCTGGTGTTGCCCGGCGTTTGTTGTCCAGGCTACACAGCTATAATCAACAGGCACTGACGATGAAACGCTGACCCCGAAAGTGCACTTTGCATAAAATTAAAAACAATAGTAGAGGAAAAGGGCTTTTTATTGATCCTTGTCAAAAACAAAATAATAATAAACGTAAAATAAAAATAGAAAAACTAATGGAATAGAAATACAAAGAGAAAATAGAAACCAACAAATGCCAAAATGGAATACAACAAAAATACCTTACAAAAATAACACTACAACCAAATTATACAAAATACGATGCAAAAAGTGAAACGAAACTATCAAAATATGTACATTTTAGAAAATCAAATTAATTACTTCAGGTTTTTAAAATTTATTTATTTTTGGGTTCATCAGATTGGGTTTAAAATTTGTTTAATTTTTAAGCTAATACTCGGTCTTCTTGGAGTAAGTGCATTAGAAAAAATCTAACCGCTAACGCTTTCAGATATAATTTTTTTTAAAACTCAAAGATTTCTGAAATAGAGAAAAGTTGTTATTCCGTCAATATTGGTGATTCTTTCTAATAAATTCATAATATGACGTTAATAAATAAACTATACACTTAGAATAAAATATATTCAAAACTCATAGCCTGTCGTGAATTGCGCTAAGCTCATTCCTAATATATTGCATTAAAAAAAGCGTTTCTTTTTTTTTTTTAAATTTATTTAGGATTAAAAATTGTCACCATCTGTATTTTTCAATTTCATGTTTTTTTATAGAGTATTTGTTGTATTCATAAATAAATAATAATGTATACAATGCTAACAAAATGCCCTACTCTAGTGAAATTTTAGATTACTCATTTTTTAAACAAAAAAAAAAAAGGTATATTTTAAAACCAATATGAGGTTAGCTAGACAAATCCAAAAGATCAAAACATATAAACACAAACATTCACAAAACTCAACTCAAAAGAATATAATTCCTTTAATAAGATTTAGTTAAAGAGGTGGCTTATTGTGTTTCAGATCTGTGGGAGGAGAAGCTCGGGGAATACAGAGACTGGTTTCTGTCGACACAGGCCATCAAGTCGGACGAATCAAAGCGACCCGGAAAGTGCAGGCTCGAATCTAGTTCAGACTTTGGCTACCAGGGGAGCTTCAGGAAAATTGAAGTTGACTAATTATACAATCGATATATCCTATTTGTATATTAACTATTACAACATGAATCTCTTTTTTCTGGGCCTCAGTGCCCTAGGAGTGTTTCAAGTTGAAGGCTTTGGGGCGCTTGGATGTTTCTCTGTAAATAATTATCACACTTAGATTAGTACCTTACTTTTAGGAGTTCTAAGTTTAGGCCTTCTTAACTTTAATGCAACAAGTATTTTTGATGTTTTTTAAATGCCTGTTGTAAATAATGCCAATGTCAGATTCAAAATGTACTTCTCAGAATAATTATATGTTACATGAAGACCAATTTGTTCAAATATGCACGCTTATTGACATCGAATGAAAATATTCATTTTGCACGAATTGGAGCTTATGTGTATTAAAACGAAAAGACAAACTGTGAATGACAATTGGCATTTTGGTGTCTACTAAGTGCAATATTATACTATACTAGAAAAAATAAAAAACACATAACTGTAGTGCATGAAATACCCCAAAAAAATATTTATACTTTAGTTTCTATCTTATTTTAGCAATGTAATATAGTGTACAAAATAATTTAGTGGATGTGTTTCACATATTTTATTAAACTGATTCCAGTTATATTGTAGAAGATGAAAACTGTTATATCTGTCTCCTTCCAAAGGTAGCATGTTATTTTTATTTTGTCATTCTTCACTATAATAAAAGTTTATAAAATTAATGTTATAATTATTGAAAACTCCTAGCCCTTCCTTTTAATACAAATTAATAGTTGAATTGCAGAAGAGATTCTACGACCTCCCCAGTGCGGAAAGTTCGTTTCAACGAATGCAAGAAGGAATGGCACCTGAAGTTGTGGTAGGTAAGGCAAGAAACATGTAAGGCAATTGTAAATGAAGTTTGTGGTGGGGAAAGAAAGGATTTTTTATTGGTGACCCTCTCCAATAAACTATGAAGAATATACTAAAGAGTATGCTTGTAATGGAAGTTGGGGAAAACAATTTAAAGTACAAAATGTAGTAAATTACAAATTTAAAGTAATTTACCTGTGCTTTCCGCTTAAAAATAAAGCAGGTAGTTTATTACCAAATGATAATGTCACCCACATATGCAGATGGTAAATTGGTTACGCTCAAGAGTATTGCCCAAGAATTACTGTATTTCTCGAGATTAATCAACAGTTGTTGCATCTTCTTTAAAATAGGATTTTGGCTCACACATACTTTTCCTTTTATATGCCTGAATTGAATAAAACATAACTTGCAGTAAGCTGAAAATACAGTTTTTGCGAATTAAAATAGTTTCGCTATCCAAAGTAAGTACATTTGTCCGTAAAGGGGTTGCTCAATGCTCAGCACACCTGAAATACCGTTAATAATTATTTTTCGGAGCAAAGGATTTCCATTTTTTTTGTGTTTTAGAGGATTCAGAAAAAAAAATGGGAAAATCAGATTGCTCTAGCTTTCATATGTTTTTGTTACCTCTCTCGGTCGCCATATTTGTCCCGTCGTAGCCAAACGCGATATATAATCGTTTTTTCAAAAAGAAAGATCAAGTTCCTTAACGGCTGAAATCGAACTAGTGGAAGGGGGGAGGGTGTTTAGAGAGGGAGAATTTCAATAATTCAAAATATCTCATATATATATATATATATATATATATATATATATATATATATATATACTAGCCTATCTATTCAGATACCCGGCTTCGCCCGGGAATTCATTTAAGACTGAATGGTGATGGTATTTTTTTGGCAAGGCTTTATTTTGCACAATATTTTGACATTTACCCGTCCCAGTGTTTAGGGTCTATACCCGTCGTTGCTGTAGATTTGTTAATAAAAAATTAATTTCTTATGTAAGACTTCACTGTCCTCCATATTGTCATATTTCCTGTCTCCTGTGCCTTATGCATAGATTTGAATTATTAAGGACAAAATATTAACATTGATTTGAATTTATTATTCCAGGTGAGGTACCCGGTAGTTGATATTGTAAAGAATTGTTGAACATATCAATATTTCTGCGCGAATTACTTGCTTCCCGAAAAAATGTATAAAACAAAAGTAACTCTAAATAACAAGGTAAACAACGTTTGTTATGAGCACTTTAATCGAAAAACAAATAGACAATGAAATATCGCCAGTTTTTATTTCAGGCCTCCCTCATAACCCCCACTCCCGTTTGGACCTACAAATTTTAATATAGCTTAAAATCATAGAAGAATTAATACTAATTCACATCCCGAGTTTGGTTAATTTCGGTTCAATCGTTGTCCAACAAAATTGTTGGCTCCCGCTTTAGTATTTAGTGTATATCTCGTTTATACTTTGTTATACGACAAAAGTGAATATAACAAAAGTTACTTTAAATAACAAAGTAAACAACTTTTGTAATGTGCATATTTGCAGGAAACACAATAGAAAACGAAATATCACTATTTTTAATTTCAGGCCTTGTTACAACCTTCACTCCTGTTCGTCTTAGAGAATATTAATATAGCCTAAAGTCTAAGTTGAGCTAGTAGTAATTTACATACCATGTTTCATAAAATTCCGTTTAGCCGTTTATGCGTGAAAAGGTAAGAAGGCTAGAAATGTTAGCATGGCTTATTATAATAGTGGCGTTAGTGCTAATACACATACCGAGTTTTATTTAGTTCGGTTGAGTCTTTTGGGCCAAATAAAATTGTTCACTTCCGCTATAGGTTTTAGTCTATATCTCGTTTATAATTCGGTATACGACGAAAGTGTATATAGCAAAAGTTACTCTAAATAACCAAATAAACCACTTTTGTTATGTTCCTTCTTGCCGAAAAACCAATAGGAAACGAAATATCACTATTTTTAATTCCAAGCCTCCCTTATAACCCCCACTCCTGTTCGTCTTAGAGAATATTAATATAGCCTAAAGTCTAAGTTGAGCTAGTAGTAATTTACATACCATGTTTCATAAAATTCCGTTTAGCCGTTTATGCGTGAAAAGGTAACAAACAAACACACGCGAAAGAAACAAAATGCTGTTATGCTGTCTAAGACATGTGAAACGAAAAGTTATCGTGAAATTTCGCGAAAAAAATCAATGTACAGACAGAGGTTACAATTTTATATATATATATATATATATATATATATATATATATATATACTAGCTAAGGTACCCGGCTTTGCTCGGGAAATCATTTAAGACTGAATGATGATAGTATTTTTTTGGGCAAGGCTTCAATGTTTACAACTACACTTCCCGTCGGTGCGGATTGTTTTGCTGTGAGGGTCAGACAGGCGACTTATAAATGAGAAATTTTATATTTGAAGAATAAATAAAAGTGTGTTCCTAATCTATCCCTTGCCACTTTTTAACTCACCTTTTTGAATACTATAAACCATAATCATGGATAGTATTTATTACAATTAAATATTGTCTATAATGAAACTTATTTCCTGTCAAAAACCAATCCGAGCACATATAGTTTAAGCATAGTTTAGCACGTAAGGTTATATTCATAATAGTAGATCTCAGTGGTAATCACTTCCCGTAATGCCCAGCATTTCACAGGAAATTAGTAAACTCAATTAACTCTTAGCCTCCATCTATTTCCGCTCTCGCATTAGAGCTATCAACACTCTTCTCCTTAAATTATTAATTCAAAATATTATTGTAATAATTTATCTACCTGATGGAATTAAATAATAGTGTTACCCAAAAATAATTTCAATTATATTCAAAAAGCTAGTCGAGGGGAAGAGATCGTACCCGTCTCTGCCACTTCAGTAATACTTTAAACAATCATATCGAGTTTAAGAGCATTTTGTCTTTTGTCTTAATGACATTAACGTTTAATTGTTATGATAGTTCATATTTGTTTCAATAACATGAAGATATCGGAAATAAGATAGTATATAACCAAAATCAAAGAGTTTGATTCCCTACTACTTCCCCTATCACTCCTTGAGGAAATTCAGCACGATTTTTTTTTTAAATAATACATTATACAAATTAAATAATGGAAATGCTCTTATAGTTTAAATGTCTATTGGAAATAAATAACAAAGTTATTTTCTAGGGAAAATAAATAAATGAAGCGAAGGGGGAGGGGGATTTATAATCTCACTAATCCGAATCATACTTAGTACTAAATAACCGAAATAGATAAGGCTAAAACATAACATCATTTGTCATAATATGCCTATATTAAAAACACTTAAATAAGTACTAATAAAATCGTCGACTCCCGCTATAGATTTAGCTTATATCCCGTATTTACTTCATTTTACGACATAAGTGAATGAAACAAAAGTAGAAGTAACCAACTTTTGTTATGTGAATGTTTGTCGAAAAACAAATAGACAATGAAATATTGCGAATTTTTACTTCAGGCCTCCCTTATAACTCCCACTCCCGTTTGAACCTAAAAATTTTAATATAGCTTATAATCATGGGAGAATTAATGCTAATTGACATACCGAGTTTTCTTAAGTTCGGTTCAATCGTTAGCGCCTAGTTAAAATAGTTGACTCCCGCTTTAGTTTGTAGTATATATCTCGTTTATACTTCGTTAAAAGTCAAAAACGAAAATTACAAAAGTTACTCTAAATAACAAAATAAACAACTTTTATTAGGTTCTTTTTTGCCGAAAAACGAATAGAAAACGAAATACCGCTATTTTAAATTCAGGCCTCCCTTATAACCCCCACTCCTGCCCGTCCCTAGAAATGTTAGTATGGCTTATTATAATGAAAGCGTTAGTGCTAATACACATACCGAGTTTTATTCATTTCGGTTGGGTCTTTCGTCTCAAATAAAATTGTTCACATTCGTTACAGGTTTTTGCGTATATCTCGTTTATACTTAGGTATACGACAAAAGTGTATATAACAGAAGTTACTCTAAATAACAAAATAAACAACTTTTGTCATGTTTATATTTGCCGAAAAACCAATAGGAAACGAAATATCGCTATTTTTAATTTCAGGCCTGTCTTATAACCCCCACTCCTGTTCGTCTCAGAGAATATTAGTATAGCCTAAAGTCTAAGTTGGGTTAGTAGTAATATACACACCAAGTTTCATAAAATTCGGTTCAGCCGTTTATGCGTGAAAAGGTAACAAACAAACAAACAAACATACACCAAAGAAACAAAATGCAGTTATGGTGTCTATGACATGTGAAATGAAAAGTTATCGTGAAATTTCGCGAAAAAAACCAGTGTACAGACAGAGGTTACAATTATATATATATATATATATATATATATATATATATATATATTTGTCTGTAATCTCTCTAGCGGTCGCAATTTTTGTTTGATTGTTACCAAACTCGATATTTAAAATCCAAAAAGACAGATCAAGTTCGTTAATGACTGAAATCGGACCAGTGGGAGGGGGGGTTTAGAGGGGGATATTCGAAAATCTGAAATCTCTCTGTTACGTCGGATCAAAAAAATTGTATAGAACCAATCTTATTGCAAATTAAATTTACTATACATATTGTTCTATACATTTATTCTCTATCTTGAATATTAACCGAGTTATTTGCATTTTTATTAAATGGTGGTGGATAACGGACGAGTGAGTTTCCCGCCAAAAGCTATTTCGGCCGTTTCCGTAATTGTTCGGCTCTCGTATGGAGATTTCCCTATTTTATAACTTCACGTGGGAAATCTGCTTTGTTTGCGCAGCCCCTTTGTGACGGACGTGAATAAACCCTCACTCCTGCTCACGTCATAATAACAATAAGCTGTAATATTGTTATAATCCTTTATTTGAAGCCTAATAACCAAATATTGTTTTCATTGAAATTTAGCATTTTGAGATAAATGTAAATACGTAACGTAAATGGGAAATATGCCTAGTTAACGTAGCCCCTGCTTGACAGATTTTTTAAAATATGTAAGTAGTTTAGTTTATTTGCACTAAAGGTAGTTTTGTCGGACCATACATTGATTGAGACCGAGTCACAATTCTAATAGTACAACTTAATGTTAAACCTTTTTAATAAACTGCCAACAATAGAATAACGCCCTTCCTTAAGACTTGCTATTCTTGGAGTTACTACGTAAATGGGATTTCATTTATTCCAATTCCTTTATGAAAGGATATATGATATAAAGGATTTATTTTTTAATAAAATATAACATATAAAATTATAAAAAATAGTTACTCTTATTATATACGTCACTGAGTAAGTTTAATTGAAACGTTGTGCCTATTCCTAGAAACATTTTAGCTATAGCAGAGAGTAGGACGGAACTTCTGTGGCTAATGGTATTGATAGAGTTCATTGGATTGATAATTAATGATACCATTATCATTAATTAATCCCTTTCCAAGAAATTCCATTTACCGATTCTCTGTAAATCCTCAGGTTCTCTGTATATACACAAATAAATTACCAGCCAGATGAAATTAAATAAACGTCCACTAAACCTTTAACAGCATTATCAGACTTTTAACTACATTAATAATAATTATTGACAGCTCCGCATACTCACATATACCTTTAATTATCTTGCCTAATATTTGTTTACGCTTAAACGATAAATATTTGTTCGGGGTATGTTAATTTACTGTTAGCAGATTTCCCCTAAGGGAAATCAGCTATTGAGGTTGTTCTCATGACGCGATTTTCGAAATTTTTTTTCAAATGTCCATCGATCCTACCCAGGAGATTACGAAAATGAGGTCCGTTCAAAACTGTATATATATATATATATATATATATATTTGTCTGTTACCGCTCTAGCGGTCGCGATTTTTGTTTAATCGTTACCAAACTCGATATTTAGTCGTTTTATGTAAAAAGAAAGATCAAGTTCGTTAACGGCTGAAATCAGGCCAGGTGGAGGGGGGGTATCTATTACTAAACTTCACGAGGGAAATCTGCTTAGTTTACGCAGCCCCTGCGTGACGGACTTTTGTTAGTTATTAACGTGCACTTTATGGTACTATGGCTAATCAGGGCGGGTTATATGCTTATTTATAAAAACATTGGTTAAGAGGCTATCAATTTTAGGACAATTTAATTTAAAGCTTTCGTTTCTTATGTTTAATCAAGTTAATTTGTAGTTTAATTCATTAAATAATGGTTATTATTTTTCCCATTTGTTATTTTATGTCTGTTAACGCTCTAGCGGTCGCAATTTTTACCAAACTCGATATTTAAACGTTTTATGAAAAATTAAAGATCGAGTTCGTTAATGGCTGAAATCCGATAACGCAGCCCCTGCGTGACGGACTTTTTTTATTAGTAGTTGGTTTTTAGCAGATTTCCCTTAGGGGAAATCAGTTATTGAGGTCGTACTCATGGCGCGAGTTTTGAAAAATTTCCTCAAATGTCCATAGATCCTACCCAGGAGATGACGAAAATGAGGTCCGTTCAATATATATATATATATATATATATATATATATATATATATATATATATATATTTATATATATATATATATATTTGTCTGTTAACGCTCTAGCGTTCGCAATTATTGTTTGATCGTTACCAAACCTCATATTTAATCTTTTTACGTAAAAAGAAAGATCAAGTTCGTTAATGGCTGAAATTGGACCAGTAGGAGAGAGGGTATAGAGGGGGAATTTTTGAAAATTCGAAATATCTCCGTTATTACGCATCGGATTAAAAATTGTATAGAATCAATCTTATTGCAAATTAAATTTACTATAAATATTGTTATATACATTTATTCTGTATCTTGAATATTAACCGAGATATTTGCATTTGTATGCATGTGTGTGGTCGGCAGGATTCGGCTACGTTCGGGACTCTCCGCCGAGAGCTAGTGCGGGCCAGTTCGGTAACTGTTCATCCCTCGTGCAGAGGTTTAGAGATTCCTTACTACTACTGTGGTTATTAGGCGGATTTCACTATTGTAAAACTTCACGTGGGAAATTTGTTTTTTTTTTCTGACTTTTTATTTGTTTGTTTTGGTTGGCATAAGAGTCCTTTTAGCAGATTTCCCTTAAGGGAAATCAGCTATTGAGGTCGTACTCATGACGCGATTTTTGAAAACTTTCTTCTAATGTCCATCAATCCTACCCAGGAGAAAATTATATATATAAAATTATATATATATATATATATATATATATATATATATATATATATATATATATATATATATTTGTCTGTTTACGCCCTAGCGGTCGCAATTTTTGTTTGATCGTTACTAAACTCGATATTTAAACGTTTTATGCAGAAATACAGATCAAGTTCAGATAAATGGGTGAAATCGGACCAGTGGGAGGGGCGTTTATAAGGGGAGATTTTCGAAAATTCGAAATATCTCCGTTACCATACGTCGGATCAAAACATTGTATAGAACAATCTTATTGCAAATTAAATTTACTATAAATATTGTTCTATACATTTATTCTCTATCTTGAATATTAACCGAGATATTTGCATTTTTATTAAATTTGGGCCGATAAGGCATGACTGTTTCCCGCCCAAAGCTAGTTCGGCCCTTTGCCGCAACTGTTCGGCTCTCGTATGGAGATTTTCCTATTATATAACTTCACATGGGAAATCTGCTTAGTTTACGCAGCCCCTGCGTGACGGACTTTTAATTCTTTAGCCACCCCCGAGCGAAACCCGCGGTGTTCGTAGTCAGTGTTTTTACGTAGTTAGTGATCAACTAGTCGTACAACCTCCGTTCTCCAAGGAGGAATTGGAATGAGTCGTCTCTAGTAGACTGACGGGCCCCATTGTAGGCGGGGGGTCTGTGCCCAGCTCAGCCTGCCTATGGACCAGATCTAAAACAGCCATAATCTGTAGTCATTCCTAGGGGCGGTCAGATATATATATACTCGTTAGATTCCCACCGACCAATAAACCCTGCGACACTAGAGCGCTCTGTTGGCGAGATCGTGAACTAGAGCTCCTCCTTGGAGGGGATCGAACCCGCGCCTATTTTACCTACAGTTTACTGGCAGCTGTACATATTAAATTCTGACGTTCTCTATTCATATTGCTCACCTATTATTTTATTGTTCTTTATTATAATTAAAAAATCCCATTGCGCTTATTAGGAATTTATAATATTTTTCAACCTGATGTACAGGGGAAAATATATGAATCATTTCGATTTCCGCACCCTAAAATCCCTATTTAAAACACTCCCATGTGTTATGCAAATTCCATATATCTTTATACTTCATATATGGTATAAATAAAATAAAAATTTAGAGCCAAGAAATAAAATCTTAATTAATGTCGTCATCACAGGACGTATTTGCCAATAAGTAAAGATCTGTTGAAAACAATATTAGGTGTTTAAGCTTGAAATAAGACCTTTCATGATATTTTCGGTTATATTCGATTCGACTCATAATAGCTAAGATATTTTGATTTCTCGAAATCCCCCCCCCCTCCTTTAATTTTTCTTCCTCTACTGATTCGATTTCAGCCGTTAACGAGCTTGACCTTCATTTTTACAAGAAACGTCTAAATATCGAGTTTGGTAACGATAAACCAAAAAAATGCAACCTCTAAAGCGCTAAAGACAAATATATATTATTTTGAACTCATTTTCATCACACCTGGATAGGATCCATGGACATTTGAGGGGCTTTTTCGAAAATCGCTCTATGAAATAGCTGATTTCTCTTAAAGGAAATCAGCTAAAAGTTGTTAAACTTCACAAGCAAATATATAGAATAACTAGCGGACCCGGCAGACGTTGTCCTGCATGATATTTCAAGCGATTAGGACATTAAATTTAATAATATTGTTTAAAACAAAAGCTACTTTACTATATTTCGATTATACTTTGTTATACGACAAAAGTGAATATAACAAAAGTTACTCTAAATAACAACATAAACAACTTTTAACCTGTGCATATTTGCCGAAAAACCAATAGGAAACGAAATACCGCTATTTTTAATTTTAGGCCGGGCTGATTTGTAACGCTAAACCATCTAGGGCGTCAACCAAACGCGTACATTCAAATCGGTCCAGCCGTTTAGGAGGAATTCAGTGACATACACACGTACAGTAGAATTATATGTATAAAGATAGGTCGCTTTTAAGAGTTTAGTTTATTTTAAAATACGCTCAGAACTATTTTTTGAAGACAAATTAAAGAAAATTCACAAATTTACTTTGTACAGAGTCCTTTGAGGTTAATACGGAACAATGATTATTTATGCAGACGAGGGATTTAACTCCTTTATTATTAATTCATGATTGGAATTCACTTCACGTACGATCTTTAATGGCTTCTCTTTCAATTCTGGAGTTCATGTCTCCTATGTTATCATGTTGCTATTTCTCAGTCACTATTTATTCTTTTATGATTACTATGTTCAATGGATCTCTGAAGGACGTATGAAAACAGTTTTTATATTTTGCTCGGTTAAAAATAATGGATAGCGTAACAAATAAATTCAGGTCCTTAGTAGGAATCCTTCAAATTTGAAAAACACAGAAACAACTGTTCATTTATGTGGTAAGTTGTTTGGGCTGGAGAAAATTTTGAATGAAGGACAGAAATTAACTCCTGTTTCTATATTCTCAATAAATAGTGTTCTTTCTTCTTTATTAGTTTAGTTTTAGACTTTAGAGATCCTTAACAGGGCTTCTAAGATTTCATGTTGAAGGTTTTCACTGAGACTAATTGCCCTCAACCAATAAGTACAATAGAATCTCAAAGTGCTAGGTAGGGAGCTTCGTCATGTCAGACGCTGATCTCCGAATTAATCTTGCGAATTTTCATGTATAATTTCTGTTGCTAATAGTCCCCCCAAGAATTTTCGAATTATTAATTTTTAGAGCGTATTGTAACGCTACTAGTAGTACCAGAGTTATTCTATAGAAGATCGAATTCAGAGAAATCATTTAACAGTAAATAATATTACAGTACAAGATAAAACACTTATGCGAAATAAAAGCAATGTAATATATAAAATGCCATCAATCATAAATACAGGTAAAAAAAATCGCTATTCACTAAAGTTGGAATCTAATTTGGGATATGATCATGAGAAAACAAATATTTATCATTGGATTGTATTTAGTGACGAACTAATTAAATAAAATCCTTAGTCCCATCCTGGTTAGAAAATTGTGGTGACGGATAGATAACCCGTCCCGATTAGCCATAGTAGCAAAACGTGGACGTTAATAAATAGTAAATAGTAATTTATTCATCTTCTAAACCTACCAAATATATTCTTTCCTCTTGGGAGATTGAATTTTCTATGCATATTGAATGACGGTCCATTTTTTAGATTTAGTAACATTTAGCTCGCTATTTTACTTAAAAATAAGTAATTTAATATTAAAAGTTTTGTAAATTCTGTTTCAAAATTTGGAATTAATGTGTCGGAAACTGCTTGATTCATTTCGAAAACGCATTGATTCAGTTTGGAACCCCCTTCTTTATTATCAGTACGAGTTTAGTAGATTATTGTTTGACAAGCGAATTACAAAAGGAGTGTTAATATATCATTTTTAATGTTTGATAGGTGATCTTTGACGGATGCATATGGCTATATTCTGAGCCTATGGAGTTGAGAGTGCTTTCTATGTGGCTATAGAAATATGTAGGAGTTGTTTACAAACTTCTTTATCTAGTTGTTGCGGTTTCTAGTAGATAAGTAAAGAGATTGCTACACCCAATGGGTTTAAATTATCCCGTCTAACCCCTGACCCAAGAAGGCAGAGGCAACTGCTTCCACCCAACGGGGCTCCTTGCCAGGCATTGCCTCACATCCCCGACTACAACATCTTTTACTTTGTGTCGCTACTAAAACCATTCTCGCAACCAAATTGACATTCAGACACAAAGGCAAGTAATTGGCTAGGCGATTGTAATGTAGAGCCTCCGTTATATAAGCCGGTATTGTATCGCCACGCAGTCTGCCGGATGGTGTCTGAAGGCGGCCTTTCTTAACCTATGCCGCCCTGGAACAAGACAATAGGACAAGCAACTCACCTGTTCAACCCAGACGTTCGTCGTCATTATTTGGTTCTTCAGGTTCTGCGAACAGAAAACAATAAATTAGTCACAACATTTTACAAACCATGAAATGTGTTATATGAATAAAAGTATGTGTGGCATCATAGAAAAACGATTTCTCAAAAAGTTCATAACATTATACGTAAAAAAATGTTACCCAGGCACCTAATTTATACCGGTTGCACTAATTTAAAAATTATTTCTTTTGAAAATCATATACGATATCTATTTTCCAATGCATTGGATAGAAAAATGCTATTGAACGTAATTTATAGAATAATTTATGTTAAATAAAAAGTCCCTCACGCATGTGCTGCGTAATATAAGCAGATTTCCCTCTTGAAATTTAACAAGAGATAAATCTACAAACTAGTAACAAAACATCACCGTGATTATTAAGTGAATTAATACAAACCATAATAATGAACCTCCCTACGGGAAGCGTCTTAATAAGATCAGAATAATTTTTATCTCAATCAAGGAAATTTTAGTAGTCCAAGAACTGAGAACGGGGATGGGGGTCACCAGAACATATTTGCATGTATCTCGTATAAAAAAGGTCTCTTGAAAATAATATTTGGTATTTAAGCTTCTAATATTGTGTTTTATTATATAACAGAGTATTGTTTATGTAAAATGAGTAGAAATCGTGGTTTGCTTTAGGCTGAAAACTGAAAAATGCAAATATCATGGTTAATATTAAAGATAGAGAATAAATGCATATAACAATATTTATAGTAAATTTTCAATAAGATTGGTTCTATAAAATTTTTCAACCGTACGTATAGTAACGGAGATATTTCGAATTTTCAAAATTATCCTCCTCTAAACCCCCTCTCCTAATCCTGGTCCGATTTCAGCTATTAACGAACTTAATCTTCCTTTTTACATAAAACGACTGAATATCGAATTTGTTAACGATCAAATATATATAATATAAAACAATAATAATTATAATAACACATATCAATAGCTGTAACATAATCTTATAGCTACAGTAGAATAATTATAATATAGTTCAACAAACAAAAGACCATAAACTATGGTGATACAAAGGCATAAGGCAGTATGTTACTCTGTACTTCTAATGTAACCAGAAGTACAACAGTTATGTAAAATAGTTTTTAAGTATCTTTAGGCTTGGTAAGTAGAATTAACACAAACACTATCTGTTACACTCGAACAACAATATGTAATATATATATATATATATATATATATATATATATATATATATATATATATATATATATATATATATAAAGAAGTACCTATACTTTTTAGCCCTGAAATAATTATTCTCGAAATATTGGAATAAACTAAAATTTTGTCACCAACACTGACCAAAACTCCAAAAAAGAACAACATATATATAACCTGGTCGAAAAAAACAACACAATTTTATATATATATACATCGATCCTACCTAGGGGATAACGAAAAGAGGCCCGTTCAAAATTGTATGTATATTAATATACAATTTTGAACGGCCCTCAGTTTCGTCATCTCTTAGGTAGGACCGATGGACATTTGAAGACAAATTTAAAAACCACGTCATGAGTACGACCTCAATAGATGATTTCCCTTAACGTAAATCTGCTAAAACTGGCGGCTTAAAATCCATTTCATACTCATCCCTCCGCATTGAAACGTTTGACTCTATGAGGTGACTAAAAAAAAAAAAAAGTAGCCTGAGTTGCAAAAAGTGGACGTTAATAAATAATAATAATAATTAATAATAACTAAAAAAAGTCTGTTGATGTAAATCTGTATTTTCTGTTTTGATAATTCAGGCATTAAACTGTGAAAAATATATGAGGAGCATTATTGACAATGTGGACAAGCGCCAATATTTCATTCAAAGCACGGCTTAGTTCGGAAACAAGTTCCTTTCAGTGAAGTTTGGCAGAGTAGTAACAATGAGCACATTTATTATTGAAGATTTTCGTCAGTTCGGCGAGGTAAGAAGGGCCCCTCCCTTGGGCTATTTATGAAACAATACAAGTAAACAACTAAATGCTGGAAGCCAGCCAATCATTTAACCTCCATCGAATCTTCCAGTTTGAACATAAATTTCCTTATGAAAATTAATCAATTCTTAAGAACAGCAGAGTGCAAATTAAAATGATTTCAGCAATATGTATGTGGACTATTGAAATAGTTATTTATTATACAAGTGACGAAAGTAGATCATTTTACAACTCGGGTGAAACGTTTACCCACACGAGCGAAGCGAGTGTGGTAATTTCACGAGAGTTGTAAATTCTACTTTCGTCACGAGTGTAATATTAAATTTTTTCTGTAATCGTGTAATACATGATCAGATCTAACCAGAATATGAACAAAATTAGGATGTTGTGAAGATTATGGTATGTTGTTGGTAGGTTATAAGCATGGTTGTGAAAGGTTATAAGCATAGTTATAAAACAACTAGTGATGATTGTGAAGTAGTGCAGTTATAAACAAGTGCAGGTTATAAACAAGGAAGGTAATTATTATTATATTTAAATTTTAAAATATATTGATTATTTCCACCAATAATTCATTCACATTTCAATTTATTTTGTTAAAATAAATTCTTACAATGTTAAGAAACATTTAAAAGCATTTAATTTCCAACTTCAAATTATTTTTTAATTTATACTTATTACTAATTAAGAAGGCAATTCACTTTCTTCACTTGTGAATAAAGTGATTACTTTTTTGACTCTATTGCAAAATGTTTCACTTTCTTCACTCATTTCAGTTTAGTAATGTTACCATTATTCAACGATTACAGAAAAATATATTAAACCATTGGTTCCTACAATTCTATTTGAGAAAAGTTCATGAAATCTCTCTCAATTAATTTAATTCTTTATGTGAGAATATCTTCCTTTTTTCAAACATTAGTACCTATAAACGCTTCCGTTTTAAGGTTATCAATGATCCAATCCACAAAAATAATATTAGACATAAAAGTTAATCGTATAAACATCTTTTTTACATGGAGCCAATTATGGCAATTACCACAGACATGTTAGAAATTAGTAAAGTAAATTTCAACTCCATTAGCAGTAGCTGAATTGTAGAATGTATTAATTCCAGATTCTGAATCCACGTTATAAAAAAAAAGGGAAAAAACCAAAGGAAAAAAAATAAGGGGGAAAGAAAAGAAAGAAAAAAGTGGTTGAAAAATATAAAGTTAAAAAAAATAATGTAAAAAATATTTGCATATTTTTGTATGTATGTATATGTGTATATATATATATATATTTGTATATATATATATATATATATATATATATATATATATATATATATATGTGTGTGTGTGTGTGTGTGTGTGGGTATGTGTGTATATATGGATGTGTATAAAAAAGAAAAAAAGTCGGCCTAGCATGCGTGTGCCTGGGACTTCCCATGACTGGGGAACTCAAATACGGTGTGAAGAGTGTTGGGCATTGATAACCGTGAAGTTTTTGCCCAAAATCTAACAAACAAATAAACATAAACGCCTGCTACACAGGGGTTGTGTGAACTAAGCAGATATCCCACGTGCTCGTATGACTCACTAGTCATCTCATCTAGTCACTTATTCTGACTGAAGACAAGAAAGTACGAATTACTTGCTTAATATTTTAGTAAGGAAAAATGCATAGAACAACAATTGTATTGCATCAAGATCTTGACAAGATTGGTTCTACGATCCGACTCATAATAATGCAGGTATTCTGAACTTTGGAATCCTCTCCAACTTATTCCTGGTCCGATTTCTCCCGAGAACAAATATGATCTTTAGTCAACGGAAGGACACGTCGGGATTCGATTCCCGAATGATCTTTAGGTTGCATAAAACAGTTAAATATCGAGTGTTATGTAGAACAAATAAAAATTTTTGAGGAAAGAACTTAAAACCTTAATTCATGACGCCATTGCCCGACGAAATTTTATATAAAGTTTTCATAAAAACAATATTGGCGAATTTAAACATAGAATAAAAAGGTGCATGTTATAACAGCTTAATGTTATTATAACATAACTAGTAGTGGGGGGGGTTCCTGAAGACTGAAAACTATAACATCACAGTTAATATTCATATTAGAGAAAATATGTATATAACAATATTTATAGGCAGTTACATTTACAATAATATTGATTATCTAAAATTTTTCGATCCAACGTTTAATAACGGAGATATTTTGAATATTTTAAATTCTAACTAGTCTAATTTCAGTCATTAGTCAACTTGACTATTACTTTTGCATAAAATGTTTAAATATGACGATTGGTAGCGATCAAAGAAAAATTGTATGACAAAAGTTTTACAAATGTTCTAGGAATGTTGTTATATACATTTTTTTTATCTATCTTGATTATTAACAGAGATATATGCATTTTTTAGTTTTTAGCCATCAGTAAACCCCAACTCCTACTCATGCCATATTAACGACGAGCTTATATATCCTGAGTGATTTTATATGAAGCTTAAATACAAAATATTGTTCTCATTGAACTTTAAAGTTGTATGATAAATGGAAATACATTGTGTAATGACAACATTAATTATTACTTAACTTCTTTACTCTAAAATTTTTTTTGATCCATACCGCTATTTAAAATTCAAAATATCTCCATTATTATAAAATATTATTAAAATTATCAACTCATGTGTCAGGATCAATCTCGGTAAACTATTAACTCTCTACAATTGTCCTTCGATACATATTGTAGCTTAATGCTTTTAGTTGTCAGTAAAACCCCACTTCTACTCATCGAATATTTTCATTTTTTCATTACTTTCATTATTATTTAATATTCTCAGACCTTCAACATTCGTGGTATCCATTAGCCAGAAATTCGCGCAAGATTAATCAACGACCTACAAATATTGCTGTCATATTGTTGAAAACGGGGATAAAATATATGTAATAAGTAAATAGTGAAAAGTTTGTAAAATGAATAAAGTTTCAATTTATGAGGTAAACGCAGAACAATTAAGATTTTAAATAAAGATACAAGTGCGATGCAATAAGCTATTATGCTCACTATCAAGTAGCAGGGAGGGTGCAATCGCAGGCACATCTTTGCACTTATTTTATTGTCAAAGTTTAATGTTATAAAGCAAATTGCTGAAAGGGGTAAAGAAAATATATTAAAACATTTAACATTATAGAAGTTGGGGTGGACTTCATTTTGGCTAATTGTTCAATAGTTAAATGGTTATAAATTGACAGATGCACTGAACAGGTTTGCTCATAATACAGATGGGGATAGAGAGAGAAAAAGAAAAAAACCAAACACTCCACGAGAGACAAAAGTATGATTAGTCTTCAACGTCATCAATCTCAATGTATAATGTAATAAATAAAACAAGATGTAATGAGAAAAGAAAGTACCAGGACCGGAAAGGCCTTTTTATCTATAATGTCTAATAGACAGCAGGCAATACCGACTGGAGCAACTACAGAGAACGAGTGGCCTTTCGAAGAAGTTTCGAATCAATGAGATAAGGGCTTTAAAAGAAAAGTTGAAAAGTCTAAATCTCCACTTTCATTTATTGCCCTTTGAGAGCAGGAAACAGTCAACAGGTGGCGCTGGTATCACCTCTTTGTTGCAACATTGGGATTGTTTAACTCAATCGTCTTTAAACCCAGAATACATCTCTGATTTCAATGTATCACATTCTCATTGATTTACTAGACAAACTAAAAACACAACTCACCAAAACTCATGTCTTTAAATAATCCTCCTACAACATTATTAAAAAATGACTTAAACAATGAAATACAATTAATTAATTTGTGAAAACGTATCTTTAAACAAACCAATTCAGCCTTTCTGTTATTAGGCAAATTTTACCAATTAACCTTTTAGTTGATCCTTTGTCAATTATTTCTCTCTCTCTCCAATGTATTTGGTAGCAGGTTTAAAGAGTATAAAAAAGTCCATAACGGAGAGGCTCCGTACACTAAACAGATTTTCCATGTGCTGGAATGACACACTAGATATGCCATTTCACAATATTTTCTCTATTTCTAATTGCTAATACGATGTGTTGTAGTGGTGGGCTACTGAAAGCTGAAAAAAAGAATGTATCTATAACTCCCTCAATATTTATAAACCAACAATTGTAGAGCATCAGTATATTATGATTAGTTCTATAACAATTTTCAATCTCACTCATAATAAAGATGATATTTTGAATTTTTGAATCCCCCTCCTGACACTCTCCCCCCCCCCCCTATTTACTCGTCTTTTTGCTGTCATTAACGATATTTTGTGCTGAATGAAAAGGTTATAATGTGTGTGAACGTAAAATCTTAATTGATGACCTCATGTTAATTACGTATTTGCATTCATCTCAAATTATAATGGCCCGTTTTCAAAATTTCAATTTAATTTTCTTATTATTTTATTAAAATTTGTCCATAATCGCGTCATGAGTACGATCCCAATAGCTGATTTCCCTCAAGGGAAAACCGCTAAAAACATGTCACTCAAAGTGATACCTAATTAATTATGAAGCATGAGAATAAAATCTAAAAAATCACATTATAACTATATTGTATTTATTATATAATTTAAAAAAAAATAGAAGTAACAAAGAAAGTAAAAAAGAAGTAACAGCAAAAAAAAAATAGAGAACTACTGAATAAACAAAATATAGAGGAAAAATTAGGAAACCGACTAATGAACGTCCAGATAAACAAAACACACAACTTAAACAACAAGGAAAGTAAGTACATAAAATTAATTTCTGTTACGTAAGTAATAGCTAGTCATAAAATATACGCAATTAAAATACACATTTCAAACACACACATTGTGCTCACACGCGTACACATACGCACGAATAAAATTTTAAATATTGTAAGTAAATGTCCAATAGTTTTTAAATACGATAAAATATTGACAGTGTGTGGGCTACGCTCAATCAGTAGATCACTCAAGTCATGGGTATATTTACGTAAGTTTGTAATATGCATTCTGTAATTTCATGTTTCATTGTAAGTCCATTGTTGCTGTGAGTACTAATAGGAAATAAGATAAAGGTAATTAATATAACATTGTAAGTTTTCAATAAAAAATGTATACTTTAATATTACCCAAATGAAAGTTGCACATTGTGTAATTTAAATATGAATGAGGACATTTATCATATAATGCTTCATGGCCTTATTTACTCCCCTTTCAGAGAACAGTATTTACCATTCATCAAACAGCCGCCAGCTGATAATTCACAGGTTCATAATATTCTAAATAGTGCAACTAGAGAAGTGTATATTAGCATTTTTATATATTTAAGAAATAGTTTCAAACTTCGCGAATGTTATCTGAGTTAACATTGTAAAATTTCTTTTCTTCTCTTAATTGTTTTTTTTTTTGTTTATTGAGTACTTTTATACCTATGTATTAGTAAGAACAGGAACCATGATATTGTTTAATGAGACTATTATGTTGAAAATATAATTTTTTAATATTAGGTAAGATAATAAAATATAATGACACCTATTAGTTTAGATCTTTCTAGAAATGTTAATGTAAATTAAGGTAAGTTATACTAATTTCTACTTTCTAAAAATACGTATATATAAGCTACAAATAGAAAAACTAACCTAATTATGTAAGGCCTACTCCTTGCTATAAGGAAAATCCTTGTAAGCAATAAATAAATAATATAACATTAAATTAAATAACAGTACGATATTATAAATTGTACTTTCCAGGTTTTATTATGTTTAAGTTGTCAATCATTATTCATTGTGATATAAAGGCATTTCGAAAGGAATTAAATTTGAGTAATCTAAATATTACAGGCAAGTTTAGTTCTAAAATGCCACGTATTTGCATTTAACTCAAGTCGTAAAATTTCGATGAGAACAATATTTTGTAATTAAGCGTCAAATAAAAAGCATTATGATATAACAACTTACTGTTAATATGACATGAGTAGGAGTGGAGATTCACTGAAAACCAAAAAACTAAAACATGCAAATATCTCGGGTAATAAACCGTAAAAAAGTATACTTTATATAACATTTTATAAATATAAGTTTGAACGGACCTCATTTTGGCTATCTCCTGGATAGGGCATTTGAGGAAATGTTTTGATAATCGCATAATGAGTACAACCCCAATTGCATTATTTTCGTTAAGACAGGAAGAGCATTGGCTCCGGATTCCCCGTGACTACGTCAGAACCCTTGAGGACACCGCCTAAACCAGGTCAATGGTAGTTGTCCTCCAGATGTTCTTGGACAGTCCATCTGCATTCTCTATTCCCCTCACACACCTTCGACCTGCTATAGCCCTCCTCCCGAGCATACTAAACCACCTCTCTCCTTAATGGAATCAGACTCTTAAAATCCCAAATACTAACATGAAAAGGTCCCGGAAGTGTTTGCGTTCGGTATTTATGAGTCTATTGGATTTTCAAATGAGGGCCGCCTGTTTTTGGTTCTTTTAAGATATTTAATTTTTCAATATAAATTACACTTTATTTGTGCTATGTCGTATTCATTCCTTTATTTCATTTATTTTTAAACGGATTTATTTTTTATGCATGTGTTTTTGCTATATTGTTCTTCTCATTTCGCTATAAATGTTCTTCTCATTGGACTTTTACATTTTGAGATAAATGCAAATATTAGACGCACGTGGGAAATCTGCTTAGTTAACTTAGGTGACGGACATTTTGTTTAGTAAGATTGCAACAAATTGTCTGGAAATAGACCTTGTAATAATGAGGCACTATATAAATTAAATAGAATGCGAAATTAAAGCTGAAACTTGAAAAAATAAAAAAAAAATAATTTGGAATGGTTTTTTGAAAAAACATTTGAGATAATAATTATGAACAAAATGTACTAAAAGCTAAAAAATATTTCTAGGTCCTGGGACCAGCCATCAAACCACTCTCCTCATCAATCTAAGGCATTCATCTGAAAAATAAATAAAATCATGGAGCGTGTGAAATTTCTATCAACAGTCAACGGGGGCATAGGCATAAACGTAATAAATACGTAAATGGCATTTATAATCATATGAATAGTTGACTGTTGATAGAAATTTTATATGCCTTTTATTTGTCTGATCAATACCCTTTGATTGATGGACGGAGAATGGTGTAATGAATGTTACATAGCTCCTAGGATTATTATTTTACTTTTAGTTTATTACTGTTTTATAACTGTATTTTTTTAATAAAACCATTTAACTTAAACTTTTTTTTTGACTTATAAATTGTATCATAAAGCCAATATTGTAATTATCGCGAAATAGAAGCAGTGCCAATACCGCTAAACGTGAACTCATCATACTTATGGACCACTGCACGTGATCATGAGAGATTCATGCATTTTTTCAAAAAAGTGTTGTCCGGTGGAAAGAAAAACCAAATTTAATTCCCATAACGTTTATTTTACAAGGGAAGAGTGCTGTCAGAGCAGTTGCTCTGTCTTTAGAGGTCTTTACTCACACAAAAAATAACATAAAAGCAGACAAATATCTTTTTCTTCAACATATATGTGTGCATTTCTTGAATATGTGCTGAATGGATACTGTCATGGAAGAACCTGCTATACAAGTGCTCTTCACTTGCAAACGTTTTGATGGAAGGCATGTTTGTTCCATATTAATTTGACATATCTTCCACCGTCCAGTACTTTTATGTAAAAGTGCATCAATCTTTCTTCATCACGTGTAGTAACACATCCCTTATCGATGATGAACGCCTTCTGAATCGCGATTATTACAATATTGACTTCATTATAAAAAATATAAATGAATCAATTGAGTACATTATTTATAGAAGGATATGTTTATTCTTTCTTTATGAATGTTTAAAGTGTACTTAGTTATAACGTGGGGCATCTTTTCAGTTTTTCCAAGTTCCGTATTTTTCCAGGTCCGTATTTTTCGTCAATCATTGTTCAAGTTAATTGAATTTCTACGTCCTTCAGAATGTAGTAAAAAATTCAATTTCCTTTTGTTTTGAGAGAAAAATGTTTCCACTAGTCCGAGTATCCCTGTCTATTCAAATATGTTGAGCTTCAGGCGCGATTGCCGATCCATATATAAACGCTTCTCTTCAAGCTAACTCTTCACAAACGAAGCCCCATGTCGATCAATTGAATACTTTGTATGCCATGTGTAAACACTGTGTTGTATTGATCTTTAGTACGGAATACAGTATGTTAAGCCGACGGAGCTAGGAGATATTATGATTTCTCATAAGATGCCATACAAGTGAAGTTTGTTACCGCCTACAAATAGTGTTCAGTCGTCTACTCCCACGATTACTTAGTTCACTAACCGGCCGTACATCAGGAGGTCGCCGTAGGCGGTGGCCAAGAGCGGAAACTGCGGCGCTAGCGAACAGGATGCAGCGCTCGCTTTATGGCTGAGCAGCCATTGTTGATTCTATTGCCCCATGTGTATGTGTTCCACATACATGTGTTCTGCTCCGCAAAAAGGTGAACATTGTTCGGCTCCCGCAGCTCTTTTATTCAGAAAGGATCCGCATCGAAGATAGAGGCCTCCGCTAACATTCTGCACCAGTTAGAAGAAGGAATCTGATTTGGAACACAAATAACACTGGAAGGAAAATCCGCCTCATGGAAAGTATATTTTTCTCGAAGGTACCTCTTTCTTTACTATAATGCTAGCATTATCGACGTGAACAATCAAATGAGTACTCATGATATAGGTTTCAATCAATCATTTTCTAGTGTATATATAGTATTGGCTTGCTACCAAAGTTTACAAACACAACAAAGGGTAGCCATTGTGTTCTGTCTCTGTTTTTCAGCCATTTTTTATAAAGTTAAATTTTCTTTGTTTTCATCACATATTTACCAATAAGTGTTAATGCTCGTTTCATTAGTTTTAAGGCTAGTTCCTAGGCTTATATTTTATCAGGTTTAAATTGTTTCAAATTAGCATCATTTTGTTCTAACCTATCAGAAGGCTCATTACTATAAAGTTTATGTATATGCTATCACTCATTCAATATATTTTGATTCTTTGGAGAACTGAAATAGTGGCTTGCATTATTCACCCTCATGTTTCCAAAAAAAAATAGTAAATACTTCGGTATAATCAAGGTGAGGAAATTATCTCTTTTATTAATTTTATTGCAGTCTAATGCTTTCTTATTATTAACACAAAGGCTAACCACACTCCCTAACAAATAGCATCATCTTTACAATTGAATAATGTTTTAATTATAATGTTTTAAATAATTCGAATGTTTTTACCAACCATTCAGATAAATAGCGGGTTTAAATATGTTATATATGTAATGGTAACCTATGGTAGAGGTAATAGTTTTTATAGTACATTTTAAGGGCATGTTTGATTATAGTAAAATAGATTAAATTGGTTTCTCATGAGGTCAGAATTCAATGGGGGAACATTCAAGACTCATTATAGCCAGAAAGACATTTAAGGGTTTCGAATTACCATTCTAAGTAAGGCTGCTAGCTTGCTTCATAATTAGCAGTCTTGAATACAGCTTCAGTAAGAGGCTAGCACTTAAGTTTCAGTAAACGTTCTTTCTGTAAACATTCTTTGGGCAGGCCCAAAAAACCCCCAAGCAGTTACCCTTCAATTAATTGGACTATTTACACTCTAGGGCTTAAGTTTCATTAAGCCCCCTCATATAGAACAATGGAGAATGGAATCCCTCATTAACCTGCTCCTTCCCGCCCTAACATAAACACCTGACCAAATAGAAACGGCCTTCAAGGGCACGCTGCTCTCTAGAGAGTATGCACTTGGATGATTTATGCCCAAGAAACTCTGTGCGCGCGCGCGCACACACACACACACACACACACACACACACACATATATCTATATCTATATATATATATATATATATATATATATATATATATATATATATATGTTTTGTTGGGATAAAGACCTTCAAGATACTTAGCCGCCCCCGAGCTGGATTCAAGGGATTCACGATCAGACTATTTACGTAGTGAGCGACGTTAACAAAGGAGGGCCTGGTATGAGTTATCTTCAGTAAACTGACGGGCCTCAATATACTTGTAGCGGGGGGGGGGGCGGGGGAGTAGAATGTTCATGTCACCAAAGGCCAGTTTGCTAGTCGACGATATGTAGGAGAGTCAATATCCTTTGCCATGCCGGTAGGCAGTCACACTGATTTACTCATCAGACTTCCGCCATTCCACTACCTGCCAGTCTGCGGTCACCCATTCAAGTACTGACCATACTTGATGCTGCACTTAGGTTATCTTAAGTTGGACGCTCTTCTAATGATCTAGAGGTGCGATAGAAATTACATATATAAACCTTGGCCTCAGTCTCTCTGTCTGTTTCTGTCTCTCTGTCTCTCTCTCTGTCTCTGTCTCTCTGTCTCTCTCTCTCTCTCTCTCTCTCTCTGTCTCTGTCTCTCTCTCTCTGTCTCTCTCTCTCTCTCTCTCTCTCTCTCTCTCTCTCTCTCTCTCTCTTCCTCCCTCTCACTCCTCCCTCTTCTATGAATCCATCAAAGTCTATTAAAAGTCTGTATATTAAAATACTCATGGATTCCTCACTACAAAGGGACTTAATATATTGTGCTCGATAAAAATAATTTGGGATGCCAATAATTCAATTTGAGTGATTCATTCTTGCACACATTCCAAGCTAAGCTGATATTTTCCAATTGGCAGCCTGCAGAATTATTATAGATCGCCATTCTTTCTGGGCCGTTGGACCGAATATCCGAGTTTATTGCCCTGCCTAAAGAAATATAAGCATCATCATTCCAATTGATTGGGTAGTTGTAAGTGTAAAAAAGTTTTCTTAAATAATTTTACCTGTGCAATTACTAATAATGTTAGTACATAGGACTGATTTATAAAGAGTAATTTGATTTCATATTAAAGCCTGTAAGTGAGTCTTTACTACAATTACAATGTGAATAAAACAATATACTTCCCCAAAAACACTATACTTGTATATACAATATATATATATATATATATATATATATATATATATATGTATGTATGTATGTATGTATGTATGTATGTATGTTTCCTTGTACGTAACTTATCCATAGAAGGCATTTATTCTTCATGTTGTACATTACACCTTTCTGTAGTAGAAGGTTTTAAAAAGCTTTATTGGGTATTTATTAAATAATATTTTACATGCTCTTTGCCAAGTTTAGTAACTATAATTTGCCCTGCTGGTTCTTATAGGAGCTGTCGTTTGAAATCCTGTTTAAATTAAATTCAAGTTGCAAGTTCTGAGTCTTTCCTACAGGCATAAGTAAGCGTTGGAAACTAATCTATGTACGCAGTTTTAATTTAGTTTTATTTCATGGTTAATTTCATGGTTACCAAATCCACTTAGTATCTGTCTCGTCATGCAATTTTAAAATGTGTCGGCCATGTGTTACGACGATACTAGTATGAGAAACATTGAAGGCGTTTTACTAGTTATTTTCCCCCCAAAATCACTCCCACCCACACACGCACACAACACAAATACACACCCACAGCATATTTCGGTGAATTTCTGAGATCGAATGTACAAAAAATGTGTAATTATTATATTTAGTCTTTGTTAATAATAAGTCTTTGCTGTCAACGCTACTAAAGCAAGATGTTCTTTACTCTAATTGGAAAGATTCTAAAGGTTTTTTGAGATCAAAATTATATATCTTTACGTTTTTCTCGTTGACTATTCTGAAAGTGGAGGTCGAAGCTTCGGTAAGAGGTTATAGATTATAACTTGGCTTGTGAAAGAGAAAGCCATACCAGCATCTGTAGACCTGACCTTCATCGTTATGTTATAATACTACTTAATGGAGAGGATCAGAACAGCAGAAGATGAGCCTTTTTTCCCATTGTCACGATTGTAAGGAAGCAATCCTACCCTGAACTGTAGTATTCTTCGGAGAGAATGACATGAAGGTGGTTCTGTTTTATGAGTGCCACTTAAGAGCTGGCTATATCCTGACGTACAAAAGTACTTAGTCACTTATACAGGTGGCGCAGAGCGGCTAATGCAGGAGGCCGTGGTGCCCAAGGTGAACAGAAGGAAGGGAGAGAGACAACAGCCTCGACTATTACCATTCGGGAAGGTTAAAGATCTCTAGAGTGTAGACATAGCCAGGATGACAGCAAACAACAGCCGTACCTCGAGAGAATGGGTACACAAAGGGTTTTCTGCCAAGGGCAACGCACTGAAGAATGGAGTATACGTAATGGCGAAGCTGTGCAGGTCAAGAAGGTAGTTTCGTCCATTAAGAAAATAAATTCTCAACCAGAATTAGCTGGAGATATACTATGAGTCAGCAGAACAGATTGTTGGAAGTTGTGTAGCTCGAAGACAACATGGTTTGTAAACCTTTTCCATACAAAATAATTATACTCAATACAGAGTATTAATTGTTAAATAATAATAGTAACGTCGAATTGTATGTTTAATATTATATAATAATACAAAATATATGCAGATGCATTTAGCATAAAAATTAAAAATCATTAGTTGATGCAGCTTTTCTTTAATTGGTAGCACTGCAATTGATTCAGCCAGTACCCCATACAAATGCACTTCTATAGCACGCTATTTAAGTGCAATGAAGGGATTATACGTATTAGAGATTAAAGGGAAATCAGCTATTGAGGTAGTACTCATGATAAGATATTCAAAAAATGTCCTCAAATGTTCATCGATCCTACCCAGGAGATGACGAAAATGGGGTCCATCGATAACTATATATGTGTGTGTATATATATATATATATATATGTATATATAGGTCTGTTAACACTCTAGTGGTGGTAATTTTTGATTTGTCGTTACCAAACTTCATATTTTAACGTTTTATTTAAAAATAAAGATCAAGTTCAATATCCACTTTATTCTAAGTTCTTATACCAAATATTGTTTTCAAGAGCCCTTCGTTATGCATGATACATGAAAATTCATTAAGAGTTGACGTCATCAATTAAAATTCTACGTTTCAACTAGAAAATGTTTTTTTGAGCTATATTATAATGTAATGTTTCCTTTAAACATAAAACATCATATCTTTTATTGACTGAAATCCGACATTTAATAGTGAGGCCTTTGAGTTTGGGGTTCGAAAACTGAGAATATCTCCGTTCAGTCTACAATTGTTGTTCTATGTATTTTTTCTAAACTCAAATATTAAGCCAGTTAAACATATTTTCTTGTTTTTAGCTTTCATTATCCTCCTTCCCCTTCTACTCATTTTGTACATAGAAATAGAGAATATGTGATGAGTTGCGAACACATTTGTGTTATACCAGCACGTGGGAAATCTAATTAATTTACTCAGCCCCTGTGTGACGGACTTTTTTGCTATTTCTTTTTGCCAAAATATTTATTTATGAAGAGCTATGCATAGGTTTCGTTTATCCTCGTATATTTGCATAGGTTCGTTAATCATTGTATAGTATATATGCATAGGTTCGTTAATCCTTGTATATATGCATAGGTTCGTTGATCCTTGTATATATGCATAGGTTCGTTAATCCTTGTATATATGCATAGGTTCGTTAATCCTTGTATATATGCATAGGTTCGTTGATCCTTGTATATATGCATAGGTTCGTTGATCCTTGTATATATGCATAGGTTCGTTGATCCTTGTATATATGCATAGGTTCGTTGATCCTTGTATATATGCATAGGTTCGTTGATCCTTGTATATATGCATAGGTTCGTTGATCCTTGTATATATGCATAGGTTCGTTAATCCTTGTATATATGCATAGGTTCGTTGATCCTTGTATATATGCATAGGTTCGTTGATCCTTGTATATATGCATAGGTTCGTTGATCCTTGTATATATGCATAGGTTCGTTGATCCTTGTATATATGCATAGGTTCGTTGATCCTTGTATATATGCATAGGTTCGTTGATCCTTGTATATATGCATAGGTTCGTTGATCCTTGTATATATGCATAGGTTCGTTGATCCTTGTATATATGCATAGGTTCGTTAATCCTTGTATATATGCATAGGTTCGTTGATCCTTGTATATATGCATAGGTTCGTTAATCCTTGTATATATGCATAGGTTCGTTAATCCTTGTATATATGCATGGGTTCGTTGATCCTTGTATATATGCATAGGTTCGTTGATCCTTGTATATATGCATAGGTTCGTTAATCCTTGTATATATGCATTGGTTCGTTGATCCTTGTATATATGCATAGGTTCGTTGATCCTTGTATATATGCATAGGTTCGTTAATCCTTGTATATATGCATAGGTTCGTTGATCCTTGTATATATGCATAGGTTCGTTAATCCTTGTATATATGCATAGGTTCGTTAATCCTTGTATATATGCATAGGTTCGTTGATCCTTGTATATATGCATAGGTTCGTTGATCCTTGTATATATGCATAGGTTCGTTAATCCTTGTATATATGCATAGGTTCGTTGATCCTTGTATATATGCATAGGTTCGTTGATCCTTGTATATATGCATAGGTTCGTTAATCCTTGTATATATGCATAGGTTCGTTGATCCTTGTATATATGCATAGGTTCGTTGATCCTTGTATATATGCATAGGTTCGTTAATCCTTGTATATATGCATAGGTTCGTTAATCCTTGTATATATGCATAGGTTCGTTAATCCTTGGATGTGTTCATGTGAGTAAGTAATTTATTTGGTACTTACCTATTTCCAGAAAATTGAGATAAAATAAATATTATGAATGAACAATATTTTGAAACTCTGATAAGTTCAACAAAATTTGTCATTACAGCAATCAGAATTGTTTAGTTACTTAGGAAACTGGATAAACAATAATAATTATGGTCTTAATTTAATAAAAGCAAGGGGTTTTTACCACAAGGTGGGCAAAGTGCTTGTGAAAGGAGAAAAAATGTTTGTATGAGGGTAATACTTTCCAAAAGCATATATTTTGACAGGTGTCCTCATCAACTGTAACCAGAAAAAAACCCTTTTTGATTTCTTTCAAAATAAATCCAAGCAAGTTTGAATTTGATAACCTCTAACTGTTTTTCTCGAATAAAACAAACATAACCCAGGAATAATACAAACCTTATTAACGAAGATTCGTCGTATGTCATGAATAATAATAACCTTTTGTTGTAAGACCAACAAGTGAGCATACGCATTAGTATTCAACGGATTATTCCCAGGCAAACTTAATCAGCTGTCAGTTTGAACTCCTAGCATAGTAGAAACTGTTCTACATTCTTATATATTTTCTTTCATTTCTAGAAGCCATAATTTATTGTTTTATGCATTGGAAGATAGGACATAATAAGAACATAAAATTTATTTATTTTTATAGTTTCTTTAATATTTCTTATTTGATTTCCCTATTATCCAATGTGAATTTTCTTTTTTGTTTATCTCGCTTCTTAAGTTTTTATAGTTAGTTTTGGATTCTATCATTTTTTGTTCCTTTATTGTGTTCGATTTCTGTTAATTGTGTTCCATTTCTGTATTCTGTTCCAATTTTGTTTTCTATTTCTTTTTTGTGTTCCATGTCTGTTTTTGGTTTTCCATTTGGTTTTTGTGTTCCATTTCTGTTTCTTGTTTCCATTTTGTTTTTGTGATCCATTTCTGTTTTCTGTTTTTGTGTTCAATTTTTGTTTTCTGTTCAATTTCTGTTTCTTGTTTCCATTTTTTTATTGTGATCCATTTCTGTTATAGTGTTCTATTCCTGTTTTTGTGTATTTCGTTTCAATTTCTAGTTCTGCTATGTGTTCCATTTCTGTTTTTGGTTTCCATCTCTGTTTTGTATTGCATTTCTGTTTTCGTGTTAAATTTCTGTTTTGTGTTGCATTTTTTTTTTAGTGTTCAATTTCTGTTATGTTGTTTTATTTTCGTTTAAATTAATTTTGATTCGTTTTTTAATTTTATACAGTTTTGTTCTCCTCTGAGCAACATCGTCACATTTGCGAAGCTCTAAATAAATAAATAAATAATCTTTATCATACAAGTCTATGGAGATTCTGAAAACATGTTTGCCGGTCAGGCCATCATCTCCAGATCTAGTACATTGTCAAATGTTTTTTTTATTATTTATTTATACAGGAGCACCCGCATCTTGGCGATTTGGCTCGAAGTTTCACAATGTAAAATGAAAACAAAATTATAGAAAAATAACGAAAACTGAAACAACAAATAAAAAATTAAATACAACAAATAATCATTAAATATTAGTAATAAAGACAATTAATAAACATAGGACATAAATAAACATTAGATAAACAAACATAAATAAATATTAAACTAGTAATAAAGACAGCTATTTAAAGTGGTTTTAATAAAAAAATTATGTTATTCCTATATACTAGTACATTTATATTATTTTTTTTTTTTATTTATTTAGTTTTGTACCCCATAGCGATGGTGATTTGCATTATTAGGATGATATATTTACTCCTTCATGTGCTTACCTTTTTTTGTACTTTTATATTATGGAAAATATTTCTTTAATATCTGATTCTTTCTCATATCCGTGCTCTGTCCAAAGAATATAATAAAAGTTAGCCCTTTTAAATCTTTTAGGTATGCTGTAGACCTATTCTATTTTGTATTACAAAATAGTACAAACAATACAAAATACAAATGTAACAAACAGTTAACTGCACCCTAATATTTTACCAGATTTCCCTTGAGGGAAATCAGCAATTGAGGTTGTATTCATTTCGCGAATTTCAAAAAACATTCTTAAAATCAGCATCGATCCTACCCAGGAGATGAAAATGAGGTCCGTTCAAAAATGTCTCTTAATGCTCTAGCGGTCGCAATTTTTGCTTGATATTTACCAAACACGATATTAATCGTTTTAAGTAAAAAGAAAGATCAAGTTCGTTAATGGATAAATCGAGCCATTTGCATGGGGGATTTTGAAAAATATAATATGTATCCGTTACTATAAGTCGGATCAAAAAATGGTACATAGCAAACCTTATTCGTAAGTGTTAATTCATATTCCTTCAAGGAATGGAGATCCCACTCAAATATTTCATTCTAATATGAAAAATATTAATATTTACTACTGATATTTCCAGCTATGAGAAAATAAATGTCATTTTCATTCGATCTTGATTATATTCTTCAAAGGTTTCAAGAGGTTAGTTTTTATTCCTATTTATGCAATTGCTTGGAGGTAAAATCGTTTACGTAAGAATTTGGATTATCTAAACCTGAAATATTAATTATTATTTATTAACGCCCATTTCTTGCTTTTATGGCTAATTGGGACGGGTTATTTACCGGTTACCACCCCTTTCTGGAGAAGGTGGGACTATGGTTGTAATGAGTTCATCACTAAATAAATACTATTGCCCACGGGGAAATCTAACTCGCCAAGTGAGATTAAGGCCAACCCTTTAACTCACATATGAAAATAAAAAAGCATGTAATGCAGGGCTGCGTAAACTAAGCAGAAATCCCACGTGGTTTTACAATAGAGGAATCTACATACTGGTAACACTTAACGCCACCGTGAGTAAATAGAAACGATAATGAGACATCTTTCAGTTAATTTTAAGAAGCACCATACGGAAACGGCTTCTGAATTGTAAACAAACAGGACTTCCAACCACTTAGAGCTGAACAGATAGATAGGCATATTCTTCACCGGAAAGAAAAACAATTACTGATACATATCTGAATATAACATATTAACTTTATCGCAAACTATTTACTATATCTAGTACCGTAATTTATGATGAATCAGAATAAGCTAAATGTTAATAACTCAAATTTTAGTAGTCCAAGAACTAAAGAAGGGGGGGCCCATTCCAACGTGAGGAATTTGATCACACACACACACACATATACATTCGCGCGCGCACACATATATGTGTATATGTATGTATGTATGTATATATACATATATAAATATATATATATATATATATATATATATACAAACATTTTCACAATTCTTTTTCCTTACTTAATGTCTTTAAAACGTATTATCTATTCAAATCATTCATTCAAGATATTTAATAAACTCTTATATGTCTGTTAACTGAATAAACAAATTGCCTGTAAGTGCCATACATCAAAGTTAACAAATCTTAATAATAAAGCTTCTGTTCTTCCTAGTAGTTTTTATTAACACTTGATAACTTTTTTTTACTCAAATATTAATTAATCGGAGTCATTGTATAACAAGAAGTTTTTGAATTTTTTAAATATGTTGTTTAATTTGAGATGTTTATTAAAACTGTCAAAAATTTTTCCTGTTATTGTCAGGTCTTTTTAATAAAAAAAAAAAATCTAATTACTTTCGAACCAGGAAAAACTGCTTGTTTAATATTTTATTGACCCAGCACCACTTCGTATCAAAATCGAATCAAATAGCATATTGACTTAGTTTGACATGTGCTTTGCCGAGTATCCTTTGATCATGTGATTCATTGACATCTCCATCCAACATGTGGCTAAATGGATCGGCCGTGGCCTTGCTAGACAGCGTGACTTCCTCCACGTCCGCCCCAATACTAAACCTGGATTCATTGTTCCGTGGAATGCATGATGATAATCACATGCACGCAAATCTACGTCATCCAAACTGCTGTTTTGATTAATTTAAAAATCCATGGCCACGACGAATCACCACCTAATCAAATATATCTTAATATAAAACAGAGAGAAAGGGGTTGGAGATTGAGATAGAAAGAAAGAGAGACTATTCAGATTCTCATCGCTGATTCCACTGAGATGATGAAAATGAGGTTTGTTCAAAACCTTATAGGTATGTATATATACATACATACATATAAATATATATATATATATATATATATATATATATATATATATATTTAAAGAATATTTTTTGAGCGAAAATGTAAGAAATTAAAAATTCTTTCATATGGCCATTTCAGTCATCCTCAAGTGTCACCACTCCCTCTCGTGTGGTTATATATATAAATTTAGAAAAAAATATTTCAACCTTTATACCTTAGCAATATTTAACTAATTAGAAGTTTATGATCATAAAAAAAATAAAAATAAACCTTCTATTATAATATATGAAATATATTATATAATAGATTCGTCTTTAAACCTATAATGGGCTACAAAATGTTTAGCACGTCCTTTAAATCAATTGTCTTATGTTTATTAATTGTCTTTATTACTAGTATTTAATGATTATTGGTTGTATTTAATTTTTATTTGTTGTTTCAGCTTTTGTTATTTTTCTATAATTTTGTTTTCATTTTACATTGTGAAACTTTGAGCCAAATCGCCAAGATGCGGGTGCTCCGGTATAAATAAATAAATAAAAATAAATCAATTGAGCGAGGCAACTATGGTAAACTAACCTTACTATCTATAGTAAAACCAAGGTTAGTTTGCTATAGTTGCCTCTCTCAATTAATTTAAAGGACTTGCTAAAACGTTTTAATTGTAATATATGAAATATGTAACGTAGTATATTCGGCTTTGATGCTATAATTCGCTAAAAACTTTTTAGCGCGTGCTTTAAATCAATTGAGCGAGGCAACTATTGTAAACTAACCTTACTAACTGCAGTAAACTAACCTTACTAACTGTAGTAAACTAAACTTAGTTTACTATAGTAAATTAAACTTTGTTTACTATAGTTAGTAAGGCTTTAAATCAATTGAGCGAGGCAACTATAGTAAACTAACCTTACTAACTATAGTAAACTAAACTTAGTTTACTATAGTTAGTAAGGCTTTAAATCAATTGAGCGAGGCAACTATTGTAAACTAACCTTACTGACTATAGTAAACTAACCTTACTAACTATAGTAAACTAACCTTACTAACTGCAGTAAACTAACCTTACTAACTGTAGTAAACTAAACTTAGTTTACTATAGTAAATTAAACTTTGTTTACTATAGTCAGTAAGGCTTTAAATCAATTGAGCGAGGGAACTATTGTAAACTAACCTTACTAACTATAGTAAACTAAACTTAGTTTGCTAGTGTTAGTACTAACTGTAGTAAACTAAATCTCTGGAATATATCAGGATCAATAAGAACGCCAAGTCCTCTACTGTTTTTTAATATAATGCAGAGTGCTAAACTTAGTTTACTATAACTAGTAAGGCTTTAAATCAATTGAGCGAGGCAACTATTGTAAACTAACCTTACTAACTACAGTAAACTTATGTTAGTTTACTATAGTTTATATTTTATTAATATGGGGGAGGTTTATCACAGAAAACATTATTTCGCGTGCAAGATAAATATTTTTACTGAAGGATTGGCACAAACATGGTTAAGAACCAAATGAATTGTAACGTGATCGATTTGACCAATTATTAGTCAAATATTTGGCAAGTACCTGTAACTCTGGAAAAATGGGCAATAGATAAAAGACCTCACACACGGAATGAACAATATTAAGAAACGTCAGATGACAGGATATCGGCTGAAGAAGGTAAATTCTCCGGTCATGGTGATATACAAAATTATTTGTTAAAGCATTTTACATTTTATTATTTTTTTCATTTTTTCATCTGGCTTTCATCTTTCACCTAATTTTTGTTCTAGCCTCCCTAATGTTTTATTATGAATTGCTTTCTTGTAATCACCATTATTATGTCATACAATTGATGATTTTATTTTGTAGCCAGTAACTGACCTTTAATTTAATTTAATAATTTAGTTATTCCTTCTCTTTTACCTCAGTTAAATACACTCGCAAATCAGAAGAAGATGATTTCAAACTCCCTGTGATTTGTAGTTTGGGTTGTATGGTGAATTCATCCTATAATTGATCGGAATTAAAGTGTTTTTCAAACGTTAACTGGGTTTACTCCGCCTACAGTTACAACCATCCCTTGTGCTTCAAACAATTTATAATCTTAAAATCCTGTACTGCCGGAGCAAATCTAACAGCTTACAACTCCTAACAATAATCTGCTGCAATAAATTTACTAAAACCAACATGTATACAAAGTTCGACCTACAAATGGGGTCTTAGTTTTAAATACCGGTGGCCATAACAGTAGATTCGCTTTACTGTCTCAGCTCACGGCTACACGAATCTCGAATCGTTTTTTGTATTGATGTAGTGCTGTTTTTTTTTAAAAGTACGTTGGAATCAGTTTATGCAGCCATGGTCTAGTTTGATGTTTATTCCCTGGAGTTCATTGAGACTTAGATGAAACTCAATACATGAAAATAAATACTTTAAATGATGCCATCATTCTGAGCTTCAATGACCACTGAATTAGTCGGTACTAAGAAATCAATGAAATTTTGACCATTGACTCAATGATTACACATTGTTTAGTCTAGAAGGAATTAAAATTAGGACAATGCAAGTTAAGTTCCGTTCCAATTTTATTCTGTGGATTTCAGTATCTACATTTATTCCAATGCCTATTCATCATAAACAGGCAACTGAGGAGCTTGGAAGTGTTTAGAATTCCTCAAAAACGCCAAAGAGCGTTGTAATACAGTCGCATTTCCTCCCACCAAAAGCCTTGCGAGGAAAAATATTATTATTAAGAAAACCATAGAAGGCGAAATGACACTATGGGGCTGTAGAATAGCTCATGACTTCATTCAGACTTACAATTAGTTCCCAGAAGCCATGAGTTATAAAAACACGAAATAATTGTGCATGTTTCAGATATTAAACATGTAACCTAGTTATAAATACTAATTAATATATTCTTACATTCGTGGTCTACAATTAATTATAATGAATATTTTTAAAATCAAGGAACACATAAGGAGTGAAGATAATGCTTTGAAGTTCTTAGAGAGTAATAAGATTATACCTACCACTAAATAATGTGATAAAAGGCATCTAATCTGAATAAAGGATATATACTCTGATTGTTGCAAGGCCTACAAGGGAAAAAACAAAATCGAAGCCATGAGGTATAAACATTACTTTATTAAACGCTAAAAAAACATTCTTGACTTAGACAGTTAGTTATACCCAGTGGCTGGAATGAACCACATTCGGCTTCAGTCAAACAAAAAAATAAAAAAGAATTTGGAGCGAGTAGACGTATATTAGACTCGTATTTATGAATTCATTTGGAGGAAAAGATACGAGAATCTTTAGTTAGTAAGATATTACTATTGAATTATTTATTCACGTCCACTATTTTCTATTAGGGCTAATTGGGAAGGGTTATCTACATGTTAACACCAGCCAGTGAGATGTGTACGTTACATAAATAAATTGCTATTGCCCAGGCGGGGGTGGAACTAGCCACTCTAGGTTCACCATGTGAGATTAAAGCCCACGCTTTAAGTCACATCGCTAACATGAGCCAAATATTAAGGAAAAAACTTTGCTGATTTTGGACAGCAGATGACACGCCCCTTTAGTCATAGTAGCAAAAATTGAAAGTTAATAAATATCTTAATTTTTAAACTTATGTAGTAATCCCATAGTTTTTGTTAACAGTTTATATTTGTTGCTTGTTATTAACACCACAGGTATAACTTCACTTAGCGTATTAAAAGATTTCAATGAAGCATAAAACGAATCTTCAAAGAATAACTACAATTCAACAACCTGAATTAACATTTTTTTTTCAATTAAAAGGCTCAAAGAACGTTTAAATAGAACGTAAGAAGTGCTTTCAACGTGATTGATGGGCGAAGTGATTGAAAGGGAATTCCAGAAAAAGCTTTAGCTGACTTTGTAAGTCGTCATATAACTTATAGCCTGGACTCCCTCGGTTCGGGCTGGTCAGGGCAAAAAACCAATTGGTCTGAAAGTATCTCATTGTTTCTCCGTTGTCTGGTCAAACTTACCTCACGTCCATTTGTAAAAGGGAGTGAGAGCAGTTGGTGTGCGAGTGTCTGTGCCTGTTATAGCTCTGGAGGGTGGTGTTATTTTTTTCCCCCGCTCCCCAGGTGGTCCGATGGTTTTTAGTGGTGGCGGCCTCTGCCAGATGAGTAGTGAGGTAAACCCACCCTTCTAGGGGCTACGATGAGAGTGCGAGAGAGAGAGAGAGAGAGAGAGAGAGAGAGAGAGAGAGAGAGAGAGAGAGAGAGAGAGAGCGAGAGTGAGAGAGAGAGAGTGAGTGAGATAGGGTGCTTCCCTTTCCTTTCTAGGCGGAATTACTCCACCCGAGGAACGTGCCTATAGGCGATGGACTGTTGATGATTTTCCCTCGTAATTTATAACTTGAATTCTCACTTCATTTTACACTTCTTTTTTTCCTCATGGCTGTGAAATCAATTTAGGGGTGTTTTTTTTCCCTTTTTTTTTTCTTTTTCCTTAAGTAACCCGTGCTAAAACCCTGTTGAAACCAGGAATACTAAGGGATCCGCTTATAAGTGAGCTCAGTGACTGCGGTCAAATTTTTGTCCTGCTGATCTTATTTAATACAACGTGTTAAATAAAAGCCCGTCATGCAGCGGCTGCGTCTACTAAGCGCCACGCGTTTGCATTTATCTCAAAACGTAAAAGTTAAATTAGAACAATGTATGGTATTTAGGATAAACTTAATGTGAGCCATACTATAACAGCTTATCGTCAAAATGACGGGAGAAGGAGAGGGGATTTACTGAAGTCCGAAATTCAAATATCTCGGTTAATAATCAAGGAACTGAAAACCGGTAAATATCAACATTTATAGAACATTACATTTGCAATAAGACTGGTTCTATACAATTCGTCGATATGTCATATAACAACGGAGATATTTGGAATTTTCGAAATTCACCCTCCCTTAAACCTCCCCTTCCCCCACCCCAGTTCGATTTCCGCTAGAGCGTTATTACACACACACACACACACACACACACACCCACACACCCACACACAAACACACACACACACACACATATATGTCTATATATATATATATATATATATATATATATATAATTTGGACGGACCTCATTTTCGTCATTTCCTGGGTAGCATCGATGGAAATCTTTAAAATCGCGTCATGAGCACAACCTCATTAACTGATTTCCCTTAGGGTAAACCTGCTCAAATGGGACAAAGAAGGTTGATTCTAGGAAGGAATCAGATTCACATTATTTTGGCCTTCTGGATTCACAATTCATTCTCAAGAGAGCTTTTCAAGCCACTGAAACTATATTAATGTCGGTTATTCAAGTGCCTAATAGCAAACAGTTTCCCTAGAGCAAGTAGAATTCCAAAACATTTTTAATAATTATATGTGGATAATCTATAAGGATAATAATACCATAAAAAAGAAGGTATGTCTAATTTCATGAAATTAATTCAGTAGTTCAAATCATTCATTCTCATTTCGATAGTTTTTATACTTTATAATTAAAATAACACGTTGTCTTATTGACTGTTGTCTGAGACTAAATTCTTCTAAATGTAGCACTAACATTAAGTTTACATGTTCGATGATGAAATTTTTGTATTCTATGGTTGGGTAAATTAAAGCTGGGACTTTCTTTTTATAGATTCAGTCCATTAACTTAAAGGTATTTTAATATGCTCATCGATGAGTAGCTGCTTCTTCACTAAAGATAAAACGAACTCTTGGCAATGTAAAAATAAAAATATATGGCCCAACTGCCCTGAAAATCAGAGGCCAGTGGCATATGGCTTTCCCAAGGCTAGGAAATTTAGTTGGCCGCTTTAAACTCATCATGTTTTAGAACAAGTAACAAATGATATAAACTTAATTTTCCCAAGTTGATAAATAGTTACCAGGATAATACAGAGAAGAAATGCATAGATATATTAGTAATGGACAAATTGCTTAAACGCAAATCCCTATGTAGATATGACGGAAGCTGACTAACCATATCAGAGGTTCCTTGGGCCTCTATGATTGGTCAGCAATCCAGAAATGAATACTAAATTAGTTGTATTTATTTATGAAAGGAATATGTGCTGCTAGAAAAGGCAATTAGCATGATATATAATTCAAATATACCTGCGCAATGTACAACATCTTTTATTATGAACTAAGCTCAATATAATACTAAATTAGCCAGACCTCAACCTATTCCCTTCAAACCTTCTAATACTAAGCCACCAGAACTGAGAAGCATGGTTGACCCTGAAACCTGTGTATACCTGTAGTACTGCCCCTTCATTCAACCTGATACTAAACACGGAATGAAGATATGCATTGACGATTCTTACTTTGCCTAAATCGCCTACTACGACCACCCTTAAATTTTTTTATACTCGATAAGTAACTAACACTTATTTGTTTACGTCGGTATAAAGGACTCCCTAAGAATCACCAGGTCTAGCGTGTAGATTTATTTATTAGAGCTTCGCTGCTGTGTTAATGTTGCTCAGAAAAAAAGGTAAATAAAATTATAAAGTAAATAAAATTAATTTAAACGAAAATAAAATCACAAAACAGAAATGGAACACAGACCTGAAATGCAAGAAAAAACAGAAATAGAAAAAGAGAAAATGAAATGGGCCACAAAAACAGAAATCAAACACAATAGCAGAAACGGAGCACATTAAAGTACAAAATACATAACAACGGAACAAACAAAAAAATAAAATCCAAAACTAACTACAAAAACTGAAATGTGAGAACTGAGAAATGAAACATAGTCACGGTGGACAATAGGGAAACTTAATAAATATAAAAGCTTGTAGATACCACAAGAAAAATAAGTATTGAAACATTTCACCATGTTTGTACTATTTTTCCAAAAAGAATTTTTTTTGAAGTTTAGTCGTCCAATTGATAATTACCATATGTTATTCGAGTATTTAAGTTTTCTTCAAGTCAAAACGGACCCTGACAGAAGTTGAATCGCAAAGCACAACATTAGCAAATGTAAAAAAAAAAAATATAACTGCAATGAGCAAGGCTGATTTATTTGTATAATTACTATTATGTTGTAATTACTGCACAATTTACAAAACAATACTATCTAAAAAACGGTATGTAATTCTAACTCACTTTCCTTAAATTGAATTTAAATAGTCTACAAAAAAGACAGCTGGTAAAATATAAACTGCAGCAAAGATATCGACCAACAAGAGCACTAAATAAACACTTGATGTATTTTAGAATAAAAATGAAGGCTTAAATTATAGTAAACAACCATACAAATAAATAACGGGGAAGAAACAATATTCCTCTATCCTGCACCTTCCTAGCGCACTTGAATTACATCAAGTCTCGGAGCTCAACCACCAAATTGCTTTTGAACCACAAATATCTTATCTTTATATTACCCAATATCATATCTTACCGCGTGTTAATCTGTGGCTAACCTCAACTTGAGCCTTACAACATGCACGTCACTCTCAATCGGCAATGCTCCCCTAGTGCACCATTTTACAAAACCAATTGCACTTACTAATCCCAATAAATGGGACGCCGCCTAAGACACTGTGTAACCCACACAAAAGAGGAGCATATCACCCATCTAGCAGTTGAATGGCATTGTCGAAGCCCTGACTCCAGACAAACTTGAGTAAGTACTGACATGGGATTCACCCCAAAGTTCCTAGTTCGTTTCTAAATAACAGTATTTCTCAGGTCCAAAAGCTCATATAAGTCCAATGTATGGCACACTGTAATAGCGGAAGGATCAAGTGGACGCGTTTCACTGGATTGAGATGACATTACCGACCAAAGATATTAATTTCTTTATACAAGAAGAGGGATAGAAGCTCTGCCTTGAGTACGATGCTCAGCACCCCTAACATAAAATGCACTTCAACAACATCTCCCCTGTAATCCACAACTTCACAAAATGATACAAATATTGCCCCCAACGATTTGGATATTTTCCTCAATGAGTGACCTTTACCAACGAATGTAATGATCAGGTATCAGATGGGCGAGATCATTTCATCATCATTAAGGTATTTAAAAGGGGCTGCGTTAATTAAGGAGATCTGCCATGTGCTGGTATAAGTCGCTAGTGAACTCATTTCACCACATATTCTCTATTTATATGGAAGAAACTGATGAGTAGCAGGGGGGAGGGTTACTGAAGACAGAAAACTAGAAATACTTGAGTTAAGAAAAAATACATGGAACAACAATTGTAGAAAATCAATAGTTTAACATGGTTAGATCTATAACATTTTATGACCCGACTCTTAATACGGATAAATATTGAATTTTCTAATTCCCCACACCTCTTAACCACCATTATTCAAGGTCTGATTTCAACCCATAACAAATATAACGTTTAGTGATGACTTAAGCGGTTAAATATTGAGTATGCTAAAGATCTAATAAACATTATCGAGTAAAGAAGGAAAAATCTTAATTGATGACCATTACATATCCTATTTGTATTTATCTCATAAAAAAAGTTCATTGTAGACATTATTTGGCATTTTAGCTTGAAATGAAGTGGTTCATGAAATAACAGCTTTTTGATAATATACCGGAGTCAGATTGTGGGTTTACTGAAGGCTATGTAGACCGTTCAAAACTATATATATATATATATATATATATATATATATATATATATAGTTTTGAACTGTCCTCATTTCTGCCATCTCCTGGGTAGAAAATTTGAAGAAACGTTTCGAAAGTTTACTCATGAGTACTACCTCAATAACTGATTTCCCTTAAGACGCCTGCTAAAACACTGGAAATATTCTCAATATCTGGCCGCCAATAGGCAACTTCCTGGTTTAAGAACAATCGGAGACGGGCTTCCTTCGAATTTTCCACTAGCAGTTCTACGTTGGTTCCTTTTACCAAAGGACCTCAAGGAGTTCAGTTTTGCTCGGGATCTATTTCAGAAGAGGGAGGTGTTTTCACGACCGTTTTTCCTATAGCTGGCGGCTTACCCGAAGTAGAAATGTTCTTCAATCCACTGGCAAAGCGGCAAACTAATGCCAACATCAGACCCGGGTGATGGGGGAAGATTTTGTCATGTCTTTACAAAAAAATCAACATTATTAAACAACAATCATCTACAAGTGATGTCACATTACTAATCCGTACCTTGTCATATTTGGAAAATTCCAATTTCACCATGTTTTAATTAAAACTCAGTTTGTGTGCTTCTTTCGTGATTTTTTTTTTTGGTTCGTACAATAGACCTGCTACCCCGAGGGAGACTCGAGGGATTCGTGATTAGTGGTTTTAGCTGATTTCACTTAAGGGAAATCAGCTATTGAGGACGTCCTCATGACGTGATTTTCGAAAAATTTCTTCAAACGTCCATCGATCCCACCTAGGAGATGACGAAAATAAGGTCCGTTCTAAACTGTATCTCTCTCTCTCTCTCTCTCTCTCTCTCTCTCTCTCTCTCTCTCTATATATATATATATATATATATATATATATATATATATATATATATATATATATATATTTGTCTGTTCCCGCTCTAGCGTTCGCAATTATTGTTTAATCATTACCAAACTCGATATTTAGTCGTTTTATGTAAAAAGAAAGATCAAGTTCGTTAACGGCCGAAACAGGACCAGGGGGAGGGGAGGTTTAGATGTTGAGAATTTTGAAAATTCGAAATATTTCCGTTACTATACATTGGATCGAAAATCAATCTTATAGCAAATGTACTATAAATATTGTTATATACAATAATTCTCTATCTTGAATATTAACCGAGATATTTTCATTTTTCAGTTTTCAGCCTTCAGCAACCCCCCTCTTCTACACTTCGAAGCTTGAATTCCAAATATTATTTTCAAGGGACATTTATTATACGAGATGCACGCAAATATGTTATGGTGACCCCTCCCCCTTTTTAACTTTTGGAACTACTTAAATTTGATTGATTGGGGTAAACATTTTTTCTGAGTCATTATAAATTACAGAACTAGATATAGTAAATAGTTTTCAATCATGTTAATACGTATATTCAGATATATTAGAGTAATTGGTTCTCTTTCCCGTAAGACGTTGGCAGAACTGTTTGTTTCTGATGCCTTAACCCGCACGGCGACCCCTTCTTTCACGAATTAATACTTTAAAATAATTAAGATAAATCTGTCCAGAAGAAAAGCAGAGAATAAAATGAAAACTTTAAAGCTGATAATTAAAAGTAAAAATTGACTTAACTGTAAAAAAGAAAAAAAAATAATTGGTAAAAGTTTTCCAATTTCATCTAGACTTTAATAACTTTAAATTTCCTTTGTGATGGTAAAGGTTTGCAGAATATAAGCAGAGGGTAAAGTTGGTCCGTACTTCCCGAATGCTTTGGGGTATGAAAAGTATTAGGTGATGGAAAACAATAAAATCAATAGCACCAATTAATGTAAATATTTCGACAAACTCCACCTAGCTCCATTAATTAATCATCTTTTATTCATTAACTTTTTTATTATAGAAAATGCCATACTTTGTTATACACATCACTTTAGCGAAGGATATAATAACTTACACAAACATCGTCTAGCTCGTCCATTAAGCCACTTTTATGAAAATTATGTAAATTCATTTGTAATCACTTTATTCTTTCTCTGTCAAATGAATAAATATCAGACAAATTAATGAGTAATTTATTTGTGCCAAATACTATAGAGACTACAATAATATGTTAAGGTTTAAAGATACATGACAAGGTTCTCGTTAGGGCGAATAGGAGGGAAGTCTAAATTAAGAGAAAATGAAATATGGAAATTCTCTTACATCTGAATATGTATATTCAAGAACAGAGAATGAAATATGAAAATGTAATAACATTTTAGAAATACATAAAGTAGCGGATACCTGAGACTTGTAGCCTATTTATATGAGGGATGGGCCACATGAAGTGGTGCTTGAGGAAGTTTAGAATGACAACTATGAGAAATAATTAGATGAGGACTCAGCATGACTTCCTTCAACTGTTATTAAAATTAATTAACTAAATCTTTTTATTACTTCTTTTGAAATTATTTCATTTGAAAGTAATATACGATATCACCATTCCAATACATCCCATCAAGATCTGCTACAGAACATATTTATAAACAAATTATATACAAATAAGTTCTATAAGTTTTGTATCTATAATAGGTACGAAGAAATTTGGAATTTTTTATTCCTCCCCCTTCTCCCCTTTAGTCGATTTTAATCAAAAGTTCCATAACACTTTCTTTACTTCGTAGAAGGAAGTAATCAGAGAAAATCTCGTTTGTGGCAGATTTTGTTCACTCCATAGGTAAGTAAAGACTCCTGCCACTGTAAGGCAGCGGCGAATTATGTACAGTCGATTCTTGACGTATGGAAACATTTTGTACTGAGGTTATGAAAAATGCATAATTTTTAATTACAAGTAATACAAATATTGTGACCGCTAGAGCGGTAACAGAAAAAAGTCCGTCACGCAGGGGCTGCGTAAACTAAGCAGATTTCCCACGTGATGTTTTACAATAGAGAAATTTCACGAGAGCCGAGCAGTTAAGGAAATGGCCGAACTAGCTTTTGGTGGGAAAGTCACTCGTTAGCCACCCAGATTTATTAAAACTGCAAATATCTCGGTTAATATTCAAGATAGAGAATAAATGTAAATAACAATATTTATAGAAAATTTAATTTGCAATACGATTGAGTCTATGCAATTTTTCGATCCGACGTTTAGTAACGGAGATATTTCGAATTTTCGAAAATCCACCCCTCTAAACCCCCCCCCCCCTCCCACTGGTCCGATTTCAGCCGTTAACGAACTTGATCTTTCCTTTTACATAAAACGACTAAATATCGAGTTTGTTAACGATCAAACAAAAATTTCGTCCGTTAGAGCGGTAACAGACAAATACATATATATATATATATATATATATATATATATATATATATATATATATATACAGTTTTGAACGGACCTTATTTTCGTCATCTACAAGGCAGGATCGATGGACATTTGAAGAAAAATTTCCAAAATTCCGTCATGAGTACAACCTCAATAGCTGATTTCCCTTAAGGGAAATCTGCTAATATATAGATAGATAGATCTATTCATCTATCTATCTATCTATCTATCTGTCTATGTATCTATCTATCTATCTATCTATCTATCTATCTATCTATCTATCTGTCTGTCTATCTATCTATCTATCTATCTATCTATCTATCTATCTATCTATCTATCTATCTATCTATCTATCTATCTATCTATCTATCTATCTTTCTATCTATCTATCTATCTATCTATCTATCTATCTGTCTGTCTATGTATGTATCTATCTATCTGTCTGTCTATATATCTATCTGTCTGCCAGTCTGTGTCTATCTATTTATATATCTATATATCTATATGTCTGCCTGTCTGTGTCTATCTACTTATCTATCTATCTGTCTGTCTATATATCTATCTGTCTGTCTATATATCTATATGTATATATATATATATATATATATATATATATATATATATATATATATATATATAATTTTGAACTGACATTATTGTCGTCATCTACTAGGTAGGACCGATGGACATTTGAAGAAATATTTCACAAATTGCGTCATGAGTACTACCTCAATAGCTGATTTCCCTCGAGGGAAATCTGCTAAAAGCCCGTCACGCAGGTGGTGGTATAGCACACAACTGATCTCACCACATATTCTGTATTTATATTAAAAAAAAAAACTTAAGGCAGAAAACATGAAAGTACGAATAACTCGCCTAAACTTGAGTTACGAAAAATGCATATGACAACGATTGTAGTACAAGGTAGATTAGTTATATAACATTTTACGATCCGAGTCGTAAGAACGGAAGTACTATGAATTTTCGAATCACATTCTAAATCACCACCGTGCCATGTCCTATTTCAGTAATTATCCTTGACTGGAACGGTTAAATATCGATTAAGGTAGACATCAAAAAACATTTTCGAGTAAAGAAATAAAACTCTTACATATGCTTCTTTAGGGATGGAGGTTTACTGAATGATGGACCCTTCATCACATAACGTATTTTGTATGTATCTCAATAAGTAAAGGTTCAATGAAAACCATATTTAGTATTTAACCTTAGGATGAAGTGATTCCTGTTATAACAGCTTATTGTTATTATGACCTGAGTAGGAGTGGGGGTTTACTGAAGGCTGGAAACTAAAAAAATGCAAATATCTCGTTTAGATAATAATCATTATACTAGACAGAACATTATATTTGCAATAAGATTGACCCTATTAACTTTTTGGATCCTACGTATAGTAACGGTGATATTTAGAATTTTTGAAATTACTATCGGTTGGCAGCCTTATATCCTGGATGAATTCCTATATTTAGAAGAAATAGGCATTTATGAAAACAACGATGAAATGATGTTTTAACCTCTACTTTTAGCGATTGAGCCAAGCATATGTATAAATTAGAGAAATTACTGCGCTATGGGATACTACAAGCAGAAAAAATCCGAAAAGAGAAGGTTGTTCTTGCCCTTATACGAATTGGACATACAAAATTAACGCATAGCTATTTATTGAAAGGAGTCTTCCCACCAACCTGCATTTTTGTAATGCACGTACATCTTACAGTTTCACATCTTCTTCATAATTGTAGTAAATAAAATTTTTTAAGAGCGGCTTTGAACCTTAAATCAAAGAGAACTCCCTGTAGACGAAGAAGAAGGCATAAAAAGGCTTTTTCCATTTTTAACAGAAACTCATTTGTAGCAAGAAATATAGACCCATTTATAACAATAGTAGTTGCGGTATACAGTAATAAATAAATAAATAATCATAACTTATATTACGAGGGCTTAGGATAGACATGCGAGTTAAAGCCTTGACTAAGGAATTTATTTAGTGACGGAACTCATTAAATAAAATCCTTAGTCTCTCCCTGGCTAGAAATGGGTGGTAACCTGTATATAACACGTCCCAATTAGCCTTAGTTGCAAAAAGTGGGCATATTTTTTTTTTATTTATTAGTGGACATTAATAAATAATTTAGTTTAATTATAAATAAATACATTTAATGTTTAAGAAATTATGGGGTTTATGATTTATATTAGCCGATTGCCTTATAAGTGAGGCTGTCACTGCAGAGACAAATAAATGGTAAATTAATTTTTCAAAAATCATATTTAACTTGTTATAAATTGAATTAAAACAATTATAGTTTATTGATTCAATAGGGTTCATCTCAAGGGAAGGGAACTAAACGCTATGCCGATTTCTCAAGTATTCTAAAAAATTAAGATAGCCAGACGCAGGCCAAACCATTCATTCATCGCGAGGCGAGACTACCATTCATGCAGATATCGACCCATTCTTTCATTCAAATGCTCAAACTGACCCCAAAGACACGCACGTTAACCTGCTTCAAACGGCTACCTCGAGTAGAAGGAAACCTTCCCTCTGTGAGCCTGGAGAGGGCCCAGCCACGGCTTTCATTGAGGTGTAAATCGCGAGATGCAAGGCGGCATTCATCCAATTCAAAGAAAACTCCCTCCGCCCTTGAGTCAGGCACACACAGAGAACACTTAAGGCCCTCCTAGTTATGCATTATAAAACCAAAGATTATTCAGCTCTAAGCTTTTCACAAAAGCAAAGCCACCATTCAAATGAAGAGTTATATGCGCTTCCAATTTCGGAGGTGCTTATTTTTGTGAGATTCTTGTTGTATCTCTTCCTTGTTCCAAACACCTTGGGAAAAGGAGACCCAAAGTCCAAAAGGTTAATAAAAGCATTGTGGAAAAAGAATGGTTTCAAGAAGTAGGACATAAATATGGACCAAAAATGACTACATGTAAGGATCAAATACCAGTTGTAATGTATGATGCTATACGAAATCCACTTAGCCTAAATTAAACAATCTTTCAAGTGAAATTGAAATTATCCCATGATGAGATTTTTGGACGTTGAGCAATGTACCTTCATAAATAGAAATATACATTCGTTCTGATTTAAATATCTGAGGCCGTTCATAAAATCCCCTAACCTTAACGTTCAATGTTTCGAGAGTTTATAAATTCCAAGCAGATCCACAGCGGGAACAGTAAAAGGTATTTATAAATTCTCAAAGCAAACCAAGCCTGACTACTGCAGAATATTCCCCATACCATTCTGAATTTGGGGTTTATAACATTTTTATGAATTATTATAAATATTTTTATGTAACTTATTCTGCGTGGGAGTTTTCTATGTTTCATTTACTGATTAAGAGTGGCTAGTTCGATTCCCGCCAGGGCAAATAGGAATTTATTTAGTGACGAACTCAGTAAATAAAATCCATAGTCACACCCTGACGAGAAAAGGGCGGTAACCCGTAGATAACCCATCACAATTAGCCTATCAGAATAAAGTGGACGTCAATAAATAAATAATAATAATGATCTACTGAAAGTTTTTACATGTAGTCACAACCTACGGGATCCTCTCCCTAAAGGGGGTCAACCCCAAAAGACTTATGAGACATCAAGTGACGGAAATATAATAACCATTACTCGCTCCTTCTGTTCTGACGCCATGCATTATTAAACTTCGATTAAGAGAAATGCTCTAAAAGAACAGAATTCTCATTGCCAAAATAAAATTTATTAATTTTTTCTGACAAAAAAAAGAAAGAGTCTTTAGGTAATCGTGAATCATTCTGGAAACTGAATGCCCCATCTAATGTTCATTAATTTCGGAAGCTGTCAAACATTCTACTGGTGTATAGTGACATATAGCATATTATTAAACCAAGTCTCATTAGCAAGGTCTAGTATGAACGTTCATTGTAGTGTGTGATATTCTGGTACGATAACGTAGCTGAATTACCTAACTGTAAACCTTCCCACAGATGATTTTTTTAAAACCCCTATCATTGAGAAGAAAAACATTGAAAAGAAATTACTGATGCAATTGGAGGCAATAGAAATTGATACATTTAAACAAAACATTACCGATGCACGATTCCATGATTTATACATCATTTTACTCCCAAGCATTAGAATACTCTAAAGTAAATGATAGGTTCTAGGTTTTTAGGATTCGATTTGGGCCGATTAGAAATGTTTCTGGTACTCATCGGTTATCGGAATGCCACCCATTATAGACGATTATTAAATAATAATTAAAAGAAAATAACTTTATTATTTAAAATAACACTTTTAGAATTTATAAATGACCAAATGATTAACGGGAGGCCGCTAAATTAATTACAGGTAAAATATTTACTTGTTCATCGTTTATCTCTATTATATAGTGGCGGTGCATATGGTTGTTCATATTTGACTAGGTTATCTTAGTCATTCTGTTTCTTTTGTTATCAGAAAATAAGTTATCGTTTAGCCACTACACCTCTTGGGTGGCTACCTTGCCGAGCCCACGTGGCAGACAACGACTGGGACCAGTCTCACCGGAGATGTCGGCTCAATAGGGACAAGCTCTAGAGCACTGAAGATGGGGAGGTTCGCCCCGAAAGTACTCTGTTTTTAATAAAAGAAGTGTTAAGAGTGTTTTGTCCTATTAACATTCCTTTGACGTAAGTAAATAATCTCCACCATATCAGAAAAATACCAGTCCAGGTTAGCCATGTGAGTTACAGCGCTGGCTTCAATCTCACGTGATAAACCTAGAGTGGCGAGTTTGATTCCCGCCTGTGCAAATAGGAATTTATTCAGTGACGAACTCGTTAAATAAAATCCTTATTCCCACCCTTGAAAGGGTGGTAACCAGTAGATAACCCGTCCCAATTATACCAGTAGCATAAAGTGGACGTTGATAAATAGTAATAATTTTTACAAAATAACTCCACATGTTTTGGATATTCAACATGTAATCATTTTATAAATACTAATTAATATATTTTTTCATTTGAAGTCTACATTTAATTATAATGAAGATTTTTCAATGAAGTGAACACATAAGGAGTGAAGATAATGCTGTTAAGTTCTTAAAGTGTCTGAAGATTATACTTACCACCAAATATATGCCCGATATAGGGCATGTAATCTGAATAAAGAGTATATATTCTGTTTGCTGAAAGGCGTATAAAGGAATAAATCAAATAGAAGCAATGAGGTATAAACATTACGTTGTTAGCCATTCATAAAACACAGATGCCCATACCAATAGAGATAAATGAACCACTTTGGGATACAGTCAAACGAAAAAATAATGCGGATCGAGTAAAAATATATTAGATCTCCTTTATGCGAATTTATTTGGAAGAGAACGTACGAAAATCTTTATTTACTGAGATATTAGAAAATATTGCCGACTTTGGCACACATATTTTATGTTTTGTATTGCGGTTATTTATAAATAAATGTACATATGTTTTATTATTTTATTTAATAGCGAAAATAACGGTTTTAATGTCTAATAAGTACTATCTGAAGCAGACCCCAACGAGTGAATGTTTCATTCACTCTCTCACGATATCAATATATGTTTCTAAAACTTAAACCTTCTAATAGTGATTCTAATCTTTCAACGTTTCTCTCGTAAGGACGTACTCGCTTTCAAAAATTCAGCTCTATGGAGATTTTGCTTTTATTAAGGCAATGATATTTAAATTTTCCTTTCTTCTTTCTAATATCTGTGAGAGCGTTCACCACATTGTTTCAATTTGCTGAACAATTTCTACTACTTTAAATCAATAATAGTGAATTTAATCCTTGTATTGAAAGATAACAGCCGACTTAATAGAAAAGATTACAGGTCGTTGTCATTTGGCGGCCGGCAAAACAACAATTACTCTCATTATTGAAGTAAATAGAGGGATTCCATTAGGTTCTAAGTGTCCAATTATAAAGAGAGGGGGTGTAATTACAGAATGAATAACAATATAGTACAATAATGATGCTCCCTCCTCCTTAATGGTTATAGTAGGGACGGCATGTCCCCCACTCACACGGGAGGCGACGCGAGCCGGAGATGGCCGAACAGTCCCGATGAAGTGGATAAGTCTAATTAGGAGAGGGGTGAGCATGCAAGGGGTGGGGAGGGAGGGGAGGGGAAGGGGAGGGGCTTCTGCTGCAGTGGAAGGACGGGTCGATAGAACTCTGCCCGCCCTTAGCCCGCTCTGCCCCCTTCTCGCCCCCAAAACCATCTCACCATACATACATTCATATAAACACTAACATATACATATATAAACATAAACCATCATGCCGTATTTTAATAAAAACCACCCCTAATGGGCTCAAATCGAATCCCAAAAACATAGAACCTTATCTTCTACGTTAATCCCCAAAACTGATCAAGAAGATGAATTCGTGACAATCCTTTTATAGTCTTAGCCCAATCTGAATGTAGCATAATCTATTCAATAACATATTAATATACCTCATTTTCCTAGAATTATAAAAATTCATGTAACATTAATGAGAACTTACTTAACTGGAACATTAATGGAACTTAACTGTATCCAAACGCTCGTAAAATTAGAACAGAATTCCATTTATAAAAGTATTATTGGTTTCACTATTTATTTATTGAGTTGTATCGCAAATTGAGTGATTCACACAGTTCCTTATTATTAAAAGAAAACAGTTGGTAAGGCCACCTTACTATAAAAAATAAATATGGTGCTTATCGATAAACTGGAGGCCACCCATTTAAAGACGACTACTAAAAGAAAAAAAACATTTTCCTATTTAAAATAACACTTCTAGAATTTATTTGAATAACAAAATGTAATTATAAATTAGAGTTAGCCACAATCTGGACGATGTCGCGGAGTAGCTGCATAAAGCGGTCGTCCTCGGCCAGCGTCTGCCACATGAACTCTGCAAGGTAGCTGTACAAGAGGTTTAATAATAAACGATCACCAAGTGGTGTTAATAAACGATCACTCATTTTCTGGCAACAGAATGACTAATATAACTCAGTCAAGTAAGAACCACCATGTCACATATAATAGGGATGGTTTTGATCAAGTAAATATTTTATCTGTAAATATTGAGTGGCCTCCCGTTAACCATTTTGTCATTTATAAATTCTAAAAGTGTTTTTTTAAATAATGAAGTCATTTTCTTTTAATTATGATTTAATAATCGTCTATAATGGGTGGCCTCCCGATAAGCAATAAGTACCAAAAACACTTCTAACCAACCCAAATCGAATCCCATAAACCTAGAACCTATCATTTTATTGGTATTGGAGCAATTAAAATACAGCATAAACAAATTAATAAACTATTAATTTATCTCTTCTTCCTAGAATTATGAACATTAATATAATAAAAATTCACCCTTAACTGTAACCATAATTAGAATAGAATTAAATTTATAAATGTATTCTTAGTTTCAATATTTATTTAGGTGTGTCGCAACTTGAGTGATCCACACTGTTACTTATTAAAAAAATAAAATAGTTCGTTTAACTATTGCTCCTTTTTTTCTATTTTCAAATCTTTTTAATTTTAATTACGTATGAAGCCTCATCACCCTCATGCTGCAGTTCATTATTTACTTAAAGTATTTTATCCAACTTGGATAGAAGCGTACAGTTTTTATTTCTATCTACAAAATATACTATACTGTCTTATAATATATATACCCATCTAAGTTTCTTTTTATTTCCACACATCAGCTAAGTAAAGCAAAACAATTCGCAATGCAAACTTCCCTCATAAATAAAGTAATACTTACTTTTGACAACAAATTTCATCAAATCCTACATAGTTCTAGCAGATTTCCCTTAAGGGAAAACAGCTATTGAGGTTGTACTCATGGCGCGATTTTCGAAATTTTTCTTCAAATGTCCATCGATCCTACCCAGTTGACGAAAATGAGGTCCGTTCAAATCTGTATATATATATATATATATATATATATATATATATATATATATATATATATATATTTGTCAGTTACCGCTCTAGAGGTCTCAATTATTGTTTAGTCGTTACGAAACTTGATATTTAGTCGTTTTATGTAAAAAGACAGATCAAGTTCGTTAATGGCTGAAATCGAACCAGTGGGAGGGGGGTTTAAAATGGGAGGATTTTCGAAAATTCGAAATTTCTCCATTACTATAAGTCGGATCGCAAAATTGTATAGACTCAATCTTATTGCAAATTAAATTTACTATAAATATTGTTATATACATTTATTCTCTATCTTGAATATTAACCGAGATATTGGATTTCTATTAAATGTGGGCGGGTAACGGACGGGAGTGAGCTTCCCGCCAAAAGCTAGTTCGGTCGTTTCCGTGACTCTTCGGCACTCGTATGGAGATTTCTCTATTGTATAACTTAACGTGGGAAATCTGCTTAGTTTACGCAGCCCCTGCGTGATGGACTTTTTCCTAATAAAGTGAAGTTTTTATAATCGATTGGGTTACGTTCGAAATGATAGCCATTACAGCGATAGATACCTTTCATTTATAGCTTCCCAGGCAGTACCCTAAAGTCGTCTTATTGAGTTTAAAAATAATTTATTTAGGCGTTTCGCAATTCGAACGATTCACACTTCTTCTTATTTTAAATGTAAAATAGTTTAGGTAAAGCCACCATTTTATAAAAAAATATATTAAAATATCTATAATCGTAGGTAAAATCATGGTAATGTTTTCTCCACCGAATATTATTATTAACAGAAATCCAATTCTTTAAGCCTACAGATTAATCTTTTAGTGTTAAACTTGATTGTAAAGTTGTGTCTCTTGGAGATACGTCATGATTGCCGGTATGTGGTCTGTAAGGTCTTGTTAGTTATTAGTCTGCAGTCTGTAAGTAAGTGTTTGATAGTTAGTTGTGTATTACACAGTGTACATAAATTTGGTTCAGTCCAAGTCATGAGGTGTCCGTGTGTTATCCGCGAATGGCGATGCCTCAAAGGAACAAGAACCAGTACCAGAAGAACCTCTTCTAGTATCCCGAATACTTGACAGCCATTCAAGAAAAGTGTCTTTTATTTCTCGAAGTTTTGTGTGTGTCTGACGCCATTCGACTTCCTATTTTTCGGTGGCATCTTTTTTAATAAGTTTAACAGCATCGTGTGCAGTCATGTGATCCGTGTGTAATATGGTTTCAAAATTAAAAATAAGAACAAATAATCTAGCATTTGGCACAGGAATGTTACCAGTCAAACGATTCTTATTATATATATTACAGAATTTAAAGTAGATTAACTAATAACTCAAGTAAATATGTAATATGTATATACAAATTTCTTGGAGGCTTTTATTGAATGAATTAATCTTCTGCCAGTGGTTTAATCTCTTAATCGTTATTTCTGTATCGGGAGATTTGTATGACAGCCACAGTAAATCCATTAATTGCTATCGTCGAGGAGGGTTGCTAAACCTTTAAAAAAATCGATTACAGGTGAGAATATTTGAGTTTGAGCCAATATTTCTAATAATAAATAATAGTTCCAGGTGTTATTTTTTTTTTATTGATCCTTGCTAAGAGCTTACTCTCAATGGCCCAAGCTTTATTAATAAAGTCGTATTTTATGGGATTTTGTGTCTGACATTTTCCAATATTTTCTTAGTGCCTTTCTATTTTGTAAGTATTTGACAAATGTTTCTTTGCTTGTATGGCGATTTACTGCTTTTAATGTTTAAAATTCGTTGTTGAGAATATGTGATATTTCTTTTTCGTAAGAGTGCCTTTCTTTTGCTCTTCCTTTTTATTGTGCTCAGCTGAGGTCATATAAAGAACCCTGTTTTTTTTTGCAGATCATAAATTAGAAGCATTTTAGGATTCATTTAAATAAATTTTTAATCTAAAAAATGTAGCTGATTTCTCGATGTAACAATGATGTGTTTTTAGATAATTTCAAATTTTTTTATTTTTTAGGTATGTAGAAATCATTGGTGTTATGTGTTAATTAGGGTTAGTGGTATGTTACGACTAAGTTTTGTCATTGCTGGCATTCAGTAGATTTTTATAGATTTATTTATTTATGACCATCACATCAAAGGAGATCGGTCATTTAAAAATTCAAAATTTGTATAAAGTCAAATAACAAAAGCAAAATAAATAAATCTAGTACTAAATTCAAGTAATTATAATCAGAATATTAAAAAATAATTGGTGATGAGCATTGTGGGTGAATGATTAATAGGAAATCAATGGCTGAAAATGGTACTTTAGCTAATGATTGTCGTAACGTCTTCCTTCAGGGTAGCTGTTGTAAATATGAACATAGGCATATATAGACACACACACACACACATATATATATATATATACTAGCTAAGGTACCCGGCTTCGCTCGGGAAATCATTAGAGGCTGAAAATTGAGGGCATTTTTTATAGCAAGACTTCAATGTGTACAATTATACTTTCTGTCAGGGCGTATTACTTTTCCATAAGGGCCAGGTAACTGGAGGGGACTTATACAATAGAAAATTTAATTAAAAAGAGTAAATGAAAATGAGTTCCCAATCAATCACTCTCTACTGTTTGACACACCGTGAATAATTGAAGTCAATCATGGATAATCATCCAACATGGAGTATCATGGATTTATTATAATTAAATAGAATCTGTAATGCACATATTTTCTGTCAAAACCACTCCAAGCACGCATAGTTTAGAAATATTCGGTTATAACTAGAAAGAAATTCCAATAGTGCCAACATTTAACAGGAAATAAGTTAACACAATTAACTGTGTGGGCCTCCGTGCAACTTCCCCTTCCGCTTGAGATTTATAACCTCACTAATGCGAATTATACATAGAACTACCATATAAGTCTAAAAAACATAACATTATTCCGCCTATATCAAATAAATATTAATTAGTACTAATACAATTGGTTACCCCCGCTATAGTTTAGCGTATATCAAGTTTATACTTTGTTAAACGAGAAAAGTGGATTCATCAAAAGTTACTCTAAATAACAAAATAAAAACCTTCTGTAATGTTCATGAGATAAATGGCTTCCCGAAGAACGTTGTAGTTTAACGTGTGATATGGAGTTAATGAGCCCGTGTAGGTGGTGATGATGAGCTTTTGAATGGTGCGTGTTCCTCAGGACCAACAATATTCCGTGGAGTCCAGCTACTATCATACTGTAATAAGGGGACAGTTTATATTTAATTACATAAGAGAATTATGCCTGTGTTTGGTTGGCTATTTTTACTAATTAAAATATTTTTATTTTTGCATTATTACATATGTTGTAAGAGACAACAAAATAATGCAACTCTTATCGAGTCGTACGATTTAAACGAATTAGTGCGTCTATGGTTTAAAATTGGCGGGGTTATTATGATTTAGTAACCCGTGAATACTCTCCGATCTCACTACTAATCCATTCCGCTGTAAGCCGTTGAATGGGAAGTTTGAGTCGGTGTTCTGTGCCGTTGTTTCTGAGAGCATGCACCCTGATACTTGGCATTGCACGCAAGTTCTCTTCTGTTTTGTGTGAATCCGTTCGCCTTGGCTAAACATGCAGGAATTTTGTATTGTAGAAGAGTGCTCAGATTCGACATCCCACCCCCCCTTAGGTCAGTAACATCACTTCCATTTAGAGTTCATTGGAAGAAATTACAAGATCCTTCCCCCCCCCCCACAAAAAATTGCTATAAATTGTTCAGAAACATGCTTTCATATATTGTGTTACTCACTCGTCAGAAAAAGCAAACTTTTTATGTTACAGGGACTGATGAATATTAATAATCATGGATCAATATAATTATGAGATGCTCATGATCTTTTTGCTAATTGTAAGAGTCGCCTCATTCATGGCTATTCAATCAATTCCTCATTGATACTCAGAATGAAAATTAAGGAGAAGATTTATCTCTATTGCAGCCCTTTCAAGTTAGAAATCGCTATTTAGAAAAAATGAACCTCCCCCCAAAAAAAAATTTCTCTCCTAAGAATGACGAGACTCTTGTTAGTCAGAAAGAGAAAGGTGCCCTTCACTACACCAACCATTTGGTGCTTATATAACAAGATGTAATTCGAAAGGATACATATTTCTTTAAGCAGGAAAGAAATATTCATTTGTAAAAAGATTCCTGCCAGTCAATATAGAAATTTCTCAATTAAAAGTTATTTCTAGCTTCCAAGGCCTTGTAATTATTGACAGAATGTTGATAAGAGCATTGAAGGCTTTGCAGTTCATCTCGTTGGATCCCATGCTTCACGGAAAAGCGAACACTATTACAAACATATAATCAGCATAAAACAAACGAAATTTAATCTAAAAAATAGTGTACTGGGGGAATAAGAATAAAAGAACATAAAAGCCCATTTAGAAGGTGCATCATAAGCTAGGCAGATTATGTAATATATATACATATATATATCAGTTAATTCTATGAATGTTAGGATCCTGTCGTTTGTAACCACAGAGTACTTTGTGATGATATGAAGTCCCAGGTGACTGTTTTGGTTTGGCCGCTATCCAGGAATCGTTTTTTTAGTGACGCTGTTACTTTGATGGTAATTTCTCCGCATTTCCATTTTACTCCTGTTGACATGGCGCATAGCTTGTTGTTACAGTCGATTGATTGGTTGGTGCGGTCGTTGATGTGTCTTCCTGTCCAGAACCAGAAAGTCGATACGATGCGAATACGTATGAAATTGAAATACCAATAGCCCCGAGAAGATATACGCTATTGATATTCAAATCTTACAACAACCGCTCAACCTGGGGCCTCTGAGGTCTTACATTTTCAATTTACAGATTCTGAGTTACAACAAACATGCAATATTAGTATCGTACCTGATAAACATAACTAGCCACAAAAATATTCAACAATGTATACAATCTATTATCAATGATGGAAACATTGATACAGAAAGTATCAGAAAACCAGGCGCTATTCGGTTCATGGCAAGGCCTTCAACAAAAATGGAAACGTTAATAACTCAAGCTTTCATGGACACACCATACCAATGACTTTCAACATTACCACCTTGGAACTGAACAAACGGAGCAGTAGATATAAACGAACGACAAAAAAAAAAAGGAACGAAACCCCATTTGAAAAAGCAAAACACGTATTAACTCGAGTACAGCAGAATCAGCCAAAAGTACAAAATCAGACACCTCAACAAACCCTCGGGATGGACTCGGACAAGGAAAAAGGCAATTGAACAACCAATGCAAAATTCAACCATGGATACTACTTTATCTACGCAAGTTCCAACCAAACAATAGATGGCAAAATCATCAGATGCAGACAAACGACGGAAACGATTCCTTCGACACACAATACAAAGTGAACCAAACATTGCCAAATTCGATCAAGGAGAACACATTATCTATACAAGTTCAACACCGTCAAACGCAGACAAAAACCAAATATAAATCTTCAACAACAGCTGAGTAGCATATAGAATCTATTATCACACTCTTTATTTGATATCTACAGAAATACGTACAGCATTGTATATTCGATTTTTCCATATCTCTCTTAGTAACTTGTTGAATTACATTAGCTGAATTCTCTAAAGAGAAATATGCTAATATATTTACGTTTGGACAGACCTTATTTTCGTCATCTTCATACACTTTAAAGTATATCTTTAATGTAAGTATATATATACAGACATAAAATTGTACGTTACCTATCTTAAGAAAATTAAGAGTTGTTTTATACATTTCGTCTTTATCTCAAATATCAACCTAGATAATCCGAGATTGAGAACTTACATTTGCATTTACTAAAGTATTTATCCTTTAGTAAACCTCCTCTCCTAAACATCTTATCATAATAATAAGCTGAGATATCATGATACCTTATTTTATTTAATTTTTTATTTTGGTTATTCTTTCTTTTTGGGTAGTAGGATCATAAAGGTTTATTATCCTATATGATCAAGGGCTACCCCGACTGAGACTAGAGGGTTTCGTGAACAGAGCTTTTACAAGGGGGTGGTCAAATCCAAGTATTACCCCCCCCCCTCCCGTTATCCAAGGAGGACCTAGAATGAGTTGACTCCATTCGACTGACTGTCCCCATTGTCCCAGGAGAGTCTTTGGCCAGTTCACGCTGTCATACTGTCTGTGGACGGGATCTAAGATAGTCATGATCGTATGACCTTTCTCAAATACCACTGATCCGTATACACTCCAAAATAGTTCTGTGTGGCGTCATAATTTATGTTTATTTGATCAATATAATAAATTATATTTAATCGTTTCTTGCAAAACTAAATATTGTATACGATGGCTTAGCACTAGCCATCATGAACGATTGGCTCATCAGGGTGGCATATACCAACACGTGGGAAATCTGATTATTTACGCAGCCTATGTGAGACGAATTTTTTATTTAACCCCGTGAACATCTTTGACCGTAATACATTTAATGGATATTATTTAGCTTGTAGTTGGTAGGGGGAAAGAGCTGAATTTTGAAAGAATGGTTGTATAATTTAGGACAGCCATTTCTGAGTATGATGGAGGAATTTGGCTGAAACATAGATTGCTTCTGGCTATTTATACAAGGCTTTAAATAAAATTATAATAGCAAATATTCATAAGTAAGGTAGAAGGCAGTTGCTGAGGGTTATGCTGTTATTCTGGCGTAGGGGGAAATAATGGCCTTCTCAGAAATATGGGGCAGGATTTAGGGAGGTAATGAGCTCGTGTCAAGGGGATTTTTCCTGGAGCATTTGGGAGACGAAGCACTTATCCAAAGCAAAGCAAGCGGCTTAGAGATGTAAGGTCAGGGGCAACGATTTTGACTTTTTTTTTAACTTTAATGCTTTGCCTTCATGAATATGATATTTCAGTCAAAAATAACTAAAGTATGAATATTACTATGTGCATCACGCAGGAGCTGCGTAAACTAACAAGATATACCATATATTTTCTATTTCTAAGTATAAATCCTGTGAGTACTTCTGAAAGCTTAATGAAGGTCGAAGACAATTACTACAACTGAATAACTGACAAAATACTCGAGCTAGAAAAAAATGGATAAATCCAATTGCAAAGCACCAATAGATGGTTATAATTGAATTCTAATAACCAATAGAACAAGATTAGTTCTTCTAACATTTTTTGATACAACTCATAATAACGGAGATATATTGAGTTTACCAATTCCTCCCACCTTAAAACCCAATATTCTTATTGCAATTTCACACATTAACTACCATGAACCTAAGTGTTCCATGCAGGTTAAATATCGTGTATGGTATAGATCAAGTAAACATTTTCGAGCTACCAACGTAAAATCTTTATTGATAAGGCATCACACTATGTTTTGTATGTGTCTCGCACATTAAAACTCTAATGAAGACAACAATTGGTATTTAAGCTTTGTATACAATGTTTCATGATGTAACAGCTTATTATTAATATGATATGAGTTGGAGTGGGAATTCACTGAAGGCTAAAAATGAAAAAAAAATATAAATATGTCGGTTAATATTCAAGGTTGAGAAAAAATGTATATAACAATATTTGTATGAAATTAAATTTAAAAAGATAGGCACTAAGGAAGCTTTCGATCAGATTCATAATAAGGGAAGCATTTGGAATTCTCAAACCCTCCCACCACCTAACAGTAGTAAATTTCAACCACTAACGGACCTGAACTTTAGTTTTACATTAAACGTTAAAAATATCGAATTTTGTAACCCTCAAACAAAAATTGCGACGGCTAGAACGTTAACAGACAAATATATAGTTTTGAACAGACCACAGTTATGCCGTCTCACGGGAAGGATCGATGGACATTTCAAAACTTTTCAGAAAATCGCTTCACAAGTACAACCTCAATAGCTGATTACCATTACGGGAAGTCTGCTAAGAAGTCGAGCATGATGAGATAATGCTACCATCTGATGGCATCGGTGGCAAATACACCATGCTAAGTTGGTGGTGCCGTAAAGTCTCTGTTTTTATGCATATGCAGCACATTTCTTTCATTCGATAGCTCAGTCAGTTTTTTATGTCTATAATTCCAGCTGTTATGTCATTGTCAGTAAGCGTTGAGACTAATGCATTATAAGTGGTTCTATTTCAATCGATTTGCTGAGCAATAGCTACTTTCGATCCAGGGACATGTCAAAAGGTCATCAGTCCCCTTCGTAATTTATGAGGTAACACTATATTCCGAAGGCTTTAGATATTTAGTGGTGGATTTCCATTATGTATATTAAATTACGATTATATGATCCCCACTGGATCCCAAGGACTCGTACAATTTGATCTTCCTCCGTGGACGTTGTTAGAATATGTATGTTAGTACTCTCAGATACTAAGATATGTTGCAAGATCGGATTTGATAATAATTCCATACTTCAATGTGACCTAATGCTCATTGTGAAATGGATTTCAAATCCTACATAAGGATGTTGCTTATACTGTCATAGTAAAGGTTTTTGGGTTCCTGAAATCCCGAAAAAATATTTAATGTTCTTATAACTTGTTATTTTTAATGGAAAATTAAATGAGAATAATCAGTCATAACTGCAGCTTGCTAACAGCGGCAGGCCATCCACTTTATGATTTTTACAAAATATTTATCATTTTATCACTTATGAGTTTATTGCTTTTAAACCATATCACATATTTGGGAGGCAGGAGCGCCTGGTGACTTACATTTTATATTTTACGTCCAACTACGGCTAATTGGGACTAGAAAATAATACTCAAATCCGCACAATCCACGTAATAATCGAGTCCGTATACTCTGTGTAATACTCAACACCATGTAAGCAAAATAACACTGTTTCCTATGGAATTAAGATAATACTCAACTCCACATAATCAAGGTAATACTCGATTCCTTATACTTTAGGTAGAACTCAACTCCTCATAAACGGAATAACACACCACTTTGCATGCTCAACGTAATACTCAACAACCCACATGAAGGAATAATAGATTCCTTACGCTGAAGGTAATACTCAACTCCGAATTATCCATGTAATACTCGATTCCTTCTGTTGTAGATAATACTCAACTCCACCTAATCAAGGTAATACTCGATTCCTTATTCTTAAGGTAGTACTCAACTCCTCATAAACGGAATAACACACCACTTTGCATGCTCAACGTAATACTCAACAACCCACAAGAAGGAATAATAGATTCCTTATGCTGAAGGTAATACTCAACTCCGAATTATCCATGTAATACTCTTTTCCTTTTACTGTAGATAATACTCAACTCCACCTAATCAAGGTAATACTCGATTCCTTATTCTTAAGGTAGTACTCAACTCCTCATAAACGGAATAACACACCACTTTGCATGCTCAACGTAATACTCAACAACCCACAAGAAGGAATAATAGATTCCTTATGCTGAAGGTAATACTCAACTCCGAATTATCCATGTAATACTCTTTTCCTTTTACTGTAGATAATACTCAACTCCACATAATCAAGGTAATAACCGATTCCTTATACTCAAGGTAATACTCAACTCCGAATTATCCATGTAATACTCGATTCCTTCTGTTGTAGATAATACTCAACTCCACCTAATCAAGGTAATACTCGATTCCTTATTCTTAAGGTAGTACTCAACTCCTCATAAACGGAATAACACACCACTTTGCATGCTCAACGTAATACTCAACAACCCACATGAAGGAATAATAGATTCCTTACGCTGAAGGTAATACTCAACTCCGAATTATCCATGTAATACTCGATTCCTTCTGTTGTAGATAATACTCAACTCCACCTAATCAAGGTAATACTCGATTCCTTATTCTTAAGGTAGTACTCAACTCCTCATAAACGGAATAACACACCACTTTGCATGCTCAACGTAATACTCAACAACCCACAAGAAGGAATAATAGATTCCTTATGCTGAAGGTAATACTCAACTCCGAATTATCCATGTAATACTCTTTTCCTTTTACTGTAGATAATACTCAACTCCACCTAATCAAGGTAATACTCGATTCCTTATACTTAAGGTAGTATTCAACTCCTCATAAACGGAATAACACACCACTTTGCTTGCTCAACGTAATACTCAACAACCCACATGAAGGAATAATAGATTCCTTACACTGAAGGTAATACTCAACTCCGAATTATCCATGTAATACTCGATTCCTTTTACTGTAGATAATACTCAACTCCACATAATCAAGGTAATAATCGATTCCTTATACTCAAGGTAATACTCTACTCCAAATTATCCATGTAATACTCGATTCCTTTTACTGTAGATAATACTCAACTCCACATAATCAAGGTAATAATCGATTCCTTATATTCAGTGTAATACTCAACTTCAAATTATTCATGTAATACTCGATTCCTTATACTTAAGGTAGTACTCAACTCCTCATAAACGGAATAACACACCACTTTGCATGCTCAACGTAATACTCAACAACCCACAAGAAGGAATAATAGATTCCTTATGCTGAAGGTAATACTCAACTCCGAATTATCCATGTAATACTCTTTTCCTTTTACTGTAGATAATACTCAACTCCACATGATCAAGGTAATAACCGATTCCTTATACTCAGTATAATACTCTACTCCAAATTATTCATGTAATACCCGATTCCTTTTACTGTAGATAATACTCAACTCCACATAATCAAGGTAATACTGGATTCTTTATTCTCTAGGTAATATTTATCACACAATCACTAGTTACTTATTCTTTAGGTAATACTGAACTCCATGTAAGCAGAATAACACACATCTCTACGTACTCAATGTAATACTCAACTCCACATAATCAACGTAATACTCGATTCCACATAATCTGAGTAATACTCAAGATAACACTCAACTCCACTGAACGCTGGCATATTACTACCGTGAAGAGTGTAACATTGTTTGGTGAAACTCAATATAACGTAAAAGGATGAGATAGTAAGGAAATTAATCCTACGAGGATACACGTACATAGAAACGTTAAAAAAGGTGGAAATTAAAATTATTCCAACTCCAGGTCAAGAATATCAAAAGATCTAGAAAACCTACTCTTAAGATTATGTAGATATGTGAAGAAGTCCAGAAATAGCTTGGGCATTGGTTAGCGAAAACTTCCAAAAGCAAAAAGTCTAAAAGATAAAGTCAGATATTTTTAAAAGTCATTATAGTAGTGAAAGACTTTAGCCCAAAAGTGAGTATCCAAACTGAAGCGACACGTGAAATAGCTGCCATTGAAAATAACTTGTTGCGAAGGTTGATATGTGGGTAGAGAGTGGGTGGGTAACCCACTGAAGAGAGGTTCAGAAAATACAAGCTGATGTAGATTCCAAGAAGTGGCAACAGGAAGCGCAAACATACGAGGTAGTAATAATGAAAGAAGGGCCGGGCTACTCTCTGCCCTATTAAAGTAATGCAATTACTCTGAAGTAAAATGACTGTACAAGTCCTAGCTATTATATTTTTTCTTCCACTTTAACTAATTAAATAAAACGTAAATTAAATAACAAAATTTCCGGACATAACGCGGGCTCCAGGAACTGAGAGTAATTTTAGCTTAATTAATTATTGAATGAGTTTTATTTAATTCGTTTGCTTCTGCTGCTACTCTGCAAATGTTGATGGATATTTTCAAAATATGTATCCACAGTTAACAAATACCACCGTAGAAGGAAATAATAGACGTAATAGCATTCCCTTCTCACATATTTACTGTTTTATACTTGTAAGGACATCATCAATATGCAAGTGAAAGGATACTCGGGATTTGGGCTGGCTGGTGGAGGTCCATCATCAACGGAAGGATCAAAAGGTCGACACTTTTAATCCTAGGGATTTGGGCTGGCTGGTGGAGGTCCATCATCAACGGAAGGATCAAAAGGTCGACACTTTTAATCCTAGGGATTTGGGCTGGCTGGTGGAGGTCCATCATCAACGGAAGGATCAAAAGGTCAAGACACTTTTAATCCTAGGCATTTGGCTGGCTGGTGGAGGTCCATCATCAATGGAAGGATCAAAAGGTCAAGACACTTTTAATCCTAGGCATTTGGCTGGCTGGTGGAGGTCCATCATCAACGGAAGGATCAAAAGGTCAAGACACTTTTAATCCTAGGGATTTGGGCTGGCTGGTGGAGGTCCATCATCAACGGAAGGATCAAAAGGTCGACACTCTTAATCCTCGGGACTTGTGCTGGCTGGTGGAGGTCCATCATCAATGGAAGGATCAAAAGGTCTAAACACTCTCAAGAGACTTTTAATCCTCGGGAGAGGCCATTAATGAACTTGATCTTTTTTTTTTACGTGGAACGATTAAATATCGAGTTTTGTAACTATCTACCAAGACTATATATATATATATATATATATATATATATATATATATATATATATACATTTGTCCTTTTCTGGGAAGGATCGAAGGATATTTGAGGAAATTATTGGAAAATCGCGTCATGAGCAGAAACATGTTTTTCTCACCTTAAAATTAATTACCAGTGCTTTCATTTCAGTTCAGTCATTGATTACAGAAGGATCATATGTGGGTAATACAGGTCTAAAACACAACTTAGTGAGCACTTTATCACCATGATAGGTTAGCATACATACACCATGGGACATGTTGACGTGCCATCGGCACCCATATTATCAATTCTACGAGCCCTTGTTAACCATTGAGTAAGGAAGTGTGAAACTACAATACTATTTACTAATTTAGTAAATTCTAATACAAAAATACTGCGTCAACCCCACTATCGAGGGGTATATTTTGCCTCCTGGAGCATAAAATTCAGTAATGGAAGAAACGAAGGAGGAAGCTGCTCATATTTTGTCTACATCAATGGCTGCCCCCAAATCCTCTTGAATCTTTCAGGCAAGAAAATAGAAGAACCCTTTATTATTGTTCTTTCTTACTTTTTTTCCCTACCTTTGTATTTCCTTAGTCACTCTTCTGTAGAAGTAAATGTGTATCCTTTGTTTTCACGGGGCTTTCTCTTTGCTCCCTTCCAGAAGTATATGCCATTAAAAATATTATTCAACGACTCTATTTTTGTTTTCTCTCATACATTTTTTTTTAGAAAATGTGGTCTATTAATACAGGCATCCTATCTGATTTCACATAGGTATAGAATATCATTGATGTGAGAATAGGTGTCAGTAACTAGTTAATAACTAGAATGAAATATATCAAAATAGATCAAGAGAATTAATATTACTAAATTAAGTTATCCAATGAAAACTAAAGCTACTTTTATAAGGAAAGTAAAGAAAGAATTTTTACATTCAGCAATTTTATAATTCTAATCTAAATATTACCATTGTTAAATCAAACGTTAATTTTTTAAATCTTCAGCGTGTGGAGTAATACTGCGAGTTTTGTGTACATGGATACAGTTTTTGAAACCCATATAAACTCATCAGTTCATCTACTTCAAATTGAAGCAGTATTAAAATCCGTTTTCAGCTCTAAAACGTTAAATAAAATATACATCTCCGTAAATCATGAAATTATTTATTATTAAGTTATACTATATTTTTACAATATTAGGTGGATTTATTGTTCACTGGGGTTTTTTAACTAATCATACAATTAGTTAGTTATAATGACTCCAGAGGGCAGTTCTCTCTATGCTTCACATGTTATGCTCGTAACTGCTTACATGTTTTTATAATCTTTAGTTACATACATTTTTCTCAATTTTATTAATATTTTAACATTGAATGTAATTTATAATTATTAAAAAAAATATTCACAATTATTTTCATGTAAATTTAAAATAGGGCATATTAAGCACAAAACTCTCATGTACTAGTACAATAATATTGATTTTAATGCTAAAACCATAATTATATTTTATATAAGTTTAAATAACTAAACTAATATTCCATTTTCGATTAAAAAATGTAACTGACTAATAACTTTAGTTTCTACATTTTAAAACATCAAAATAATGTTGAAAGTAATAATTTTACTAATTCTAATAATAGCGAAATTTATAAAGATCAATATTTGTGCCTAAAAATGTTTTTATTTTTTTATGAACGTAAATATAATATATAACATTATACAAGAAGTTCTCAATGAGAACTAGAAATATAAAACTAATTTTCGTATGCCGTAGCGGAAAAATACAGAAGTATGAGGCTTCTAACTCTAATTGGTGTTTCCTCAGGATACCAGATATACCCCTTCATCAGTTTCATTGCAAGAGAATTTAAAAATAATCAGTGTTTTTGTTCGTTCTGGAAGACAGAAAGAGAGTTTCCTACTTGCTAGTTTATGGAAAAGTACTCACAATATGGAAAATTAAAAGGACCACGAGGAAAAACATTTTTGTCAAGAGCAGTAGTATAATGTTAAAACATGATTGTCACACTCGACTTCTTGAAACAAACTGACTTTTTCGGTCATCCCAAGTGGATAGTGTCAGGAAGGATTAGTCTCAGGGTTAATCCCCAAATATACAAGTGAGAACCAAGTGACCTCTTTTAATGGGCATGTAGCATTTAATACAAGACCGAGTCTGCCCGCGGGCAAGGCTGGACCACAGCACTCATTGAGTGAAGTCTCAGCTAGAACACTAATGCACTCTTCCATCTCAGCCTCAGGACACCTTCGTCAACTACTTGATTATCTTGGCGTCAGAACAATTCCTGGATGATTCCTGCTTTTCACAAACGACAAAGAGTATCGCAGAGGAATGATTCATTCATCCTTCATTAAAAAAAGAAAAAAGATATTATAGTTGCCTTTATTTATTCTGATATTGTAAATGTTCAGAAAAATTACGAAAATATCACATATGACTAATTAAAAAAAATTGATATTTATTATTTCCCAACGATAAGTCCGTTTAACACATGAATTATGCTGAAAATGAGTTGGTACATACATCCAGTCATCATTTGATACTTTACTCGAAGGTTTTACGTTCTAAATGATTAAAAGTAAACTATAATAAAGCCATTACGTTAAGTTGCATTGAAACCCCAGTTCATATCTAAGCAACACATTGCAGGGTAATTTAGAGAGAGTTTATGTCTATTTGTTGAGGAAAGTTAAAAAAGTGAGGGTGATGGTAACGGATATCAAGAACATGAAAGCTGATATAAAATACAGGTCTTCATACCTGTGTACCCTGCCGAAAGCTGTTGCATTCTCCGAGATAATGCTCTAAACTAATGAAGCACCATCAGTAGTTCACTGGAGCACACAACGGAAAGCAATAATGACCTGAGAGAGGTTAATCTGAACAGGTATATTTGGAGTTCAGTATGAGTAATAGAAATGACGCAGGTGTAATTCAATTTTACGATAAGCCTGAGAACATCCGTCGTATGAAAAGGACAACATGGTAGTCTTTGGGTGACGTTATAAGAATGGAACCCAGCAGACTATTCATAATTTTTTTTTTCGATGGGCTGTCAAAGTGTTATACTCACTAGACTCCTGCCTTTCCACGAGCACCGCGACACCTACGCACACTTGATGGGAACCGGTGAACTTACTCTGCGATCACCCATTCAAGTAATGACCACGCTCGATGACGCTACACTTTGATTATCTAAAGTCGGACGCTCTACCACTGATCTAAGATCACCCCCCCCCTGCTCATAATAACGCGTAGAATGCCAAATTAGGATAAGAGATATAGGCTCAGGAAGACATGACTAGATTACTTCAAGGGGGGGGGGGATCCGTTAAGCAGGGGCTGCGTAATCTAAGCAGATTTCCCTTTTGCTAGTATGAAACAAGATGATCACATCTCACCAAATATTTTCGATTTCTAAATAAAATTCCAAAAAGGTAGAGTGGGGTTAACTAAAGGCTGAACACAAGAGAGTTCCAAAAATATTAACTGTACAACAATAATTTCAAAACATCAAGAGTTTAAAAAGATAATATAATAATAATGTTTTGTGAAATTTTTTAATTTATCTTCCCCTGATCCCCCTCCACCCTACTCTTGTCCGATTTCAGCCATCGACTAATATGATGTTCAGAGTTGACTAAAACGGTTATATATTGAGCATGGTATAGATCCAATAAAAATTGTTGAGTCATAAAAAAATATCTTAATTGGGGACTTCATCATACAACGTATTTAACGGGGTTAAATGGAGGATGAAAACTGAAAAATGCCAATATCTCTATCAATATTCAAGAAAAAAAATGTATTTACAATATTTATAGTACACTGAATTTGCAATAAGATTGGTTTATTAATTCATTTTCGATCCAATAACGGATATCTTTTGAATTTTAAAATTTCCACTCTAATCCACCCTCCCTGTTCCGATTTCAGCTAATAACAAAATTTATATTTAGTTTTACATAAACCTTTTAAATATTGAATTTGGTAATATTCAAACAAGATTTTAAACCCTAGCATATGTTATATATATATATATATATATATATATATATATATATAAACACACATTTAAAAAATCGTGTGATGAGTATAACTCTAATAGCTGTTTCCCCTAAGGGAATCCTACTAAAAACATGATCCTGCTAATAAGGAACCCAACTGCTAAAATATTACTAAATAATTTTTATTTTAACTTAAAAAAAAGAATTATGTTCAACTGGAGGAAAGGTTGGCTTCTCTTTGGTTGTTTAGTGGATATGGAAGATGCTTGCATTCCAGTGTAAAGCCACTAATGTTGTTATTTCGACTTTGCTGTGATCAAATTTCATTAGTACTCATGGAGATCACAATCCATATATCGACCGAATGTTAACTTCTAGGCCTGAAAGGTAACGTGCAATTTATTATTCTCTTCTAATCGTATTTATACAACTGTAATGAACACTATATCTCAGTTTATGGTATTCTTATTAGACGCGAACTATAAAAGAACCTTTAACTGATTGATGATGAATGATACATGAAGTTTTTCGTTTGAAAAATCAACATGAAAATGGTTAGAAAGCTGCTCTACATATTTTTTTTACGGGCGTATTAATTAAGAGTACCTTGCAGGTGTTCCAGTAATTTAAAAATTTCAACTACTCAACATTAATAGTTTTTGTAAATAGCTGTTGTTGAAAACAATAGAGATTGTAATATGGTATGCGTCTCTCGGATAGTTGAGAGTAGCAAAAAAAAGTCGAGTCGAAATAAGGGACAACTTATGTATGTATGTGAAAACAATGCAGACATAAAAATGCTAATGGAAGATGCGAATGTAATAATAGAAAATGCTCCGGTGAGCTCAAAATGAATAAATATAAAAAAGCATAAAACAAAAAAGTAAATAATTATAAAAACCAAACACACCTGCGGAAGGTCAATGAAGAAAGGAACTGGGTTTAAGAAAAGAGTTTTTTTTTTCATACGTATACTCATTACTTCAAATATTTTCAGTATTGCCCTACATTATAATTTTTTGAAAATGTTGTTATGATGATCAAGGAGTGTAATATGCGGTCTATATACTGGCTACGACCATGTGTATAGACAATTCAGTCAAAGTGTATAGCAGGTCTATGTGAGTCCTTAGGTAGCGCAGTCAGTTAGTGTGTTTTATTGTATGTCTACAGTTACAGTGTTGGCAGTAAAGTTCGTCTTCTCCAGTAAGTAGGTAAGTGTGAGTCAGTGGCTAAAGGCCAACTCTTAACCTTATTCTCTTCTGATTAGCCTTTTTTAAGAAGACCATTAACAAAGCATATGTTTCAGTTCTTGAAGTCTCTTGTCAGTTGTGGCAAACCAAGATTTCTGCCATGAAATGAGCATCATATGTTTTGCTTGGGTTTGAATATCTTGGTGTGTACAATATGTATTGTCGTATGTTCTTTTTTGAGTAGCTGATTTGGCGAGTTCGTCTACTTGTGTGCTTTTTCTAATGTTTGTATGTCGGGTAAACAATACATAGTTATTCTTTTGTTTAATGTCTGTATTTTATGTAATACGTAATAGATAAGTGGATGTGAACCATATATGTTTTTAATGAATGCAAAGAACTAAGAAAGTCAGTGCAAATTATAACTAAATGTCCGTGTCCGTAGTTTCAGGTATGTTGTCTATCGCAAGTTTCAGGGCTTCAGGCTCAGCTGTATATATGCTAGTCTCATCTGGCAGCTTTATTTGAAAGTTAGCTGAGCCAACAATTAATTGCAGCTGCACCTACTCCTTGGTCCGTTTTAGATCCTTCCGTATAAATATATAGGTCTTGTTTTTTGTCTGTTAGTAGAAAAGTAAAATGTTTTTGGTAATGATGTTCAGAAGTCGGGTTAGTTTTAGGGAACAGTGTTAGAGCCAAGTCAAAGCTCAGTTTGCCAGTTTTCCAAGGATAATATGTTTCAGTATATATGTGTAAATATTTGTTTTTTGATTAGAAGAATTGTGTGTGTATTTAAGGAATCGGATTGGTAGAGGTTGTTGTCTCCATTTGAGATTAAGACCAACGCCTAAACTCACACGGCTTACCTGACTCTCAATTGACTACTTTAATATTTCCTTAAATTATGCAAATTGGTAGATAATGAGATCAAAAAAATATATAATTTTATATTTTTAATTTCAAACGGTTTCCGAAATATGGTTTCGTAAAGTTATGAAAAAAAGGGCACAAAAACGGCTGACATGCTTTTTTGAAAACGCACTAGAAGCTATTCTAATTCAGCGATTAAGATGGGAGTGATGTCATTTTACTCTGTTAGCCATGGCCTTTGGCCATATGGCCTGTAACCAAACATGGGTTCTAATAAAATGACGTTTTCCAAATTCAAAATTAAAATTATGATTATATTGAATAGTACGCCTAATATTTTCAAAAAATTCCTAGGCATAGCATGTACTTAAATTAGTTTATGTCAAATGGACATATGTATTATGGTATCATAGGCAAACATTATTTTAAATATTATGTAGTCAATGGCCAGCAACATATGATATTTTTACTGAGTAAGTAGATCAAATGCTTAATGTATCATGCAAAGCACTACGTAAAGGCAATAGGTTTTGTAAAACGACCCAGGTTTAAAATAATTTTTATTTGCTTTGAACCCTATTTCAAACATTGACATATTCTAAATATAAGTACAAACTCCAACAAAGAATTTCTTGAGGAGCACTATTTACATGTGTGTTTTACATGTCATATGGACGTTTAGGGCTATCAGAGTAAACATTACACCACTCTTACCTTTCTAGCTCAATTAGAACAGCTTCTGGAACGATTTAAAAAAAACCTGATCGACGTTTTTAGGAAATTTTTGAAAATATTACGTAACCGTATTTCGGAAACCGTTTGAGAAATTTTATATTTTTGTTATTGTCAGCACCTACTACCAGTATAACAAATTTTAGGAAATTCTAAAATTGTCAGGAAACTGACATGGAATGAGCCTTTAATAAATAATTATAATTAAAAAAGATTATAATTTTAATTACTCTTTTAAAAAAGGAATAAACGTACACACCACGTGTAACAAATTAGCAATACTAAATTAAACAATTTACAACATACATCTATTTGGGGGGGGGGCTAATTTTAATGAATCGTAATTTACAAAAAAAGTACACTGAAAATACTGGACAAATTTATATCAATACATTTTCCAAATCCTTAGTCCGTACTTCTGGCCTCCTACAGTGCAAGGACAGTTAGTCTGATTTCTGGTGAAGGAGAAGGGGGCCTAGTGAAGGAAAAAAGAAAGGCCTTCTTTATAAATGTTCCTGGCAGAATACCAAAATCCTTCAGGTAAATGTGCCTGATTTAACATACAACATTTTTCATTCACGTCATTTTTTCTTTTTTTTTTCGTCTTGTGTGCGTGAGGTTTAACTTGAGCAAATCAACATAATGATGCAAAACGGTCGTAAAATAAGTTGAGCGAAACAAATTGCGTTTCAGTACAATAGCCTGGTTAACAAAGGGTCCTAATAAAAAACCTTTTCTGCTTTTCTGTCAGATTTTCAGGAACCAGCTCAAAACCCAGGAATGCAATAATATACAAATTCGCACAGGAATCATTTTTGTCATCTATTAGGATTGATGGGCATTCGTGATAGAAGCTTTTAAAAGCGCGATCAGTAGGTTTTTTTCCAGTTAACTCATAAAGAAGAGGTACTTCTTAAGGAAAAATGCCATTTAAAGAAGTAAATTCACTAGTTCCTTGATAAAATTAAAAAAAGATACATGAAGCATCGTTACAACCTAATGGCCTGTGGCTGTAGAATTTTCTAGAACTGTGATTTGCTATTGAAATAAGTATATACGTTTAACTTGATCCCCAACAAACCAAGAACATATAATACCATTCAGCAATTTTGTAAATAAAAAAAGATTCCACAACGGGTAGATAACTTGACTTCAGAAGTTCTAAATTTAAAGTTAAAAATTTTTAATAAATATATGTTACAGCGTGTTCCTTACTGAATTAAAACGGCAAGGCGCTTTCAGAACGTCAAATCCTGCCGAAAAAGGAACAAAACTTGACTCATAAAAAGAAGGCGCAAATAGGCGAAAGAGTTGTGAAAGACAATTCGAGTATAAATATGTTTTATTTATCTATTAATTTAATTTCTTAAACGTTGAAAACTTTTAATACTATGTAGTTTATTTATCTATTTACTGATTTTATTTGAATTTTGTAATGTTGCTATTTCGTTGTGTTTATTCAAAATTGTTCTGTTTGCGTATTAGGAGAGGTTTTTATATATTTTGCGTTTGTTTTTTTAGCAGACGTGCTATTTAATAGTCTAGTTTTAGCAGATTCCCCTTTAAGGAAATCAGCTATTGAGGTCGTACTCATGACGCGATTTTTGAAATTTTTCTTCAAATGTCCATCGATCCTACCTAAGAGATGACGAAAATATATATATATATATATATATATATATATATATATATATATGTGTGTGTGTGTGTACTATATATTTGTCTGTTAGCGCTCTAACGGTCGCAATTATTGTTTAATCGTCACCAAACTCGATATTTAATCGTTTTATGTTAAAAGAAAGATCAAGTTCGTTAACGGCTAAAATGGGACAAGGGTCGAAAATTCGAAATATCTACGTTATTATGCGTCGGATGGAAAAATTGTACAGGACGAATCTTATTGCAAATGTATTGTTCTATAAATGTCGTTATGTACATATTTTCACTATCTGGATTACTTACCACGATATTTGTATAGTATTCGGCTCTCAGTAAACCCCCCACTCCTACTCATCTAATATTAAAAATATGCTATGTTATGAATCATTTTATTTGAAGCTTAAACACCAAATATTGTTATCATTGAGCTATTACGTTTTGAGATAAACGCACGTGGGTGATCTGCATAGTTAACTCAGCCCCTGCGTGACGGACTTTATTTATTCCTTTATTATCATTTTAAAAATTTAATTAAGCAACATCGTCCAAGTTGTGATGCTCTCAAATAATGAAATAAATAAATTATGCTTAACACTTCGTCGGGCACGTGATCTCTCAGATACACAGTTTCTAGAAAAATATTTGCCACTCCTCCTAGCAGAGAGTGGTGGTGTAGTGCTTAGAGTTATGTGGTTTATAGGACCCCCCTCAAGGTCAGTTGCGTCCCTGCGTTTGATGGAGTCCTGTGGTTCACCTGTCATTCAGTTTAAACCATAGATATCACGCACCCAATCTCGTAAGTATTTTCGAAATTGTATTTCTTAAATATATACATCAATTAAGTTTCTCTTTTCTAAATGGAATCATATAAACCTATTTTTCTATTATTTCAGAAGAACTTGTACAAGAAAATATTGTACGACGCAGTGACAACAGTACACGTTTACCAACCGAACTAAGGACGAAACTTGAAGAGTACAGAGACTCATTGGACCATACATTGAACTCAAGTACAGAACAGCATAAAAAAAGTCCCTCCGCTACAACGAACAAAAGAAAATGATGTGAACCAAGCAAAACTGAAAAGAAATGCAGGTTTACTGATTACTCTTGTGAGATTTACAAAACAAAATATGTTTACAACATAGTTCCATGCTTTGTCCCAATTTTAATGCAGCTCTGCAAAGGAAATAATAATTAAACTGATATTTTTAAAAGGATTGGTACATTAAAATTAAGATGATTTTTAATAAGTCTTATCTAAAAGTGATTTCGTGCTACTTATTTTTTAATGTAGTTATATTTAGATAATTTGATTATATTATTCACAAACTGAAATGAATTATGTATAATTAAGACATGTGCATTTAAACAATTTCTTTTGATATTTGTATTTTTTAATTATATTTTAAAAATTATTGTCCACGGTTTTAGCAGATTTCCCTTAAGGGAAATCAGCTATTGAGGTTGTACTCATGACGCGATTTTCGAAATTTTTCTTCAAATGTCCATCAATCCTACCCAGGAGATGACGAAAATGAGGTCCGTTCAAAACTGTATATATATATATATATATATATATATATATATATATATATATATATATTTGTCTGTTACCGCTCTAGCGGTCGCAATTTTTGTCTTATCGTTACCAAACTATATATATAATCGTTTTATGGAAAAAGAAAGATCAAGTTCGTTAACGGCTAAAATCGGACCAGGGTAGAGGGGTTTAGAGGGAAGAAATTTCGAAATATCTCCGTCACTATGCGTCGGATCGAAAAATTGTATAAAACCAATCTTATTTTAAATGTAATGTTCTATAGATGTTGTTATTTACATTTCTTCACTATCGTGATTATTAACTGAGATATTTGCATTTTTTTAGTTTTTTGTCTTCAGTAAACCCCTACTCCTACTCTTCTCATATAATAATATTCTATTATGTTATGAAGCACTTTATTCGAAGCTTAAATACCAAATATTGATCTCATTGAACTTTTAAGTTTTGAAATAAATGCAAATACGTGGCGCACGGGGGAAATCTGCTTAGTTAACGCAGCCCCTGCGTGACGGACTTTTAATAATAATGAATCTATGACCAACTTTATTATTTTATCTATCGAGATTTTTTCTATTACAATGCTTGTCAATTTTGAAAATTATTCACTTCTTTCAAACAAATACTTCCTCTGTTACAGTTTCTAATCACACACTGAACATTTTAGTGCAAAATATATATTAAAAAACTTTGTTTCCGTAAAAACGGTTGAGGATGATCTCTGAGATACACGCGCTCGAAGGCGGAATATTCCCAACGGAGGGTTAAAGATATATATCTTCTGAGTACTGAATATAAGGAGAAGTAATTGGAAGAATTATAGGTAGTCTCAGTATGGTAACAGATGCCAACTGAAAAATAAAAAACTGTGAAGATATAACAGTCCTGTTATATACTGCCTGAAGTGTGAAATGCTTAAGTGTTTGTTGACCTCATCATATTGAGGATGAGAGGTGAGCTTTAGTGGTGTTGAGTGATGAGGACTTGAGCCTGACGGCAAACACGAAAGGAGGAGAGAGGCTGTGGAAGCAGTGATTGGGAGTGATTACTCGCTAATTACTAGCGGTGATTGGAGTAACTGACCAGCTGTCAGAACTTGTGCTCAGTGTCTGTTTCAAAGCACCCACTCAACCCCCCCAGCCCTTACAAAGCAGGCCTACCAACATCCCTCTTTTATTGTTCCATATCACCTCTTCCCAATATTAGGAACACGCCAAATATTGCTTTTATCTACTTTTCAAAAGCTTTCACCGCATGCAGTTCCCCGTGATTTACAATTTCTCTTTCCACTCATTCCTTCTGAAATACAACCAATTTAAAATTCTTATTTCACTAGTTCCCTTCATTTTTTTTAGTGTCACATAAGTATTTATTACGTTACAAAACAAAAATATATTTTTTTCTAATATCCGTCGAAAGATTAATGTTACATCTGATACCATAGTTGGGCAGTAATTAAATAATTTCGTAATTAACTACTTTTTTAACCAATGAATACTAATTATCTAATTGAAACTACTGTTACAAAAACGTTATTGGTAACTGTAGTTGTATATTCTTGGTTTTGCAATTACAGTTATTGAAGTTGGTACTCATAAGTTCAACTACTAGTTCAAATAAAAAGTTGTTATAAAAATAGTTAAAATTAGTAGTTGTAACCGTAATTATTGAGTAATAACTAAAACTAAATAAATAACTATCTTTATGAAGCGTTAGTTACCCTCCATCGATAAGATACGAGAGGATTTTGCAGATTTTTAAATCAGCGTTATGAAAAAAATTTTTCCCGGAGAACCAAGTAACACAGAAGCAAGGAGAACAAGAGTCTTCGTGACGATATTTCAATTTCATAAATTTTGGGGAGGAGGAAGAAGAATTATTTTCAGGTAACCAAATTGAAATTAAGGCCCAATTTGCAATTATTTTTATGATCACTCTGAAGAACCTCGATGAATACCTTGCCATAAAAAAAATGTTTAGAAAGGAACATCATCTTCTTTCCATCCTCTGCTCCAGTACAGCGATTATTTTCTTTGGTCTCATGGCGAATGCCTCAAATCGACTACATAATTTTCAGTTAGGAGTTATTTTAAAGGCTATTTTTTTTTAAATTTTAAAGTATTATTTTATTTCATTTGATTAGGGAAAAATTAAAGAGAATTTTACATTTATTTTCGTTATATTACTTCTTTTTTGTTTCTTTCCCTAGTTTTTATTTATTTGCATAAAATTTATTTTCTGTCACGCGTAAGATGTAAATAATAATGTACATTTAATAAAGTTTAGAATATAAAGACATTACAGGCAGCTATTTACTAACAACATCAACTACTTCAATCACTGTTTTACACAGTTATTTAAAGTAACTACCGAAGTAACTGCAGTTTCAATTACAGCTACAGTTACAATTGCTATCTGTAGTTGTTGTTGAGCTACTGATCTTATCAACTACTAACTGCAGTTGTGAAATTTCAATTATAATAACTTTAGTTGTAAAATTTATTTGCCCACTATCAAAACTAATTACATTAGAAGTTGTAGTTGTAACTATTTTTCAATTAATGCATTTATAACATGTAACTTGTAATTGTAATTAGAATTTTGCCCAACTCTATCCGATGCAAATTATAAATTCATATTTCAATGAAACTATAATTAGTTCAACAACAAAAATGTTACTGCTTAGAAAGAGTTAAGCATCCAAGAACAATATTTTTTTAACAGAGAGAATGGAATTGATAACATCCCTCATAACTGAAAACAATATTTTTATTATGATTATTTTATATTTACATGCATTATATTTATCTTTTTTTTTAAGCAGCTACTGAAAAAACAGAATAAATGATGTTCATAAATGACAAACGAAACTAATTAAAGATATTATGTAACACCTGAATGAATGTGGGTTGAGAACTCAAATTTTGGTATGGCAATAGCTTTTTGTTTCTAAAAAAAGTATCTATCTGTAGATAATACTGAATTTTTAGGTCAAGGGGTTCATGTTAACCATGTGAGTTAATGCGTTGGCTTTAATCTCACATGGTAAACCTAGAGTGCAGAGTTCGATTCTCGCCTGGACAATAGGAATTTATTTACTGACGAACTCATTAAATAAAATCCTTCGTTCACCCTCCCTAGAATAGGGTGGTGACCTGTGGAAAAACCGTGACAATTACTTATTAGCACAAAGTGGACGTTAATGAACAAAAATAACAATGTTTATGACAAAATGGTGGGATTTCAGAGCCATTGATTGAAAACGTACGGGAAGGATTTGAATTTTTCTGCTCTTCTCAAAAATAGCCAGGACCAATGTAGTTTGAAATAGTGAAATAATTACTTTTATTAATTAAGTACTATAAATGATTGAAACTATTTTAAACCAAAAACAAGCCACAATAAAATAAACAAATAATACATTTTAGTAGCGAGGCAAATAGGGTATTCAAGAAAAGTAAGAGGAATTCATGGAGGAAACACGTTTCATCGATTAACACAAATAGTTCCTTGAAAGAAATGTGGAAGAAATTAAAAAGAATCCTAGGAATTCCAACAATAGGAACCCTTTTTGGAATACCCGATGAAGGAAATTATCTATATGGGAATTGGAATAGCTAATAGAATTGCAAAGTTTGGGACTCATGGCAGCGGTGTGAATTAAGGCGTTGAGCTTAATATTAGGTGAAAAACCTAGAGTAGTGGGTTCAATTCCCGCCTGGGCAATCGGAGTTAAGTAGTGGCAAACTTTTATGTAAAGCTGTAGATAACACGTTTTGGGCTCCCAACTATCCATAATAGCGTAAAAAAACCGTTAACAATAATTTCAAAGTTACTTGTTCAAAAGACGTTGTCAAAGACTTCGTCAAGACTTTTGTCAAAAGACCTTGTCACAGACTTTGTCAAGACTTGTGTCAAATGAACTTGGCTCACGCCATTTCCAAAGAGTGTTTTGGAACTACACTTAAAATAAAATTCCGTTTACTCAACTTTTCCCAACGCGAAGTAGCGTTGGAACGATTGTATTTAATTAAGGCAAACTGCCTTGTTAAAGATACTTGTTCAAAAGACGTTGTCAAGACTTTTGCCGAAAGACGTTGTCACAGACTTTGTCAAGACTTGTGTCGCTACTTCGCGTTGCTGATGAGTCACCGTATGACGAAAACGATCAACACCAAAGTCCCATCTTTACACAAAACTTAACTGTAACAGGTTGGTTTCAGGGCGCATTTTCAGTGCGATAGTTGTGTTTGGGATGACTTCGTTTCGATCTTTCGGATCTCTTCAGCTAGGTGTGTGCAAAACTAGAGCTGTCGCTCCAAGAGCTAGTCTAGGGCAAAGTTGAGTAAACGGAATTTTATTTTAAGTGTAATTTCAAAGTAATTTGCAAACATTTTGGGTACACAATTATTCAGTGATTGGTCTGCATATTTATAACAGTATACTATAAAATGCTCTTTATCATTGATTCCGATAATGGCCAAGAAATAAATTTTCAACTTGCAATGTACCACTTGGACGTGCTCACCTTTTAGCACTAAATCAGTGGCCTACTTCCATTCACTTTCAACAGAGATAGCCGCAAATTGGATTAAATATATTGCAATATCTAATAAACTATTTGGTCTAATTAATAGTGATATTCACGGAAATTGTCAAATCTATGGTCCGATGTCAGCCGTTGACGAAATTGATGTTTAGTTTTACATAAGGCGTTTGAATATCGAGTTTGGTAACAATCAGACAAAATTTGCAACAGCTACAGGGGTAACAGGAATATATATATACAATTTTTCCCGCCTTGAGCAAAACATCAATAACAGATTTCTGTTAATGGAAATCTGCTAAAATATTAGAAAAAAGTCTCTATTCGGCACCGCATGACTACCCTTTACTCCTATTAAATTAAATAAGCAAAATGTTTTGTTGCACTTCATTTAACATGATTGATTTAATGTGGAAGTTATGAACGAAATCCCCGTTCTAAAATATCGTATCAAAAAATGACATGGAACATAATAGTAACTCCCACTTTTAGTCATCGCACTTAAAAAATAAGTTCGTCACGCAGGAACTGCGTTAATTAAGCAGATTTCCTACGTCACATATTTGCATTTATCTCAAAACGTGAAATTTCAATGAGAACAATATTTGGTATTTAGGCTTCAAATAAAGTGCTTCATAATATGATAGCCTTCTTGTTAATATGACATGAGTAGGTTTAAGACCAAAAAATATAAAATGCCAATATCTCTGTTAATATCAATATAATGAAAAGACGTACATAACAACATTTATTGAAGATTACATTTGCAATAAGATTGATTCTATACAATTTTTCGATCTGGCTCAAAATAAGGGAAATATTTTAAATTTCCGAATTTCCTCTCCTCTAAACCTCCCTTCCACCCTGTCCGATTTCAGCCGTTAGCGAACTTGATTTTCAAATTTTGCATTAAGCGCTTATATATGGAGTATGTTAGAGATAAAACAAAAATTGGGACTACTAGATAGTTAACAGATATATATATATATATATATATATATATATATATATATATATATATATATATATATATACATATATATGTACTAGCTCAGATACCCGGCTTCGCCTGGGAATTCATTTGAGGCTGAATGGTGATGGTATTTTTTAGCAGGCTTTACATTGCACAATATTTTGACATTTACCCGTCCCAGTGTTTAGGATTGATACCCGTCTTTGCCGTGGATTTGCTAATAATAGAATTATTTTTTCGATAAGGCTTCACAGTCTTCGATATTTTTAAATTTCCCGTCACTTATACATGTAAATATGGTGAATTTTTATTTCAGGCCTCCCTTATAACCCCCCTCCCCTTCGAACCTAAAAATTTTAATATAACTTATAATCATGGAAGAATTAATGCTAATTGACATACCAAGTTTTGTTAAGTTCGGTTCAGCCGTTAGTGCCCGCTAAAGTTTAATGTATAACTCATTTATACTTAGGTATACGACAAAAGTGTATATAACAAACGTTACTCCAAATAACAAAATAAACAACTTTTGTTATGTTTACATTTGCGGAAAAACCAATAGGAAACGAAATATCACTATTTTTAATTTCAGGCTTCCCTTATAACCCCCACTCCTGCCCGTCCATAAAATGTTGGTATGGCGTATTATAATGAAGGCCTCACTGCTAATACACATACCGAGTTTTATTTAGTTCGGTTGAGTCTTTTTTGGCAAATAATATTGTTGACTCCCGCTATAAGTTTTAGCGTATAACGCATTTAAACTTCGGTATACGACAAAAGTGTATATAACAAAAGTTACTCTAAATAACAAAATAAACAACTTTTGTTATGTCCATATTTGCCGAAAAACCAATAGAAAACGAAATATCGCTATTTTTAATTTCAGGCTTTCCTTATAACCCCCACTCCTGTTCGTCTCAGAGAAAATTAATATAGCCCTAAGTCTAAGTTGGGTTAGTAGTAATATACATACCAAGTTTCATAAAATTCGGTTCAGCCGTTTTTGCGTGAAAAGGTAACATACAAACAAACAAACAAACATACACGAAAAAAAGAAAATGCGGATATGGTGTCTATGGCATGTGAAACGAAAAGTTATCGTGAAATTTCGCGAAAAAAATCAATGTACAGACAGAGGTTACAATTTTATATATATATATATAGATACATATATATAAATTTGAACAGGCCTCATTTTCGTCATCTCCTGGGTGGGATTGATTGACATTTGAGGAACTTTTTCGAATACCGCGACATGAGTACGACCTCAATCTGATTTCCCTTGAAAGTTAGTTGTTTACAACGGACCTTTTTTATATCAGATCGAGATCAAGTAATAATCTCCCATCAAGATAATGTTTTGAACTTACAAAATATTAATGAGGCTCCGGAAGATTCTACTTGCGAACGGAGGCAATTCTTCTATAAGACAAGGTCCTACCTAAGAATTTCCCTTAGGTAGCTATTTTCTGTGAAATTGTCATATGTAGGCGCAAAAAGTTGTAAGCAAATTTTTCAGCTAGGGTTTCTATGGAATGCTATAACTGGCTAGAAAACTCTTATCAAATGTAACATTTTTCTGGTCAAAACTCCTATCTATCCGATATTGAAAATAGCACCCCTTTATTCCCAATATCATTTTAAATGTTACATAGTATGTGCCACCGTTATAACATTTCGTCCAGAATGCTCGTTATTTGTAGATGATTTTGTCAAATTCTATTTATGAGAGACTCTGGATTTAATACAACTTAAACGCAAAGGATTTATTTAATACAAATAAAATTGGCAAAACTCTAGAGAATCCAACATCAGAGGCAAAATATATTCACTCTTGTAAATGAAGTACTTGTAGTTCAACAATTTCATTTTTAACCACAGCTTACCTTTTGTTAGAAAGCTAAAATACCTAGACTCCAATTAGGTGTTAAGGTGAGTATAAGTTAGCACATAAAAGAAATAAAACAGACGTACCTCATTGGAATTAACTTTCTAAAACTACTTTCCTACATGAAGTGGAGCTGAGATCGGCAGACTCTGCTGCACGTATGTATAGGAATAGTTAGGTCAGTTGTAGATATAGATCAGCTGTCTACTGCCTGTAAGCCCTTCAGCCTTTGAGAATGTTGGACAGTATTGATGATACCTTGGATAGCACGTTGAAAGCCTCCTTTATCCATTAGCCGAAGCATTAAGCCTTTCATCAACTATTTAAGTATTCGATCAGATACCAACCACATTATCAGCTTAAGATTTTGCCATATTACGGCGGTGGTTAATAACCAACCAAGGTTTGAGACGCAAGAGTTAGCTTTTGTTCCACGGTTACAATAAATGTGTTCTTTTACCTTTCAGTCCTTTGAAAAGAGAAACTTTTCAGTTCTTATCAGAAATACCAAATTCTTGTATGAGAAGCTGTATTTTCAAGTGCCCAAGTATCTTATTAAATTAAACCAACCAAACAATGTGGATTTCTAACAATGTACCTTGTCCTCAAAAACCTAAAAAAAAAAAAAATATTTTCGGAAAAGTTATTCGGACTTCTCTGGGCGTTAAAAATTTTCCGAAATACCAGAAATTGTAAATTGTTGTGACTTTCTAATGATAATCCCCCGTAAAATATTTTTTAACAAAAATAACTGAGAAATTTTTTATTGGTTTAACTTTTACGCAATGAGCTAGTATCTGGAATTTAAATATCTGATTGATAATGCCTCAAATTCACTTATTCGTATTGACTGGACAGCATTTCCAATTGTACCTATATTTTATATCTAAGTTTATTTTATCCTTGAAATGTTTATAATATGATGTATAAATTGAAACAATTGGAGAAAATTGTTGGTTAAATCCTACGTGGAGAGGTGTACATTTTTGTTTACACGATCCCTAGTTACTTCTTAATTTTTTATGATGTCAGTTTAGATAAAGAAAACAAACTTATAATTCTGACTTGTAAATCTTATTCATGCCTTTTACTACTTTAAATTAAACAAACTCCCACCCTTTACATTCTTCATTAAAATTTTCATTCAGCTCCCGTGCATTTTGATTGAAGTCAAATCCAACCGGTTTCCTACAATTCTTATCAGACTGCCTTTTACTTTCTGATATTTAAAGCAACGATTGCTTCCAAGGTAATCTAGGGTTGAAGCTTCAACTTGGAGATTAGTTCTTCGACATGATGAATAGGTCGAGATGACTAATGGTGACTCTCCATTTGAAATGATTCCGTTTCCCTTTCCAATCTCCTGTCGACACAGATATTCCACCATCAATAACAATAGCCATCTCAGGAAAGCAGCAATTTAAAAGGGTTCTTAGACTTTATTAAAGTCATTATATTAGACACTTCGGGATCTAATATAATTTTCTTAATCCACATTGACCTTGGTAGAAAGTAAATTGAGTAATTCCGACTAACGTGTACAATGATCGGGCGACGATAAGGCAAAATAATAAATCATCATGTTTATAATCACGATATGTCGGTTTATGCCTGTTGAATCTCACTTCAGTTACAAATCATTGCGAATAAATTAATCCTTGCTTGTGCCCAAGTCGTCGTCAAAACCAACTTCAATACTTAGTGAGTGCTTATTCGTTGAAATGGGTTCATATTGACGGCCATAGATGAATCATGTAAAGAGACACGAAGAGAAACGGAAGTTATTCAACCGCGTTTTTCATATAAGTACTAGAAAACTGCCAAAATGTTGCTTTTCAATTCCATAGATAGTTCTGAACACAATATTATGTGTGTTTTTTCACTATGTAGAAGCCACTTAGTTTTTAGTAAAGAATGAGCTTATATAATGTTCAGCATGAACTTAAATGCTGAAAAATCGATATTATTCACGAATTTTCTTAATATATATATATATATATATATATATATATTCTATTTTTGAGGCTGCATCGCTGGGGAGTATTATCATTGTGAGTATATATATATATATAATAAGACTGCTGATATTATTGACATTGTAGAACACAATGATTAGGATACTTAAAAATTATATGCCGAAAAATTAAGAAAATATCCTGAATTAGCTATGGACCTTAACGATTTGGTTTCAGACTGCCACGGTCACGAATATCATCGTAAGTAGAAATGGACTCGTGCCTAAAACAACACTAATATGCACTAACAATTTAAATATTCCAGTAGAAGAAACTCTGCCAGGGGTTCTTCTTGATGCTGCGAGAATTGTACGAATATTTTTAAGTTCCCGTTGACAAATATTTATATTTCTCCCGATATGGATTTCAGACCAGTTTTCTGAGAAAAATAGCTCCCCATAATAACGAAGTATGTCTATTTAGAACATTAGCAAAAAAAAAAGTACAAATTTACAATTTTTTTTAAATAATAAAAGAAAAAAGAATTTTTTTGGTTAAATTGTAAACACAAAAATACATAGCTTGGACTATGTAGTCCGTCGATTGAGTTCTGCCAATTTATTCATGATTTTATTATTGTATACATTTACAAAGTGCAAAAACAGAATATTTAATATAATTATTATACTCATCAGTTGTTTGTATGTATATATGTAATATATATACATATATATATATATATATATATATATATATAAAATTTTTTTTTAATTTTGAGCTTTTAATAAACCCCCACTCAAGTTATATTAACAATAAGTTGTTTTTATCATGAACCACTTTATCCGAAGCTTAAATACCAATTATGGTTTTCATTGAACTTTTACTGTGTGAGATGGAAAACAAATACTCTCAGTCATGACATCATCAATTATGATTTTTTATTGTTAACTCAAAAATGATTCTTTTAGCAGATGTCCCTTAAGGGAAATCAGCTATTGAGGTCGTACTCATGATGCAAGTTTCGAAAAATTTCTTCAAATGTCCATCGATCCTACCCAGGAGATGACGAAAATGAGGTCCGTTCAAAATTATATATATATATATATATATATATATATATATATATATATATATATATATATATATATTTGTCTGTTAACGCTCTAGCGGTCGCAATTTTTGTTTGATCTTTACTAAACTCAGAATTTAATCGTTTTATGTAAAATGGAAGATCAAGTTCGTTAATTGCTGAAATCGGACCAGTGGGAGGGGGGTTTATAGGGGGGGATTTTTGAAAATTCAAAATATCTCCGTTATTATGCGTCGGATCGAACAATTGTATAGAATAAATTTTATTGCACATTAAATTTACCATAAATATTGTTCTATACATTTATTCTGTATCTTGAATATTAACCGAGATATTTGCATTTGTATTCTGCGTGTGGTCACCAGTTGGCTGTTCGGACTTTCCGCAGAGAGCTCTGTCGCCCGTTTCTATAACTATTCGTCCCTCGTGAATAGATTTAGAGGTTAGGTTAACTGTTTTTTGGGGCTAGAAACTACTGGGTTATTACGCCCTAAATAATGTTTTAGGTTTAGAGGTTTCTTTCTACTACAGTTGTTATTAGGCAGATTTATCTATTGTAAAACTTCTCGTGGGAAATCTGCTTAGTTTTACGCAGCCCCTGCGTGACGGACTTTTTTTCTATACATACTCGATACTCATATACTCATTTTAAAGATACTTGAGTTCATAGCTGTTAATGGCTGAAATCGGACTAGGCATAAGGTGATTTCAAAGGATGGTGGATCGAAAATTGAATATATCCCCGTCATTATTAGTCGTGTCGAATAATGTTACAGATCTAATCTTGTTAAACTATTGCTAGTCTACAATTGTTATTTTATACATGTTTTATAGCTCAAATATTTATGCGAGATAAACAAATCAGCCATTGCTATTGATTTCATCTTTCAGTAAACTCTCCATTTACTAGTTTTGTTTGATCGTAACCAAACTCGATATTTAATCGTTTTTTTCTGAAATCAAAGATCAAGTTCGTTAATGCCTGAAATGTGACCAATGGAAGGGGGGGGGTTTAGAGAGGGGGGTTTCGGAAATCCGAAATATCTCCGTCTGTTATAATACATTGAATCGAAAAATTGTATAGACCCAATCTTATTGCAAATTAAATAATCTATAAATATTGTTTTATACATTTTTTCTGTGTCAAGAATGTTAACCGAGTTATTTGGATTTTATAGTTTTCCGCTTTCAGTAAATCCCCACTCCTATTCATGTTATATTAATAATAACCTGTTATATCATGAACTCTTCATTACAACGTTAAATAAGGAATATTGTTTTCATTGAACTTTTACTTTCTGAGATATATGCAAATACGGTCTGTTGCTACGCCCTTCTTTTGCTCTTGGATTACTAAATCTGCTTAATTTACGCAGCCCCTGCGTGACAGACTTTTTTACTTTGGTATAGAAAATTTATTTGGAGATGTGCTCAATAGTGTTTTACTAGCCTCTGCGTGACGGATTTTTTAAACTTAAGAGCTTATTATTTTGCAAAATGCATTAAATATCATATGGTAACCGCTTTGCAGTTACGGTTATACGTCAGGATAAAAAAGTGTGTTTGTACATAATATTTTTATTTATTGCCGTATGAACGTTTTTCACTGATCCCGGTGCTAAGTCAACAGCGTTATACACGACAAACATTTTTGATTTTTTTGTGAAGTAGTCCTCAAGTGAATAACGAGTACTAACTTAGCGTTTCCTGCGTGTCATATTGATCTCCCTTACATTTCATACTTCCACGACAGAAGGAATTGTTGAATGATGCTTCTCTGACGGCACGCAGAGCAGAGCGACCCGAGCCAATCGTGACTTGGTATTATAATAAAAGGTTAACTAAAGAGCTGTCAGCCGTGCTTAGTTCTGACAGGCCTATTAATTCACAAGGCGAGGACCTACCTGTTGTCTCTAATCGCTCTCTCCCTCTAATTCTCTCACTCACTAGAGGGCGCTCCATCTTTAGCTCCTCACTTAATCTAATGCGCCTACGTCAAAACCCCCCGCCAAACTATAGGTCATTCATGTGCTGGGTTGGAGGAAACTTCCCAAAGATACGCTTTATAAAAATGGAATGAACTATGTTGCAGGAAATTCTGATAAGATAGTAAAAGAGAAGCATGTAGGAATGATCTTTGGAAAGGAAGGCTGTACAAAAGTAAAAATAAGTATGTTGCAAGGAACTATGGAATGCTAGCCTTTAAAAATTAAAAAGAACTATATTGGAGGAAACACTCGAAGGATAGTCTTTTTTTTATTTAAAAAAAAGAACTACGTTGGACGAAACGTTGGAAGAAATAAGAAAGACTATGATGGAGAAGACATTGGAAGGCTTGCGTTTATAAAAATGAAAAAAAAAAATGTTTGAAAGACATTGGAAGGCTAACATGAATGAAGCTTTTGCATAGTGGTCGTTATAAAAATAAAACCCCTATGGTGGAAAAAGCATTGGAAATCTAAAGTTTACGAAATAAAAAGGGACTATGTGGAGGGGACTTTGCAAGGATAGTCTTTATAAAAATAAAAAGAGCTATGATGGAGGAAACATTCGAAGTCTAGCATTTAAAAAATAAAAAAGGACTACGTTGGAATAAACTTTGCATGAATAGTCTTTATAAATATAAAAAGAACCATGTTTGAGAGACATATGAAGGCTAACCTTTATAAAAATAAAAAGAGTTATGTTGCAAGAAGCTATTGTATAGTGGACGGTATAAAAATAAAACCCGCTATGGTAGAAGGAGCATTGAAAATCTAACGTTTACTAAATAAAAAGGGACTATGTTGGATGAAACTTTGCAAGGATAGTCTTTATAAAAATAAATAGACCTATGATGGAGGAAACATTCGAAGTCTAGCATTTAAAAAATAAAAAAGGACTACGTTGGAATAAACTTTGCATGAATAGTCTTTATAAATATAAAAAGAACCATGTTTGAGAGACATATGAAGCCTAACCTTAATAAAAATAAAAGGAGTTATGTTGCAGGAAGCTATTGTATAGTGGACGGTATAAAAATAAAACCCGCTATGGTAGAAGGAGCATTGAAAATCTAACGTTTACTAAATAAAAAGGGACTATGTTGGATGAAACTTTGCAAGGATAGTCTTTATAAAAATAAATAGAACTATGATGGAGGAAACATTCGAAGTCTAGCATTTAAAAAATAAAAAAGGACTACGTTGGAATAAACTTTGCATGAATAGTCTTTATAAATATAAAAAGAACCATGTTTGAGAGACATATGAAGCCTAACCTTAATAAAAATAAAAGGAGTTATGTTGCAGGAAGCTTTCGCATAGTGGCCGATATAAAAATAAAATAAAAACTAAGTTGGAGGAAACATTGGAAGTCTAGCCTTTAAAAATAAAAAGGACTATGTTGGAATAAACTTTGCATGGATAGTCTTTATAAAAATAAAAAGGACCATGTTTGAAAGATATATGAAGGCTAACCTTTATAAACACAAAAATTTAACTGATATAATTAATTTACATTTAATATTTGCGTTTTAAATTAAATTTCATAAATTCCTTTACATGTGCGCGAGTGTGTTTGTGTGTGTGAGTGTGTGTGTGTGTGTGTGTGTGTGTGTGTGTGTGTGTGTGTGTGTGTGTGTGTGTTTGTGTGAGTGAGTGTATGAATATTCTCTCAATCGAGTGTGTATTAGGGAGGTACAGAGTTTTATGTAAATAGTCACCTGTAGCAGCTTATATTTTATCTAAACCTTAATTAATTTATTCGTTTTATAAACCAATTTTATTATAATTATTGACTTATTTATTTATTTAATATTTCAATATTTTATTAGTGATTTCCCTATCATCCAATGTAACCCAATAATTTCGATTTTCAGTTTTGTACCAAGCTTTGAATTTTGTTTTTGATTGTTACCCTTGTTTATTTATTTCGTTCTGTGGTGTGTTCCATTTTTGGTTTTTGATTTCCATTCTAGGTTTTTGAGTTCCATTTTGTTTTTCGAGTTCCATTTCTGTTTTTGAGTTCCAGTGCCGTTTTTGTGTTTCATTCAGTTTTTGTTTTTAATTTCGCCTTTTGTGTTCTATTTATTTTTTTGCTTTCCAGTTTCTGTTTTGTGTTGCGTTTCTATTTCTTTCCCATTTCTGTTTTGATTTCATCTCTGTTTTTCGTGTTTTCTCTCTGTTCTGTGATCCTTTTATGTTTTGTGTTCCTTTTGTGTTTTGATTCCTTTTGTGTTCTGTGTTTCTTTTCTCATTTGTGTTCCTTTTACGTTTTGTGTTCCTCATCTGTTTTGTTTTCCTTTTGGGTTTTGTGTTCCATTTCTGTTTTGTTTAATTTTGTTAATTGTTTTTTGTATTGTTTTGTTTTCATTTGAGTTTTGTTTTGATTTTTAAATCGTGAAGCTTTTGTTTAGAGCAACATGACCAAAGCTGCGAAGCTCCAATAAACAAATAAATAAATAAAATAACCTTTATAAAAATAAAAGGAGTTAAGTTGCAGGAAGCTTTCACATAGCGGCCGATATAAAAATAAAAAACCACTATGATGGAAGAAGCATTGGAAGTCTAGCGTTAAAAAAATAAACAATAACTATGTTGAAGGAAACATTGCAAGGATAGGCTTTATAAAAATTAAAAAAAAAACTATTTTGGAGGAAACATTGGAAGTCTAGCCTTTAAAAATAAAAAGGACTATGTTGGAATAAACTTTGCATGAATAGTCTTCATAAAAATAGTCTTTAAAAATTAATAGGACTATGTTGGAAGAATCTTTTCGTAGATAGTCTTTATAAAAATAAAAAAGAACCATGTTTGAGAGACATATGAAGGCTAACCTTTATAATGATAAAAAGAGTTATATTGCTGGAAGATTTTGCATAGTTGCCGATATAAAAATAAAAACCACTATGATGGAGGAGGCATTGGAAGTCTAGCGTTTATAAAATGAAAATGGACTATGTAGGAGGAAACTTTGCAAGGAGTCTTTATTAAAATAAAAAGAACTAAGTTGGACGAAACATTGGAAGTATAGCAGTTAAAAAAGTCAGAAAGGACTATTTTGGAGGAAACTTTGCAATCGATTTTTAAAAATAAAAAGATCTTTTGTGGTGAAAACTTTGAAGATTAGTCAAAAAGGAGTGGTGGTTCAAAGGGAAGCATGAATGTTAAAATCACGTTATTATGGAGCCTATTTGTTTTTCGGTAAACATGCACCGCGAAAATTAGTTTGTTTTGTACATACATATAAGAGATATGAGCTAAAAACTAGAGCGGAAGTCTAAATTGTTGTTGTTTTTATGCGATTGGACCGAACTAAAATGGGCAGGTGTACCCAGTTACTTCTGCTCATTATTAACACTGCTCCGGCAATATGTTAACGAGCTATTGTTGATCCGCGTCCTGTTAATTATTGTGTCAAGTAATAATAGTCTGTTGGTGTTAATTTTGTCCTAAATACTATTTAATGACTGAAATAAATAATTTGAGGTGTTGTCCTTCGTAGTCATATAGCATTTCTGTTGTCATTTATTAATTGTGTTTTTAAGTGGGATTTTTGTTGTAGCATTCTGGAATATTGGCGTCTTTTGAGGGTGATTTTGCATATAAATCAGCGAGATCGTTTCCCAGCATTCCAGAATGCCCATTGATCAAGCCAAAGTGTATGTGTACACACACGCACACACACAAATATATATATATACAACGATTTTGGAGTCCAATTACAATATTCACCAAGTTATACTTCTCTTCCACATTAACAGCTCTTTATCTACCTGAGACCTAAAGGGCTGGGGCTGAGATTGCAGAGAAAGTGAGTAAAGTAGGAATTGCAGGAGAGTTCTCTCTCGTGGACATAACCCGCTTTTCTAGATCGGTGGAAGATATCCTCCAGGGGTATAATCCTCTAGGTCTGTCCAATCCTGGAGGTTATCCTCCTTAGGCCATTATCTCCCCAATCCTCTACAGCAGTTCCCAAGCCTACCCAATTCCCCCGATAGGGATCAACCATTAGTCATTGGGACACCCCTCTGACAATTTCAAATGATAAATGACTCTTTCTATTGTTTTATTATTTATTATTTATCGCTGTCAGTATTTCATTCATTCTGACAGTTCTATTATTTTATAGAGATTATTTTTAGTGTATTTTTCTAAATTAAATACTTTGTTCAAATAATTCTCTATATCATCGAATTTTTATAAATTGCTGTAAGGTCCTATAATGCGTATTATGCATGAATAGATAGGATACTGCAGAATCTTCAAATTATATATTAGAAAACTATAAAGCCCGAAAAGGCTGTCTGCTTCAGGAATTTCAAATATATATAAGAAAAATATAGAGCTTGAATAAGTATGAAGATATAATAGAATGGATAGCTCAGGCACTTCGAATTATATCTAAGAAAACTATAGAGCGTGAATATGTATTATACATGAATAGAAAGGGTAGCTCAGACACTTCGAATTATATGTAAGAAAACTATAGTGCGTGAATAAGTATTATACATGAATAGAAAGGGTAGCTCAGGCACTTCGAATTATATGCAAGAAAACTATGGTGCGTGAATAAGTATTATACATGAATAGAAAGGATAGCTCAGGCACTTCGAATTATATGCAAGAAAACTATGGTGCGTGAATAAGTATTATACATGAATAGAATGGCTAGCTCAGGCACTTTGACTTATATGTAAGAAAACTATAGTGCGAGAATAAGTATTATACATGAATAGAAAGGGTAGCTTAGGCACTTCGAATTAAATGTAAGAAAACTTTCGAATTATATGTGAGAAAACTATAGAGCGTGAATATGTATTATACATGAATAGAAAGGACAGCTCAGGCACTTCGAAATATATGTAAGAAAACTATAGTGCTTGAATAAGTATTAAGGTATAATAGAATGGATAGCTCAGGCACTTCGAATTATATGTAAGAAAACTATAGTGCATGAATAAGTATTATACATGAATAGAAAGGGTAGCTCAGGCACTTCGAATTATATGCAAGAAAACTATGGTGCGTGAATAAGTATTATACATGAATAGAAAGGATAGCTCAGGCACTTCGAATTATATGTAAGAAAACTATAGTGCGTGAATAAGTATTATACATGAATAGAAAGGGTAGCTCAGGCACTTCGAATTATATGTAAGAAAACTATAGTGCGTGAATAAGTATTATACATGAATAGAAAGGATAGCTCAGGCACTTCGAATTATATGCAAGAAAACTATGGTGCGTGAATAAGTATTATACATGAATAGAAAGGATAGCTCAGGCACTTCGAATTATATGCAAGAAAACTATAGACTGTGAATAAGTATTATACATGAATAGAAAGGATAGCTCAGGTAGTTCGAATTATATGTAAGAAAACTATAGACCATGAATAAGTATTATACCCGTACATGGATAGAATGGATAGCTCAGGCACTTCGAATTATATGTAAGAAAACTATAGAGCGTGAGTAAGTACTATACATAAATAGAATGGATAGCTCAGGCACTTCGAATTATATGTAAGAAAACTACAGAGCGTGAGTAAGTTTTATACATGAATAGAATGGATAGCTCAGGCACTTCGAATTATATGTAAGAAAACTATAGTGCGTGAATAAGTATTATACATGAATAGTATGGATAGCTCAGGCACTTCGAATTATATGTAAGAAAACTATAGTGCGTGAATAAGTATTATACATGAATAGTATGGATAGCTCAGGCACTTCGAATTATATGTAAGAAAACTATGGTGCGGGAATAAGTATTATACATGAATAGAATGGATAGCTCAGGCACTTCGAATTATATGCAAGAAAACTATAGACTGTGAATAAGTATTATACATGAATAGAAAGGATAGCTCAGGTAGTTCGAATTATATGTAAGAAAACTATAGACCATGAATAAGTATTAGACCCGTACATGGATAGAATGGATAGCTCAGGCACTTCGAATTATATGTAAGAAAACTATGGTGCGTGAATAAGTATTATACATGAATAGAAAGGATAGCTCAGGCACTTCGAATTATATGCAAGAAAACTATAGACTGTGAATAAGTATTATACATGAATAGAAAGGATAGCTCAGGTAGTTCGAATTATATGTAAGAAAACTATAGACCATGAATAAGTATTATACCCGTACATGGATAGAATGGATAGCTCAGGCACTTCGAATTATATGTAAGAAAACTATAGAGCGTGAGTAAGTACTATACATAAATAGAATGGATAGCTCAGGCACTTCGAATTATATGTAAGAAAACTACAGAGCGTGAGTAAGTTTTATACATGAATAGAATGGATAGCTCAGGCACTTCGAATTATATGTAAGAAAACTATAGTGCGTGAATAAGTATTATACATGAATAGTATGGATAGCTCAGGCACTTCGAATTATATGTAAGAAAACTATAGTGCGTGAATAAGTATTATACATGAATAGTATGGATAGCTCAGGCACTTCGAATTATATGTAAGAAAACTATAGTGCGTGAATAAGTATTATACATAAATAGAATGGATAGCTCAGGCACTTCGAATTATATGTAAGAAAACTACAGAGCGTGAGTAAGTTTTATACATGAATAGAATGGATAGCTCAGGCACTTCGAATTATATGTAAGAAAACTATAGTGCGTGAATAAGTATTATACATGAATAGTATGGATAGCTCAGGCACTTCGAATTATATGTAAGAAAACTATAGTGCGTGAATAAGTATTATACATGAATAGTATGGATAGCTCAGGCACTTCGAATTATATGTAAGAAAACTATAGTGCGTGAATAAGTATTATACATGAATAGTATGGATAGCTCAGGCACTTCGAATTATATGTAAGAAAACTATAGTGCGTGAATAAGTATTATACATAAATAGAATGGATAGCTCAGGCACTTCGAATTATATGTAAGAAAACTACAGAGCGTGAGTAAGTTTTATACATGAATAGAATGGATAGCTCAGGCACTTCGAATTATATGTAAGAAAACTATAGTGCGTGAATAAGTATTATACATGAATAGTATGGATAGCTCAGGCACTTCGAATTATATGTAAGAAAACTATAGTGCGTGAATAAGTATTATACATGAATAGTATGGATAGCTCAGGCACTTCGAATTATATGTAAGAAAACTATAGTGCGTGAATAAGTATTATACATGAATAGTATGGATAGCTCAGGCACAACCTCCGGTGAGGGCCGGAATGTACATGAATGTAATGAAATATTCGATCTTTCACCGACAATCTGGTATTTGTTGACATTCACCGGCGAATGTCGACATTCTCTAATTTCGGTCTTTCATATATATATATATTTGTCTGTTAACGCTTTAGCGGTCGCAATTTTTGCTCGTTACCAAACTCCATATTTAAACGTTTTATATAAAAATAAAGATCAAGTTCGTTAACGGCTGAAATCGGACCAGGGGGAGGGAGGTTTAGAGGGGAAGATTTTTTCGACCAATAACAAACATAGTATATTACGAAGCGTTGAAACATTGATGTTGGTAACTATCGAATCGGAGTTGTAGAACCTAAATTTCTATGTGCCCTAACTAGCTCACACGGAAAAGGACACTACTTATGCAGTCCGTTAGCTAGGCCGATGGCCATTTGAAGTGCTTTTCGAAAAACGACATCAATCTTAATGGCTCATTTTCCTTAAAGATAATCCCTTTAAGTGTTTTATAACCTTTGAGTGAACTGATGGTTTTATACCTGGATGTGCTCCAGGGATGCATTACTAATAAGGCGCCTTGTAGTTTTAGTACATTTCCCTTAACACGTTCTGTGGTGATGACGCATGAGGCGTATCATCTCCTTTCTCAACTTCTATCTGCTCTCCTCGTCATTAGCCCCTTGCTATTGTCCTCAAATTTTTCATCAGCCCTCAGTATACTACCAGCTTTCTTACAGTGCAGTTAATTAGTAATTTTTTTGCTTTTTTGAGCCCTAGTGAGAAGTGAACCATACCGTTTTTGCTGGTGCTTGCTATTGGTTGTATGAACTCTTCAGTTATGTTTTAAGTTAGCATATAAATATTAAAAAAAGTGTAAATGGATTTTATTTTAGTTTGTTGTTTGTAATGATTTAATTATTTAATTTTTTGCAAACATAATTAGAATAATTTTAGGAATAATAGGGGCATTAGATTTAAATTTAGTCATCATTTAACATTTTTTATATAAAATTAATCATTAGGTATACTTTAAAAAAAATAGGTAAAATTGCAAAATAGAAAAGAAGATAGAAAATAGAAAACTAGGAACATGTGAAATTAAACAGAGTTAATCACATATTTAAGAAGTACGAAGAAGATGAAAGGAGCCTACCGATGGAAGGACCGTTGGCGTCGGAAATGTCTAGACTAAGCATCTAGCCCATTCACGGCGTTCTCCTTTGATGTCGCCGATCTTCTATAAGAGCGGTCCAGCTCGTCTCGAAAACTAGCAAAAACATTGAGGATCCCGAACCCGAAGGAGAAAGACCTACCTCTCCAAGGAAAGGATAGCCACCTGCTCATAAGGACATTGGACCCACTACTGCCGGCATCTGCATAGCATCGCCGGCAAGCTACACCCGTTGGACTGGTTAAGCCAGCTCCTGAGATACAAGAAGAGAGTAGCAGTTATGTTTCTCCCGGATCTCTAACACACAGTCGAGTCCAGGGACTCATTGGGATTAGTTAGAGGCTCGGCTCCTGCCGGGGCAATAGGCCCATCCCTCAGTTGGTGTCAGGTAATCTGACTGAGGGCCCCCTACTCACACATTACCCCACACAGCCCCCACAATGTACGCACACGACACCGGGAACACTTTTTCACAGCCCCTGGGTGTCGAAGCAATCACGTAAAGAACGCACACTATCTCACCGGGAGATCCTACATGCTCCTCCCACACACAAAGTAATCCCTGCGCCCATGGAGCAGAACACAGAAAGCCCCCGTCACTCAGGTGACTAAGCTCCAAAGGCCGAAAGTAAACAAAAAGCCAAATGACACCTCCTCCACCTCATCAGCCGATGAGTCGGAATACCACACGGATAGTGAGATATTTATCCACCCCTCCAAGAAACACACTGCCAAGCTGCAGAAGACACAACCAACACCACAGCAGCAAACAAATACGCTGCCCTAGAGACACTAACACCACCACCCATTATCTTGCCCTCACACTACTCAGACACTACCCTACTTTGATAAAAATTGGCCTCCCTCCAAATCACCGAGTACACGATCCAGCGGTGTAAGACAGGTAATAAAATTTTTACAAAAAACACAGGCACGCACACAAAAACACTTAACGCACTAAAGGAGAACAAGACACAGTTCCACACCTTTACACCACGCCCTAGGGATAAAGTATTCCTATTACTAGTGTTGGATGCCGACCACCCTATTGACGACATTCGCCCCGCCATAAACAATCCCCTCCTCAAAAACATAAAGAGGATGACCCGCACAGACGATTTAGAACAACGACATAAATGTCATCGGTACTTTTGACCTTTTCTAAATTACGGGAGATCGAATCGATCGACCAAATTAAGGTTTAATTCAAGAAATACACAGCCCAACGCGGCATTGCCCAATGTTTTAGATGCTAAGCGTTCGGGCATACCAAAAATAACTGCGCACTTAAAGTGCGTGTGAAGCACACAGAATCACTTTGCATGAGAGTGCAACAGACAGACCACCAAACTCAAGTGTGCGAATGCGCACACCTCGCATCTTACAGGCAGTGTCCTGTACAGTTAAGAGCGAAGGTGCCCGACAGCCCCCAGTTAGGGAAAAGACTGACTTAAGGGCTTGCCATACGGTTACACAGGGAGTCAGCTACACTAACGTCACTCAACAACACAGGCAGGCCCCACCTCCCACAGCACCCACACAGCAACGTCGCGGTCCATTACTACCCACACCGCGCACCCCACCACAACACCCTGTTCACGAACAGTACACCTACTCACAACCCAGACATAATGACAGTGCACCGACCTGGGTACATGAGTTGTCAGAAACACAAACCACATGATCAAACTCATACACAAACAAGCATCACAGATAGAAGACTTGATGACCATCATAACACACCTGTTAGATAGATGATGGTGGATACTCTATACTTAACTATAACACATGCGGACTGACGCGCTACAGGATGTGGACTTACTACTGAGAAACTTACAGCCCACCATAGCCATACTAACCGACACACGACTCAAACGGGGGAAGGCCGCAAGTTTCATAGGATACACACTACACAGACAAGTGAACATAATACGTAAACGTGTTATTAAGACGAATAGACCCCATCATACCTCACAGGGACTATACTACGTAGTCAAACTACAAATAAAACTTAACAAACAATATAGACTGACCGGTATGTATGGTAGGCCATACGGACGGCTCAGACAACTGGGACTAATTCTATACCAAATTTCACTTGACAGACAACACCTACTCATAGGAGACTTGAACGCTAGACATACTGCCTGGCACAATACTAGAAGCAATAAGTCCGGAAATTTAGTTTTACCCACTCACAGTCATACACTCAGGCAGTCACACCTTCAGGGAAGCGGGTAACCACGACTACCAATCGACCATAGACTTACTATTGACGAGACAGCCACACATAATCACCTCATGCACAAAACACGACATTCTGACGTCAGACCATATACCGGTACTGTACGGAATACATGGACATTAGTATGTGTCAACCCGAACCGACAAACTACATATACAGCAAGGCCGACTGGAAACAGTACAAAGACATATTATACGAACAAACACCACCCATTACCCCACTACTGTATACAGACGCACTAGACACTGCAATCACACAACTCATAAAACGCGCAGCAGACACTTGTATCCTCATATTTGCGCCACAAACGCCCGTCTCCGACGCACAGTGGTCCAAAAGCCACAATAAGCGGCAAAAACCTATTAACTTTGAAACTACTTTAAAAAATGCTTTGTAATTTTTATAATATATGTTGGCGTTGTTGAAAATGTTGTTTTGTAATAGAATTAAACAAAGAACTAAACATGAATACGTTTCAAAACCTCTACTCGTTAAGGATAATGTAAAAATTTTCAGATATCGCTAATATTATAACGAAATTGATTAATTATAATCAATCCAAGTAAAATTTACACAAAAATTTATTTCGAATGAAAAAATAAAAACATTCTTTCTTCAATATGAAAAATTTATTTACATGTTCTTATTCAATTATTTTATTTATTGAAATTCATAATTCATTAAATAAATAAATCAGTAAATTTTTCTAAAAATGTCGACTTCTTGTAATGCACTTGCCTCAGTCGCTGTTGAAAATGAGGTACGAATCTTTTTTTAATTTCAGCTATAATTTGCAAAATAACTTCGTCGGACAAATGCTGGTACTTTTCCTGAACGAAGAGGTCTAAAGATTGGCTCGTTTCAAAAAGCACATTACATAAAACACTGTAAGGAACTGTAAAATCCGACATTTTAAAATATTTTAAACACCTTAAAAATTACTTTATAAGTTCGCCCAAGCACTTCGAAACATGAACTGAAAAAGTAAAATACGAGTAGTAAATAAATCCTGGATCCTATAATTCCATTTAGTAAACATCCTGAATAAACAGAGCACCTAATGCCCGTTATTTATTGTTGGTAAATTTTCTTTAAACCTCAATTACTCACAAAAGTGGACGAAGGTGGATGAGATACTTATAAAATAGTTACTCATAGGCTTAATCTTGAAGAAAATATAAGTTAGAGCTTAGAGCTTTGTGGAGCTTTTTTTGAAACCTTATACGGAGAAAGAAATTTATGAATTTATCTCTATTTTGTTAGAACTCGTTTTAAGGGCATATACGTAACGGATTAAAAACAAATTAGAAACCAACAAAAAACTTGAAGCATACAGTATTAACGTTGCCAGAAAGAAATTTGTCAATAGACAGTCTTAAGGGTCAGAACTTATCTTTTAAATTTGGCTTAGAAATTAGATTATTTTGTGAAAAACATGAATGTCGTTTTAAATGTTATTCTATTGGCAATTGAAATTATATTAATTAAAAAGGCCACCCAAACACAAAGGTACAACCACTAAACTATAAAGAAATCAAATTCTCAAAACCAAATTTCAACTTTTGCTGAAATAGGTTTTTGCCGGTTTCGCACCACTTTGCGACGCCCCCCAGAACACGTCGTGTCACTCATTAAACAGTGACACAATATACAAAACATATGGCACCGAACCAGTACCAAAGCATATAAAACGACACTAAACGCCCTCACTACACAAATACGCACACTCATGACACAATGGAAAACGTCACTCTGGCATAAGCAATTACACAAGACACACGGGGATTTCCGGCTTTTCTGGAAACTCCTACGTAGCCGGGTTAAAAAAAACCAGCAGGGGTAAAATCCACAGGGCTGACAGATTACTGACTGGGGAGACAGAACAGGCTAACGAACTCGCTACTTACTACACACAAGACGCACGGACTAGGGACAGATCACCCGAATACAGACTGACCGCACAAGACAATTACATGTATGTATCGCCCAAGACACTGACGGCAATACTCAGACCCACACACGGTAACAAATCTCCAGGACAAGACCGAGTACAGACTATACTACTCAAACAACTGCCTAGGAAAACACTACACTACTTAGTACACATATACAACTCATGCCTGATACTCAGACACTTTCCGGGCCAATGGAAACGCTCCACAATTACACCAATACTCAAAACAGGGAAGCTCAGAGACGCGGCAGAACACTATATGCCCATAAACCTTCGTTTTCACCTCTCTAAGATATATGAGAAGTTAATTCTCATCTACCTTAAAGAGTACTGTGCAGAGGAGAGCTTAATCCCTGCCGAACAGTTTGGTTTCCGCGCACGACACAGCTCCGAACACAAGTTAGTAAGGTTCCAATCACACATCACCAACAACATGAACAAGAACCGTACCACAGGACTCATTTCCAACGACTGAACTAAAGCTTTCGACTCAGTCTCACATAAAACACTGCTCACAAAACTCAGAACAAACAGATGCCCAGAACAACTCTATAACATCATACACTCCTTCTTAGACGGACGTACTATGACTGTTAAGGGTAGGAACAAGCCTCTCGCGCCACAGCATGTCCCTTGTGGCGTGCCTCAAGGGTCAGTGCTAGCACCTATACTGTTCAACATATTCACAGGACACATTGTCGGCAAACAATACAGTTATAGTGAACAGTGCGTTTTAGTTCCAGTGCGGTAAAGTGTTTTATGTGAAGAACAGTATATTGCCGTGTTTCACTAAAGGACAGCGGAATGCTGTTATCTTTGCGAAGAGCAGTGCAGTGCCGTGTTTTTGTGAACTTCAGTGATCGTGAGTGAGTTATTGGACTGTGTAATAAGAAGAACAGTGAAACTATCAATGCATACTGTGAATAGTAGGTAAGTATAATTAACCAAGTATGAAGTGCATTGTTAAATAAATTGTGCAGTGATAAAAACTCTAAAGCTTGTGTGTGTTTATTTTTGCAATCCAAAAGAACTCTAATAAACAACGTTTATTACTGATTTTGTCATAAACGTGACAATATATACGTCAATATCTCCCATGATATTGGTATTATTGAAGGATTTTAAATAATTAATGTTCCGCCCCCAAACTTCGTTATTTTGAATTATCCGATTAAATATGTTAACTTCTAACTGGTAGACTGTGCTCCCTTGGAATTTCAGAGAAAAAGCTACATAGTGAAACAAATAGCAGTTATATTGTCAAATATATTCCTCCGCTGGAATGTTTGTAAGGAAAATATTTGTACAACTCTCAGGAAGGTTCCTGGAGTTTCCAGGAAACCTTATACTTTTATTTTGTTCAATACGATCTAATGAAAACTGAATATAATTAAGTGGTATATTTAATATTTGAACCAGCCGCTCACATAGCAATCCAAAATAATTGTGAAAATTTGTTAACCTTTTTTTTCCCATCCATGTACAGAGAGGGCTTTTATGCTTTTGTAGTAGAGCCCCAATTAGTGATTTGCCCGAGATGTGCAAACAACCCTTGCCGCTCGTATTACAAAGGTGAGCCAGCCTCTGTAATACGTGGAATCTGTATCACGCTTCCTGCATCACAAATATTTCTGACTAAAACAAAGGTTTACAAACACCCTAAAAGCCTTTGTTTTCATTCTCTATTTCCCTATTTGTGACAAATTCTTCTATAACCAACAATACCAATTGCTAAATTATCTGCTATTCCACGCCCAACAGCAACATAATAGAATAAAGCATGGTCAGAAATTCCACGAAAATTTTCCATTCATCGCTTGTGCCGTATATTTGAGGACTAAAGTGGACATTCCGAAAAATGTATTTGCTCAATTTAGAGCCATTGTTTACTCCCTATTATGAATGGACTCCAATACCACTACTATAGGAGGCTTACTAACTAATAAAAGTCAGTTACGCAGCATGAACATGTAAATTGGGCACAATTTCTGAGGGCAGGAATTATATAAACATTACTCATGTACAAATTTACTAGCTAAGGTACGCTTCGCCCGGGAAATCATTTGGGGCGGTCCAGAGTTACTAAATAGTAGAAATAACTGGGTGTACCTCTCCAGCGATCATTCTTATAAATTATATATATATATATATATATATATATATATATATATATATATATATATATATATATATATATGTGAGACTTAATTTTTTTTTTGAGAAACAAAAACATTTTTGAGAAAAACTGTACATTACTAAACGTATATGCATCAAATCCCATTTAACAAAAGGCATTGTAAAGTCGGGAGGGGTGGGGTAGAAGTGATTATAACATATTTGTGTATTCCCGCCATAATACGTCTAGTTGTATAATTTCTCCAGTTACACTAAAATAATTTGTCCTCACTTCAAATCCTACCAGTATTAAAATCCAAGAGTTTTATACTACTCTCTGACTAATGAAGTAATCTTAATCATGAGGAAAAGCTAATAGCTTAAACAACTCACTGAAATATAAGGTTAGCAGTGAGATCTTAATATCATAAACAGAGAATAAGTCAAAAACAGAAAATAAATATTGAATAAGTGTCCTTAATAGACAAGCAAACGTCCAATGGAAAAAAAATAGCACACAGATAGCTCGCAAATGATCTTTAATTCCATACTTCACCCTTAATAAAGGAACGATGTAATCGATTTTAGCTCACATTTCTAGTTATATTACATTCTTATGAAATTAAATTAGTTAGAAGCAAGGGCTTAATGAAGTATGAAAACGAAAAATATAAATATTCAAGAAATGGCAAAACCTGTGTATCTACGAGAATAAGTATTTTTATCAAGTTTGTTTATATAATGCCGCTCAATGCGGAATATAAAAAGGGGAAATTTACAATTTTTTATTTTACATTTGGCTCTTTTTTTCGGTTTTGGGGTTATTTAAGCAATTTAAGAACGGGAAACTGAATATTTAGATTAAAATTGTTGAGATGAATCTATAATTATATTGTCCAAAAAGTGTACTTGAGTCGATATACGGTGTATTAAATTCGTTAGTTGACAGTTAAGGCAAAAATGTGCTAAGCGTGTGTCGGATTATTTGGTAATTATGTAGAGCTATTCAAATCTGACTAATTTAGAAAACCGTTCTACCAAATAAAAAAATTAGATACCGATTACGATATGAAAACGATTTTTTTTCTAGAACCACTTGAAATGGGTTGAACTAATTGTTTGGCGAGTTTAGGTTAGTTTACGAATGAGAGCACAATGATTTGTTTTATTTAGATTCTACGCCCACTTTGTTCTACTAAGTTTAATTGGAAAGGCTTATCTAGGGGCTTCAACGCTCCAATGAATTTGAAAAACAGTTCTACTTTTTTTTTTTTTTTTTAGCACGTGAATTATGCTTGAATAAATACTCATTTTTCCATTGACGCCAGTCACAGTCTAAAATTTTCAGATCATCTGACACTAGAATGTTCTTTATTCTTACGACTTTTTCTGCACTTATGAATTTCAGGAGTTCTAATAGAGATAATTTATTTTTTCCGTGTTATAAAGGTTAGTGATGAATTAAATACCAAACTAAATTTATTTCTTGTTGTTATGAACTAGAAAAACATATAAAACTAGAATCTCAAATGTCCGTCACGCAGGGGCTGCGTAAACTAAGCAGAATTCCCACATGCTGGTATGAATCACTGACTATATCATCTAAGTAGTGTATATATTCACCATTTCTCTCACAGTAAGAAACCTTTAACCGAATATGGGATGTACTCAGTGCTTGTAGTAAAAACCAAGCGATTATAAGTAGGTTTCTACTAAGCCTGAAAAAATAAAAAATACATATAACTCGCATAATATTCAAATCATAACATTCGATAGTAATCAAGATATTTCAATTTTTCAATTATTTTTACCTCTTAAACCCCCCCCCCCCTCACATGGCTGATTTCAGCCACTACCTAATATGATCTTTAGGAATGAATTAAACAATTAAATGCCGAGTGTACTATAAATAAAATAAACATTATCTAGTCAAAAACGTAAAAAAAATGGGGTTCGGGTTTGCCGTGCGAGTTAAGTCGTTGGTCCTAATCTCGCATGACAGACCTAGAGTGGCGGGTTCGAATCCCGCCACGGGCAGTAGAAAGTTATTTAGTGACGGACTCATTAAATAAACTCCTTAGGCCCACCCTGGCTAGAAAAGGATGGTGACCTGTAGATAACCCGTCCCGATTAGTCTAGTAGCATAAAGTGGACGTAAACTAAAAAAAACCAAAAAAAAACCGTAAAAATCTTAATTCATGGCGTAGTCACCCAACGAATTCGCAAGTATCCCATCTTGTAAATATCACTGGAAAACAATAGTTGGTATAGAAATTTTTAATAATAAAGTGCTTCATTATACAACAGAGTATTGTTTAAGTACTTTTGGGGTTTGCTGTAAGTTGAAAACTAAAACTGCCAATATCTCGGTAAATATTGAAGATTGAGGATAAATCATTACGTAAAAATTACGGAACCATATTTACAGTTTGTTTAATTGGAAAGAAGATTGGTCCTATACAATTTTTCGATCCAAATTTTCGAAATTCCATCCTCTTAACTCCCCGGATCCGATTTCAGCCGCTAACGAACTCCATCTTTAGTTTTGCATAAAATGATTATATATCGAGTTAGGTAACGTTAAGACAAACATTGGAACCGCTAGAGGACCTATTCACGATTTTGAAAGGACCTAATTTTCGTAGATTTCTTTTAGTGGAAATCGGTTAAAATTGTTTAATATTCAATATTCAGTAATCCAAACGAGTTTTCTTACATTCGAATTGAACTCACGCTTGCAGTCCTGTACTCTATGGGATTAAGATCCTTAATCTTAATATACCAACTATTTGTTTTAGGAGATTTCCCTTAAGAGAAATCAGCTATTAAGGTTGTACTCATGACGCGATTATCGAAACTTTTCTTCAAATGTCCATCGATCCTACCGAGATGACGAAAATGAGGTCCGTTCAAAAAAAAAAATATATATATATTTGTCTGTTACCGCTCTAGCGGTTGCAATTTTTGTTTTATCGTTACCAAACTTGATATATAATCGTTTTATACAAAAAGAAAGATTAAGTTCCTTAATGGCTGAAAACGGACCAGGGGGAGGGGGGGTTTAGAGGGGGAGAATTTTGAAAATTCTTAATATCTCCGTTATAATACGTCGGATCGAAAAATTGTATAGAACTAATTTTATTCCAAATGTAATGTTCTATAAATATTGTTATGTGCATTTTTTCACTATCTTGATTATTTACTGAGATATTTGAATTTTTTAGTTTTCGGTCTTCAGTAAAGCCCCACTCCTACTCATCTCATATTTTCAATATTCTATTATGTTATGAAGCACTTTATTTGAAACTTAAATACCAAATATTGTACTCATTGAACTTTTAAGTTTTGAGATAAATGCAAATACGTGGGAAATCTGCTTAGTTGACGCTGCCCCTGCGTGGCTGACTTTTTATTATCATGATTTAAAAAATAAAAATCATATCTCTATTTTTAGCGTGTGACTTATACTTATTTTCTGTTGATAAAATACTATTCACATACATTACTAAATATTTAAAATCAAATTTTCTACTGCAGCCTTTCAGGAAACAAAGAATTCAATTTTTCGTTCAATATATTGGCCAATATTACAAACGGAATAGGCTATTTCACCGATGACGAATATTTCATTCACAAAAGCGAAATGAATGTTGGCTTACAACAATCACAAGTCTGACTACCTTTCGATAACCCATACAGCTGATATTGAATTGCTGCCGCGAAGTATAAAATTGAATTTCTGATGTGTAAAAGCCCGTCACTCAGAAACCTGCGTAAACTAAGCATATTTCCCACGTGAATATAAAATATTAAACGTTGATGGGACACTACCAATCTCATCTCACCATATATCTTCATTTTCTAAGTTAAAAATCCATTGAGTAGAATTAGGGCCTTACAGAAGTCTGAAACAATACAATACCGATAACTCTCTTAATGTATGAGTTACGAATAAATGTACAGAGTAAAAATTGTAGAGTATCAATATATTAACATGATTGGTTCTATAACACATCCCACACACAATAAACGAGATATTTTGAAATTTCGAACTTACCCCTATTCCTGGTCATATTTCAGCTATTAACGAATATGAACATCAGACTTGAATTAAACTGTTAGTTATTGAGTATAGTAGGGATCAAATAATCATATTCGAGCCAAGATGGGAACTTATTAATTGATGGTGTCATTACATTATCTTACTAATCTCACTAAGTAAAAGTTCAATGAAGACAAAATTTGGTATTTAAGTTTTGAATAATGAGATTCATGATATAACAACAATTTGTTAATATGACATTGGTAGGAGTGGGGGTTTACTGAAGAATGAAAACTAACTAGTGCAAATATTTCGGTTAATAATCATGATCTTGGAAAAACATGTATAACAACGTTTATAGAACATTTAATTTGTAATATTAGTGGTTCTATTGAAATTTTCCATCCGCCATTTAATATTAGAGATATTTGGATCCCCTCCCCCTCCTCCACTGGCCCGATTTCAGCCATTAACGGACTTGGTCTTTATTGTTCCATAAAACGTTTAAATATCGAATTTGTTAACGATTAATAGAAATTATGGCTATTAGAGCGTTAACAGACAAATATATATATTTATATACAAATTTTGAACGGACCTAATTTTCGTCATCCTCTTGGTAGAACCGGTGGACATTTGAGGATATTTTTCGAAAATAGTGCCATGCGACTTCAAAAGCTGATTTTGCTTACGAGAAATTTGCTGAAATTGATTATTTTACACATATAATATGACACATAGTAGCAGATTTCCCTTAAGGGAAATCAGCTATTGAGGTCGCACTCATGACGGAATTTTCGAAATTTTTCTTCAAATGACCATCGATCCTACCTAGTAGATTGCTAAAATGAGGTCCGTTCAAAACTGTATATATATACGTCTGTTAGCGCTCTAGCGGTCGCAATTTTTGTTTGATCGTTACCAAACTCGACATTTAGTCGTTTTATGTAAAAAAAAGATCAAGTTCTTTAACGGCTGAAATCAGACTAGTGGGAGGGGGGGGTTTAGAGGGGAGGATTTTCAAAAATTCGAAATATTTCCGTTACTATACGTCGCATCGAAAAATTGTATAGAATCAATCTTATTGCAAATTAAATTTACTATAAATATTGTTATATACATTTATTCTCTATCTTGAATATTAACCGAGATATTTGCATTTTTATTAAATCTGGGCAGATAACGGATGAGAGTGAGTTTCCCGCCAAAAGCTAGGTCGGCCGTTTACTTAACCGTTCGGCTCTCGTGAAATTTCTCTATTGTAAAACTTCACGTGGGAAATCTGCTTAGTTTACGCAGCCCCTGCGTGACGGACTTTTTTATATGTTGCTTTCATTTTAGTTGCAAGTGGCTTTAGACTGAAGTACAGTGAAATATTTTACTTCATTTTAGTATCGAAAATCGATTTTTAACCTTGATCAGGTGTGCCCATGTTGGCCAATGGGAATGAATCAGTTTGAATGTAATTCAATTACATCCATTCTATATTTATAAATTGAAAAGGCAGAATGAGTGGGTTTTACATTTCCTCTAAAAGCCGGCTCGAGCAGACATTGTTAAACGATTCGGCTGAAGGTTAATATCTTTTAATTACCAGTTTTTAAATGAAAGTGAAAAAAAATACTTGCTTTTCAATTTTTTTTTATTTTATCAGACCAAGTATAATGGTGAATGATTGGTTTTACACTACTGAACCTCAATCTTCTTTATGGTCGTTGAGATTTCCTGGATGATAAAGGTACTTTGTCTCCGAGGTTCGGGGAAAATATTATACAGGAAGTCTATATCTTTATTATACTTTGGAAACAAAATCGTTTCTATCGAGACGAAATAAAGTAGAAAAAAACTAATAAAATGGAAAGTAAAGGCTATATAATCCTCAGGTTAACGCTTAGTAAAATCACAACAAAGAAATTTCTCAAATAAGAATAATTTTAAAGCTGCAACAATATTTTAAAGCCATTTATTGAAAAGAATGTGCTCTACCGTTTTCTCTAATGATAAGCTTTCATTCTCGTTACCAATATACACTCAACCGCAAAAAAAACCGGACACTTAGATTTAGTCTTATAATTTTGTTAAATACTCAATATATATGTATATTAATCTTTTTAATTAAAATAATTGGTTAATCTATAGGTTATTTAAACAAAATCTGCCAAAAGTGAATAATTTTTATTGATTATTTTACAAAAAAATACAAAAGAAAAAAAAAAGAAAAAGATAAATTAACACATTTAAAAAAAAAAATTATTCTTTATTTTTATTACAGTGAATGGTAGACTTCGCTACCCCAAGCGTTTCGGCAATGTAACGTAAGCTCCGGCCTTCCATCTAAGTTTGAAAGACCCATTATTCTGGACCGAAATAAAAATAAAACATTAATTAAAGAAAATGCTTGGTTAATAATTAAAGATGTTTAAATGTGCGAAAAACTACTTACAGTTTAGAATAGATCAACTTCACGACAAATAAATCTAATCTGAGTTTTATCTAATTGTTTACTAATCCTGAAGGGATTAGTTCAATGGACTTAGACTCTAAATTCTCTGTAATAACTAGAATACCCACATAAAGAAAATTGCTGAAAATTAGCTTTTAATACGACAAAAATGAAGTGTCCGGTTTTTTTTGCGGTTGAGTGTATATCTGAAGATATAGTTTCCTCTAGAGTTCTAGAGAACGTCATTCAAACAATAAGTGCTATATACAGTTAAAACTAACCCAGTCACACTATTTAAACACTTCATCTGCTTTAGGTATATGAAAAATATTCCTGAATAACATCATTAATCAGCCATCACTTGCGATTCTTAATCGACTTACTTTTCTTTGTGAAAGCCGAATTAATTTATTTATAGGAAATTATAGTAACTATAAGTAATATAACTATAAGTATAACAATAGTATAACTATAAGTATAAAGTCATTTTCTGGGGAAAGAATAGGTAGAGGATACGTCTATAGGTGGCTGTAATTGGAATTGAAGGCCCGTCCATTTTGAAGGTACGCTGTTTGACACCTTTTCTAAAATATTATTCTCGTTTTTAACTATTATTACAGTACCAAAAAGACGCCACAAGTGCACTTCAACAAAATTAGAAGTTGGGAGTTTTTTAACTTGTGATATCCAGTTAAAGTCAAGATTTGGATCCCTTGCACCCGAAGCAACTAGATCCAGGAACAGCTTTCGAGGCAATCTATGTTATGGCATTGTTAATATTTTCGTACAAAAGTTTATAATTTTCTTTAGTGCCGTCAAAATTGGTAAGTGACCAGTTTCCAAAATAACAATTAACTCTACAAGGTATTTTATTCAGAAGCAAAGATCTTTCGAGACTAATACATCAAGTGTCCTAGAGCGATGATGCCACTAGCTAGATTGCTTAGGAATGAAATGGAACTGATTGTGGGGCTCAGTCTTGTAAGATTTTACACTTGAATAAAATATCTTGTAGGCCAAGATTTAAATAAAGGCCAGTACTTACACAATACAATTATATTTCAGAAAAGAGCGCTTTAAAAAGTAATTCTCTAATATATATATATATATATATATATATATATATATATATATATATATATATATATATACTATCTCATGTAAATGAATTTACCGGGAGGGTAGATTTTCAGAAATTCTTCCTCAATATATCCAGGGGTTTAATATAATCTTAGGAAGGCTTATGTTTGATATACGGCTAGGATATGAGCTGATGAAAGTTGCGCTAGGAAGGCCATCCGTGCGAAAAATGCTGATGGCGAGAAGAGAGAGGGTCGGCGGAGTTGCGTAGTGCGGCAAAACTGGATATATTAATAAAACCCGGGGCAGGGCTTAAACACGTTTACGATCGCCTTCCTCCCGGTCACAGTAAAACTGAATTTACTTTTAAACTACAGTAAACCTTCAGCTCCAACTTCCCTTGACGTACGACTCTTGAGAATTTCATCCGATCATTTCCATGTGGGTTTTGACACCCCAACTGGGCAACTGTTCAAATTACTCCAAGCCCTCCGTCTTTTTGGCGCAGTTAGTAATCATACAGCCATTTGGGACACATTTTCTTTATACAATGAGTTTATGGAAAAATACATTTTAATAATTAGCACATTACTACATAACAGTTCATAGTTACATTCACCAGTTCATAGACCTCGTATTTCACTACTTAAAACATTGTAGACAAATTATAAAGTATGACAATACTGAAAATATATGCAGAACTGAGCATACTTACGTAAATATGTACTACACTAAGACAGAAATTGATACGTGGCTCAATCGTCCGAGTTATATATATATATATATATATATATATATATATATATATATATATATACATATACATATATAAATATATATTTTCAATTGATAAAAATCCAGTAAACACTATTAACAACTTTTTTCTGGTATGTTTACATCAACCAGCTCCAAAACCCTTTCCAATTTAAGTTAAATAATAGCTCGATTGGAAACATTTCCAGTGCATCCTAGGCTTGTTTCTAATTTAGCCAACTTCTGTTCCTATTACCGCCTCCCAGACTTTGTTGCCAGAAATGTCCTTCTTGAAAGCTGTAGTTATTGATTGCGGGTGATAGAGGGGTGGGCGTCAATGAGAGTTTGAAGGAAGCACAAATAAGGAAAAAAACAACATAAAATGTCTTACTATAAAAACAAAAGTAATAGAAAAATAGTAATTTTAACACGTTTTCTATTCATATTCATTCAAATAGAAGGAGAAAATGTTTCTCCGCTCTCCACCGGCTCTAGCAGAATACACTTAGGTTGCATTATTAAAGCAGATTGAACTTGGCACACTACACACAGATCACATTACAGGACACGATGCCATTAAACTTATTAAAAGAGAGGTCAACATAAAATGGGAAGTGGAATGGCGTCAGACAGACACAAAACTACGAGAAATAAAAGGCACTCTTCGTGAATGGCAGTCAAATAATTGAGACACTAGAAGAGAAGAAGTAGTTCTTGCTCGTTTGAGACACGGCCATTCACGGATAGCACACAAACACCTCATGACTAGGATTGAACCACCTTTATGTACACTGTGCAATACTCAACTAACTATCAAACACTTACTTACAGACTGCAGACTAATAATCGACTAGAACTTACCCACCAACCTATCAGAACTACTACACGACAACAGCCCGTACATCGCGACAATCATGAAACACCTCCAACAGACACATATCTTCAACTACATTTAAAACGTTTATCGAAGAATTAGAATCTTAGACTTACAAAATTAGAATCTACTACCATTAATATCCACTGGAGAAAATGTAACCTTCGACTGTAGACATTTTAACATATTTTTCTTTTACAATAAGGCGGCTATACCAATTTTTAGTTTTATGAGTTAGTGTGAATCGCTAAAATTGCGACACACCTTAGTAAATAAATAAATAAAGCAAATTGTGATACATGACCATGGCAACTGAAATTTCCCGCGGATGCATTGCATCAAAATCAGCATTCATCGAGCCCCAGATTCCAGACTCCATTTTACCTTCAGTGTCCGCTGGAGAAGGGCCTTCTAAATCCTCACTACTGGAGGAGTTTGAAACGTTTGTTTTTCTTTTCTACATCGGCTTACTCTTGGAATTGGAGGCTTTGTTTTTATCTTTTGGCTTCTACCATTATGCGATGAGGGTTGTGCGAATCTTTTCACATAAAGTATAAGTGCCTTCCCGCTTTGTTATAGAGAGAGTTGGGACCTCCCAACAACCACGCCTGATAGGCAGTGTTAAAACCAACCTGATAACATTGGCTGAAAACATTTAAGCCTTGATCAAAATACAGAATTTTAAAGAATATTGGCACCACAGGATTTTCTGTTAAACATACTTTCTACCAGTACAAAAAAATTCAAATTCAAATGTGCTTATCTTGTTATTCACTAGATAGACGACAACCAAGAATACTTGAGACGCAATTCTGATTTGATAAGAAAATAAAAACCAAATGTATAATTATGATAACAAAAATAAGGTCTCGTAGCATTATTACTTTCGTAACTCTAACTTTTCAGTTACATGGTATTTGCTGGGGGCGCTGGAGTATATACTAACCCAGAACTATAAAGTTATTTCATTCACAGTTAGATTACAAGGTTAATAATTTAGAAACACGAGTAGGCGTCATGAGGCGCAAGGGAGATATTAGGAACCCCCACGCAAGAGGAAGAGAAGAAAAACACTTTATTAAAGAATTAAGTGTGCCTGATTATTTATGGCGAGCACTGACTACACAGCTAAATCATCAATCATATGATATTAAAAATAAAATGAAATAAATGTTAATGTTACAGAGAAAATGTTTGATTGTTCATTCTAATTTTATTTATTTTTGTAACCGACAACTGTAATATAACTTTCTCTCTGTGTCTCATACTCACGCCTCACGTGCACGCGCGCACACACACACACACACACACACACACACACACCCATATACATATACGATTAATGCTGTTTTACATTAAATTTTAATATTAAAACAGAATAATAAATATTTTTTTCTTATCTTTATTGGCTATAAAAGGGCAGTTTATATATATATATATATATATATATATATATATATATATATATATATATATTTATATAGAGTATATATGTACTAGCGTACCCGACAAACGTTGTCCTGCATGATATTTGAAGCGATTGGCATATTAAATTTAATAATATTATGTTTAAAACAAAAGATACTTTTAATAACACAAAAAACAACTTTTGTTATCTGTACGCTTGCATAAAAAAAAATAGAAAATGAAATTTCGCGAATTGTTTATTCAGGTCTCCTTTATAACCCCCACGCCCGTTCGAACCTAAAAAATTGAATATAGCTTAAAATCATGGAATAATTAATGCTAATTTACATATAGAGTTTTGATAAGTTCGGTTCATTCGTTAGTGCCCAGTAAAATTGTTGGCTTCCACTTTATTTTATTAGTGTATATCTCGTTTATAATTTGTTATAAGACAAAAGTGAACATAACAAAATTTACTCTAAATAACAAAATAAACAACTTTTGACCTATGCATATTTGCCGAAAAACCAATAGGAAACGAAATATTGCTATTTTTAATTTTAGGCCTCTCTTACAACCACCAATCTTGTTCCATCTGCCGGGCTGATTTGTGAATCTAAACCATCCAGGGCGTCACGCAAACGCATACCAAAACATTCATTCAAATCGGTCTAGCCGTTTAGGAGGAGTTCAGTGACATACACACGTACCGTACACTTATATATATATATATATATATATATATATATATATATATATATATATAAAATATTACTATTTGTATATTAAAACACGTCTTTTTGAAAAATGCGTCCTTTGAACAATCTTAATGGCAGATTTCCCTTCAGAAGAAGTGCTAAAAGTTAATTACAACCTGGTTTTATTGCATGAGCAAAGAGCAGCCATCTTGCGAATGGTTACATTGTAAATGAGGAAGGTGAGGTTGGTGGAAGCATTAAGGGCTTGGCAAACTAAGGGAATGAGGGCTACATTTAAGTACCCAAGTCTAACTATAATCCCGTCTGTCTTAAATAGTTTAAATTCTTTGATGACTGTTAAAACTCTAAGTCTAATTTTTTTCATAAAGTTATTCTAATATCAGAGTTTTATAAGAAAAAAATCACTTTACTTGGCATTAGTCGTATAAGTTCTTGACTGCCATTATGTTCTGAATAGCATCTGTAGAATTTTCTAGGGTGTCAGGGCTAACGGCTGATTTGCGGTATTTCTAAAGTAGGCATGCACACTGGATGATTGAGAAAATAGGGATAGTAGAATTAAATTATTGTAAAAATGAAGAATATAATTAAATAGAATAAATGAACATGAAAATGTTGTCATAGAAGACCAGAAACTCTTCTCCGAGAAATAAAGCCTTGTATAAGCGAGTGGCAATCCAGCAGATGTGACAATAGACGAGACGAAGTTGTACTAACGAGACTTAGGATAGGACACTCACAATACAAGAACTGAAAGATCTCTTTACAGAACATGCTTTAAACCAGGGATGAGCAACGTGCGGACTGTCAAGCATTTCTAAAATTGGATTTATTTTATCGACTTTCTCCACGATATGGTGATGTGTGTATATATATGTATGTAAATATTTTTTTCTGTGCGGCCCGCCAAAAAATTTTAAAATTTAAATTGGCTCGTTTATTAAAAAGGTTGCTCACCCCTGCCTTAAACCATTAACCAATAAACACATACTGACTAACTGCATGAACATTGAATACTTAGATACTCCAGCTCACAAACTTCATACAGACAGGAGCCGACATATCGACAATAAACTAAATCACCTAGAAATTATTGAATTTGTTATACAAAATTTAACTTGTCTCCTTTTTGGTTTTGACTTAGTGAGAAATATAATATAATTTTGTAAAATGTTAATAATATAGATAAATAATATAGATGTTTTAGTAAATAGCAATAACATAATTTATCCTTTTTTTTATTAATTCTTTTTCATTTTTATTTGTCGGGTTCAGTTCTTTGTTATTTTTTTTAATTTTATGATTTTTATTCTTTTTTACATACGTTGCGGGTGCTCCTGAATCAATAAGTAAAACTAGAATTGTATTTTAAAAACTGTTGAAAATGTAGATTTATATGGTGGCAACTGCCACAACGTTCCATTGCTAAATCATTCTGTTGAAGAATAGAGTAATGATGGATGAGTAATATGTATGGGTAAAATAAAAATAACAGCAATACAAAGCTCGAAATGTAAAAATAACTATACCCAGTTTATCATACTTCAGTAGAATAAAGAATAAGCATTAGAATGTTAAACAATACTTCAAATGACTGAAAATGTGCTTCGAAGTGAGCTACACACTTAATGACGGAAGTGAATTTGACTTGGCAACTTGAGTCATGCCGGAGATTGGAAGAGGCAGAGGCTGGAGAAAACCCTGGAGTGAAATTGAAGTATTAGGCTTTCTCCTTGTTCCAGAAATAACAATTACACTTTACTCGGATGGTATTTCTAAACGCTTGACTGGCACGAAGGAAGATTAATTGTTAGAGGAATGTACATTATCAGTCACATTGTTAAATCATAAATTCAATTATTTTATAGTCTTTAAAACAATTACATTTTAATTATTATTCGATTCTCTTTGAAAGGTCCAATATATGTAAAAATATTATAAATACCTGTCGTATAAATCATGCCATCCACTTTTTATACTTGATTGAGTGTGTTTGTCATCGACCCTAACCATCAATCTTAGAATATCATAATAAGCTTTACTTAAAGTTAGTAAGTCGCTCAAGTTTTCCTGAGTTAAGCGTGGGATTTAATATCAAATTGTAAACCAAGAGTGGAGAGCTCAATTTCCGCGTGGGCAATAGGTGGAATACATATATTCTCTAAGATTAAAATTAACCAAGATATTTAGAGTTTTTAATTTTTGGCCTTCAGTAAAGCCCCACTCCTACGCATGTCCTAATAACAATTATTATTATTATTCTTACATTGAAAGCATTTCGGGGGGATTGAGCGACGTATCAGTTTTTTTTTTTTTTTTTTAATTTTAACATCAGTTTATCATATTTACGCAAGTATGCTCATTTCTACAAATATATTCAGTATTGTCCAACATTATATGTATAATGTAGAAAATAAATTGAAAATGTTGTTATTTTTCAAGGAGTGTGATACTTGGTATATATACTGGTTACGGTCATGTAGTAATTTAGTTCAAGTGTACAGTAGGTCTATGTGAGTCCTTAGATAGCAGTCAGTTAGTCTATGTTTTATAGCAAGTTTGCATTTACAGTGTTGGCAGTAGGGTTCGTCTTATCCAGTAAGTAGGTGTGTGAGCCAGTCGTGAATGGCCAATTCTTAACCTCGTTAAAACTACTTCTTGTCTTCTAAATAGCCTTTTTGAGGAGGGCAATTCACAAAGTATATGTGCTCGAAGTTTGTTGTCAGTTGTGGAAAACCAAGACTTCTGCCATGAAAATTCAGAATGTTAATTATGAATTGAGTATCATCTGTTTTGCTTGATTTTAGCAGATTTCTCTCAAGGGAAATCAGCTATTGAGGTTGTACTCATGACGGAATTTTCGAAATTTTTCTTCAAATGTCCATCGATCCTACCTAGTAGATGACGAAAATGAGGTCCGTTCAAAACTGAGTATCTATATATATATAATTCAATATGAACTACCAGGTACCTCACCTGGAAAAATTAATTCAAATTATAATATATTATTATAATATTTTGTCCTTAATAATTTAAATCTATGCATAATGCACAGGAAACGGGAAATATGACAATATGGAGAACAGTGAAGTCTTACATAAAAAAATAATTTTATTATTTACAAATCCACAGAAACGAAGGGTATTAACCCTAAACACTGGGACGGGTAAATGTCAAAATATTTTCCAAAGTAAAGCCTTGCCAAAAAATACCATCACCATCCAGCCGCAAATGAATTCCCGGGCGAAGCCGGATATCTGAGCTAGTATATATATAAAATTGTAACCTCTGCCTGTACATTGATTTTTTTCGCGAAATTTCACGATTACTTTTCGTTTCACATGTCATAGACACCATAACTGCATTTTGTTTCTTTCGTGTCTGTTTGTTTGTTTGTTCATTTGTTTGTTTGTTACCTTTTCACGCATAAACGGCTGAACCGAATTTTATGAAACTTGGTATGTATATTACTACTAGACCAGCTTAGACTTTAGGCTATATTAATATTCTCTAAGACGAACAGGAGTGGGGGTTATAAGGGAGGCCTGAAATTAAAAATAGCGATATTTCGTTTCCTATTGGTTTTTTGGCAGATATGAACATAACAAAAGTTGTTTATTTTGATATTTAGAGTAACTTTTGTTATATACACTTTTGTCGTTTACCAAAGTATAAATGAGTTATAAACTAAAAGCTATAGCGGGAGTCATTAATTTTATTAGGCTCAAAAGACTCAACCGAACTAAATAAAACTTAGTATGTTTATTAGTGTTGACGCCTTGATTTTCATAAGCCATACCAACATTCCTAGGGACGAGCAGGAGTGGGGATTGTAAGGGAGGCCTGAAATTAACAGTAGTGATATTTCGTTTCCTATTGGTTTTTCGACAAACATACACATGACAAAAGATGTTTATTTTGTTATTTTAAGTAACTTTTGTTATATTCACTTTTGTCGTATAGAAAAGTATAAACGAGATATACACTAAAATCTAAAGAGGGAGCCAACAATTTTTTTGGGCACTAACGATTGAACCGAACTTAGCGAAACTCGGTGTGTGAATTAGCATTAGTTTTTCCATGATTATAAGCTATATTAAAAATTTTAGGTTCAAAGGGGAGTGGGGATTATAAGAGAGGCTGAAATGAAAAACTCGCTTTTTATATTTTCTATTTGTTTTTCGGCAAATATTCTATTTGTTATATTTCCAATAGAAATATAAACTATAAGGGCATTTCCATTATTTAATTTGTATAATGTACCTCGATGTTATTGAAACAAATAGTAATATAATAACAATTAAACGTTAATGGTAATGTCATCATGACAAAAAACAATATGCGTTTAAACTCGATATGATATTTTCAGGGTACCACTATTATTTAATTACATCCGGTAGATAAATTATAAAATAATGTTTTGCATCAATAATATAAGTAGAAGAATGTTGAGAAGTCTCATGCGGGAGCGAAGATGACGGGAGCCTTACCAGTTAATTGAGTTTACTTATTTCCCGTATGGCATTACTGGAAGCAATTTCCAGTGAGATTCACTATAACAAACATAATCTTACGTGCAAAACTTGGCCTATACTATGTGAGCTCGGATTGGCTTTTGAAAGGATGTTCATTATAGATGATATTTAATTGTAATAAATGCTACCCATGATTATAGTTAGAACTATTGAAAAACGGTGAGCCAAAAAGTGTAGAGGGATAGATTAGGAACACATTTTAATTTATCTTTCAAAAATAAAATTTCTATTCTATTAATCCCCAAAAGTTACCCTTCAGGGTTGGCGATTCGGATAATCATTACGTCGTGGAGGGAAGTGTAATTGTACACATTGGAGTCTTACTATCAAAATACCAGTCGAGAATGATTTCCCGAGCATCGCCGAGTACCTTAGCTTTTGTGATATTCATTTTTGTCTTTTAACAATGTATACACTAAATATATGAGATATACACTATAAACTAAAGCGGGAGTCAACTATTTTATTGGGCGCTAACGATTGAACCGAACTTAACAAAACTCGGTATGTCAATTAGCATTAACACTTCCATGATTATAAGCTATATTAAAATGTTTAGGTTAGAACGGGTGTGGGGCTTATAAGGGAGGCCTGAAATAAAAATTCGCGATATTTCGTTGTCTATTTATTTTCGTCAAACGTGCACATAACAGAAGTTGTTTACTTTGTTATTTAGAGTAACTTATGTTTTATACATTTTTTCGGGAACAATGTATGAAGCAAATAATTTGCGTATAATATTGATATGCTCATCAATTCTTTCCAATATGAACTACCAGGTACCTCACATGGAAAAATGAATTCAAATCTATGTTAATACTTTGACCTTAATAATTCAAAGCTATGCATAATGCACAGGAAACGGGAAATATGACAATATGGACGACAGTGAAGTCTTACATAAAAAATTAATTTTATTATTAACGAATGCCAACAACGGGTATAAACCCTGAACACTGGGACGGGTAAATGTCAAAATATTGTGCAAAGTAATGCCTTGCCAAAAAAATACCATCACCATTCAGCCTCAAATGAATTCCCGGGCGAAGCCGGGTATCTGAGCTGGTATATATATATATATATATATATATATATATATATATATATATATATATGTATCTATCTATCTATATATTTGTATGTGACCGCTCTAGTGGCCGCAATTTTTGTTAGATCGTTGCCAAACTCGATATTTAGTCGTTTTATGTAAAAAGAAAGATCAAAGTCGTTAATGACTGAAATCGGACCAGTGGGAGGGGAATTTAGAGGTGAGGATTTCCGAAAATTCAAAATATCTCCGTTACTATACGTCGGATCGAAAAATTGTACAGAATCAATCTTATTGAAAATTAAATTTGCTATAAATATTGTTATATACATTTATTCTCTATCTGCAATATTAACCGAGTTATTTGCATTTTTATTAAATCTGGACGGCTAACGGACGGGTGACTTTCCCACCAAAAGCTAGTTCGGCCGTTTTCTTAACTGCTCGACTCTCGTGAAATTTCTCTATTGTAAAACTTCACGTGGGAAATCTGCTTAGTTTACGCAGCCCCTGCGTGACGGACTTTTGAATATCTTGGCGTGTACAATATGTGTTGTCGTGAGTTGTTTTGTGAGTAACTTTTTTGGCGAGTTCGTCTACTTGTTTGTTTTTTCTATTGTTTGTGTGCCGGTGTACATAGTTTTTCTTTTGATTAATGTATGGATTTTGTGTAATATGTAATAGATAAGTGGATGTGAACTATATATGTTTTTAATGAATGTAAAGAGCTAAGAGAGTAAATGCATATTATGATGTAAGTGTGAGTCTGTGTAAATTATGATATAATCCTAATAACAATAGGCTATTATAACATGAACCTTTTTATTCTAAAATTAAATACCATATTGTGAATCCATGGAACCTTTATTATGCCAGAAATCAAACCAGAAATAAGAGCGATATAGAGGGAGAATTTCTAAAATTCAAAATATTTACCTTTTTATAAGTGGGATCGCAAAATGTTTTAAAATGTCGCAAAATATTGTTATTATATTGATTGTCTACAATTATTGTTTTATGTATTTTTTCGGAACTCAAGTATTAAGCGAGTTATTCGTGATTTCTTGTTTTCAGCCTTGAACTCTAATACCCCCTTCCCATTCAACTCATCGGTTTCTTTTTACATAGAAATAGGGAATATGTGGTGAGATGATATCACAAGTGTGTTATACCAGCTTGTGCGAATCTGCTTAATTTACTCAGCCCCTGGGTGATGGACTTTTTTATTTAGATATTGATACTATTCGTGTAATTCCATTTAAATTATACCATAACATTTTCTTAGTGCTGTGTGTGCTTTTTTATTTGTTTATAATTATGTTTTATTATTGCTTCGTTTTAAATATTTTCGTTTTTTCAAAAGCATTTAAATGCTTGTTTAGAAATTATACTAGGAACTAGAGTGCTTTATCTTATATGCTTCGCTTAATACCTTAGAAAAACTTTACTATAATCTGGTTTTATATAATTTTCTGTCCGTTCTCTGTAATGATATATGTAGTTGTTCCGAAAGTACATTGAGATGTCATAATCTGAATTTAGATATTTTCACGGGATTTTTGGGAATTAATTGAGACATTAAGTTTATTATAATGAGAAAAGGCAGCCTGGACTGTTTGGATATTTCAAAATTCTTTTAGATTTATAACTGACCGCGAAACAATGATTTGCCTTTAATGTTTATAATTATTTGATAGTTAAAGATCTTTCTTTTATGCTTCATATTTTATTCCATTATTATATATTCAAATGAATTTCATTCACCAACATTGTTGTTTTATAAGATTATTACCTAAAATAAAAATAACATAAAGTGCAGGTTATAAAAGACGGTCTTAGTAGTGAGGGTTTCCGCGTCAGGTGGGCTGTAAAAGGTAATTTTCTTTTATGATGTTTATTTTATATTTCATTTTTTTTGTCTATGGTACTGAATTATTCATAATGTTTTAACCAACATACTCTTGTTGGAGTATTTAATTTTTTAGTATAGCGGAAATTACATTTTTCTTCTGCTGCCCGACCATAAACAACTCGGCATGTTCCCTGTATGCCAGATTTATTAGTAGAACATAAATATGTTTAGTCAATTGCATTGTCTGAATGAAGTTCTCTCCACCTGTCCAGAAGGAGGTTAAAAGAATAAATAGTATTGAAATGACATTAATTTATTCCTTTGTCACTTTACATGTTTCATCTCACAATTGACGACTCTTCAGAAGGTGTACAAACAAATAGGTGTTCAAATGCAATCAACTGATCTGAATTGACCCCACTTGTTTCTCCGTTTTAGAAGAATTCCCAGAAAGGGAATCAGTTATTAAGGTTGTTCGCATGTAGCGATGTTCGAAACATTTCTTCAAATGTCCATCGTTCTACTCCGGGGATGATGAAAATGAGGTCCGTCCAAAAATATTTATATATGTTTGTCAGTTAACGCTCTACCACTTTTTTTTTAATCGTTCCAAACTCGATATTTAAACGTTTTCCGTAAAGATAAAGATGATCTCTCTTGATGGCTGAAATCCATCCAGTGGGAGGGGGGGGGGTGTTAAGAGGGGAGAATTTCTAAAATTCAAAATATCTCCATTATTATACGACGTATCAAAAAATTGTATACTACAATTCTTATTAAAATTTGGATATTCTATATATGTTGTTATAAACATAATTTCACTAACGTACCCCATAAATCTCAGAAATATACTCCATATCCATAGTGAAAATTGGATAAGCAGGGGGTTTATTCTAGGCTGAAAACAACAAACTACTCATAGCTGACTAATATTGGAGTTACGAGGAAATGTACAGGACAACAAATGTAGAGAATGAACGATTGAACAAGATGTCCCACAAAAATTTTCGATCCGACTCGTAATATATCCGATATTTTGAATTTTCGTATCTCCACTCAACCCCCTGAATTTTTTTTTGAGAGGAGCAATTCTTTTACGTTCTTGTTTCGAATTTTTTTTAATTTTCACCCTTCATTAAACCCCTAATCCTGCACTTGCCTTACTAACAATAAACTGTTAAATCTGAAAGGAGTGCATTTAAAACTTAAATACCAAATATTGTTTTCATTCAACATTTACTTTGGAGTAAAATGCAAATACGTCATCGACTTCTATGCTCGAAGATGTTTATTTGATAAATACCATAATCGATATATAACTGTTTAATTCAACACTAAAGTTCATAGTCTTATACATTTTTTCCCCGAGCAACATTGCCACAGTTGCGAAGCTCAAATAAATAAAGAAATAAAATCCATAGACGTTAATGACTAAAATCGGACCCGGAATAGGTGAGGGGGGGGGGGTTAGACGGGGCATTTTGTAAATTCAAAATTCCTCCGCTATACTAAGTCGTATCAAAATATGCTATATAACCAATCCTGTTAAACTATTGACGCTTTACAATTGCCCTTCTATACATTTATTTGTAGCTTAAATATTAAGAGAGTTATTCGCTTTCTATTGTTGTCAGTTGTCAGTAAACCCCCAGATCTACTCATCAAATTTTCACTTTGAGATAAAAAATACATGGGGATAGGAGATAAATAGTTTGTCAAACCAGCACGTGAGGAATCTGCTTAGTTAGTGCAGCCCCTGCGTGATAGACTTTATATTTTAGCAGATTCCCCTTAAGGGAAATCAGCTATTGAGGTTGTACTCATGACGGAATTTTCGACATTTTTCTTCAAATGTCCATCGATCCTACCTAGTAGATGACGAAAATGAGGTCCGTTCAAAACTGTATATATATATATATATATATATATATATATATATATATATATATATTTGTCTGTTACCGCTCTAGCGGTCGCAATTTTTGTTTGATCGTTACAAAACTCGATATTTAGTCGTTTTATGTAAAAAGAAAGATCAAGTTCGTTAACGGCTGAAATCGGACCAGTGGGAGGGGGGGTTTAGAGGGGAGGATTTTCGAAATATCTCCGTTACTATACGTTGGATCGAAAACTTGTATATAACCAATCTTATTGCAAATTAAATTTACTATAAATATTGTTATATACGTTTATTCACTATCTTGAATATTAACCGAGATATTTGCATTTTTGTTACGTAAACAATACTCTGCTACATAATAAATCACATTATTGGAAGTTTAAATACCAAAAATTGTATTCAAGAGACCTTTATTATACGAGATACATGCGAATATGTCCTGGTGACTCCCCCCCCCACATCTTAAAGTTTTGGACTACTAAAATTTTATTGATTGAGATAACAATTATTTTGACTCATTATTAATTACAGTACTAGATATAGTAAATATTTCTCAATAAAATTAATGTGTAATATTCTGATATATTTCAGTAATTGTTTTTCTTTCCGGTGTGAGGCGGGCCGACCAGTTTGTTTACATTTCTAACCTAACGCTTCCTGTCGGCAGGTTATTGAAATTGGATGAAACATTTCTTATTTCCGATTGTATTTATTCACGGTGTTGTTGTGTTACCAGGATGTATATTTATCTATTACTGAACTTCACGAGGGAAATCTGCTTAGTTTACGCAGCCCATGTGTGATGGACTTTTTTAACCGACGGGATTACTTGGTGGTATGGACGATTACGCATGTTACGACTCAACTCATGTAGAGGCGTCATAGGTTACGTGAAACATGTCGAGTGCAAAATAAATTAGTCAATGTGATTTCAATGTCTTGTTTTTTCCTACTTACCTTTCGTCATTCTACTTACGATTATTTTTAGCAGATTTCCCAATGCAGTGAGAACTTTCTATTTTAGTACGGGTATAGTTAACTCGGAACCCGCGTGACGGATTTTTCTCGAGTCAGAAATTACCAATTACATTTATATTATATAATGCATTATTTTTCTTGTTCAATGTCTGACAGATGTCTTGGGTATATCTCTCATACAATATGTTATCAAAAAAATATATCTCGCTGGTTGTATAAACTATTAGAAATAAATCAGATTCTGTCTCAAAAAATACTATTCACATCTTAAAAAAATCCAAATTAATAGATATTTTACTACTTTTTAAACATTTTTTAAAGAAACCGTATTATTTTTCGTCATGCCGAAGTTAAATATTGTAATTACTTTCCCATTTTCAAATGGTATTCAAATCTGGGCACGTTTCCAGGAAGAAGAAAAAATAAGCGGCCATTAGAAGGCCTTTTTCGTGGGATGAAATTAACCATGTGGTGGAATAACAACCATGGGTAAATTAATATATGCAATTTTAATTATAATTTATTGTTATTCATTTAATTTTTTTTGGTTTTAGCAATGACGTAAAATAATTTTGTGTAGCTCTTTTTTTTAATTCAATTATGATTCTTTAAGCTTCCTTCCCTTTTGGCCAGAATATTTTAAAGTAAAATATAAAAATTCTCGTTTTTTCAAATTTATTATTAAACGTATTTCGAGTCTTATTGTTGTGCAGTAAAAACAAATATTAAAGGAAAATTGTTTACTTTGCCCAGGATAATTCAACCAAGAAATCGTGAATTTCGATTTCCCTGGTATGAATACAGAATTATTTATAGAACTATTTTTATCATAGTAATATCTTATTGTAATAAACTCTATACTTTACGTCTTACAATACCTGACCATTAAGTATTTATTAACGTTCACTTTTTGCAAGTAAGTCTAATTGGGACGGGTTATCTACAGGTTACCACCCTTTTCTAGCCAGAGGGACTAAGAATTTTATTTAATGAATTCCGTCACTAAATAAATTCCTTTGCCCAGGCGGGATTCCAACTCGCCACTCTAGGATTACCATGTGAGATTAAAGGCAACGCTTTAACTCACACGGCTAACCTGACTCCTAACGCTTTAACCTGAGCTAACCTGACCATTAATCCGATTTATAGAGATAAAGGTATTTACGGATGTGATTTTGAATCTTCCTTGTAATCCCTCTCTCTCTCTTTGGGTGGGATTACATTGTGAGAAAGCTAATTCTTAAAATGTCCCTTAAGCAGGGACTGCATGAACAATGAAGATTTTCCACGTTCTGGAATGACAATCTAGTATCCCATATTAGAGAGGTGGCCAGTTCTTCCGTTGTTCGATATTATCTACAGCACGTAGTTTTTAGCAGATTACCCTTAAGAGAAATCAGGTCGTACTCATGATGCGATTTTCGAATAACAGATGACGAAAATGAGTTTCATTCAAAATTATATATATGTATATATATATATATATATATATATATATATATATATATACTTGTCCATTACCGCTCTAGTGGTCGCAATTTTGCTTTGATCGTTATCAAACTCGATATATTTGCGTTTCATACAAAACTAAAAGTCAAGCTCGTTAATGGCTGAAATCGCACCAGACGGGGGAGGGTTAGAGGAATTGAAAAATTGTATGGAACCAATCTTATTGCATATTAAATACACAATAAACATTGTCTTATACATTTATTCTCTATCTTCAATACTAACCGCGATCTACGATTTTTTTAATTTTCAGCCTTCAGCAAACCCCCACTCCTATTCATGACAGAGTAGCAATGTGCTATTATGTCATGAACTACTTTATTCATAGCTTAAATACCGAATATTGATTTCAAGAAACCATTATTAAGCGAGATAAATTACATAATATTTTCAACCCATTGCTTTACACGTTTTATCAGAAGCTACTTACTCCCATTATCCTATATAAATAGCATAATTTGAATACTCTATTATGTATATATCGTATATTGTAATGTTTCGTTTTCTTTTAAATTGACTTCAAAACAACTAAAGCTATATTTAATTTTATTTCCATCAATCCAGGATATTTTCCCTGAATCTTTGTGTATATATGTTTTACCTATTGCCTAATAATGGGTTATATTTGCTAATAAATATTTTAGGCTTTCTAGATTAATTTTCGATTTTACATTTTGATTTCTATTGTCAATTTTTTTCAAAAATATGCCCTTCATTAATCTGGCGTAGCTATTATTACCTATCCTCTCATTAACTCTTTTCATAGATTAAATAAGTAGTCATCTAGTTTAGACTGTCTTAATTTGAACGTTTTCTTTTTAGTTTGCTTTCCCATTCCTTTATATTTATCTCATCATCTAGATAGGCTGTAGCTTTTGACATTTATATTGATCATTTCTTCATCGTCCTTGCCTCTATTTTGTCTCAATTACAAGCAACAGTAAGAATCACTAGATTAATAATATAAAAAAAAAACATGTTTAATTTAATGTATTTCAAATATTATATGTATAAAGATGCACTTTATTGCTTAAGCAGCTCCTTTTAGTGAACTAATCCCACTAAGAGAATGAGTTTCATCAAATTTTCCTTAAAGAAAGTCTGCTATTGTAACACTAAAGTTCATAAGGATCAATAAAACGATTTTTTTTTGGGGGGGGGTGATACTGAAAATTCAAAATACCTCTGTTAGTATGAGCCAAATTGAAAAATGTCACGAAACCTAACTTGTTTATCTATTTGAGCTTTACAATTATTGTTCTATACATGTTTCATTAACTCAAATATTAAGAGAGTTGTTCATAGTTTCTTCTTTTCCGCCTTCAGTAAAGCCCTACTTCTATTCATTGGTCGTTTATTTAGAAATAGAGAATATAGGGGTAGTAGAGATATGTATTATGCCAGACCTGAACGTAAGAATCCTGCTTAGTTTACACAACCCTTGCCTAAAGTACTTTATTATTTTAATCCGAATATGTAGTATACAAAGTTAATACATGCATTTTAAGAATTTGTATTACCTATTAATTAATTAATTAATATATCGAGCACGGAATGGGGAGCAGATCGACTAACCCTTCTAAAGCTCTATAAAAGTCTGGCAAATTCACTTTTGGATTATGGATGCATCATTTATTCTACAGCTCAACCACGGGTTTTGCAAATGATTGATTCTGTGCATTACAGTGGTTTGAGAATGATATCTGGTGCATTCAGATCCAGCCCAGTAATAAGCTTGTGAGCTGATATTGGTGAAGCACCTTTAAATTACAGGCGACATTGGTTATACATAGCATATTATTTTAAAGTGTCGGCACAAATTAACCACCCAGCCAGAGGTATATTTCTAAATAATAACGATTACAACCATCCTATTAAAGAAACAATCAGGAAGTATGGGGTGGACAAAATAGAAACTGTTCTTGATAAAAACTATCAATTAGAACCATGGTTATTATTTCCACCAAATGTAAATTTGGAATTGAAAAAGCATAAGAAAAGTGTAACCTAACAATTTATTTTTACTAATGAATTTAGAAAAATAGTCTTGCGAATCGTCCTCAAATTTCCATTTGTACACAGATGGATCAAAAACTGACGGAGGTGTTGGTTCAGCTGTATATGCTAAGGATCACTCTCTGATGTACTCCCTTCCCTCAGTAAGTAGTGTGTTTACTGCAGAACTTACGGCAATAAAAGCAGCTCTTAAGTTATTGTTAATTGAGCAAAAAAATGCATTAATATGTTCTGACTCTTTCAGCAGCCTAAAATCACTTAAAAAATGTACAATAAAAATCCGATATGTAAAGAAATTCAACAAATGTTAGAAGAATTGCACAAAAGTAATATTAATGTAGAATTTCTGTGGATACCAGGGCATTGTGGCATAGAAGGGAACATAAAAGCGGACGCCTTAGCCACCAAAGCCATCAGTGAGGGCACACTACTGACAGAAGTTTCAGTCGCTGACGCCATCAATAATGAAAAAAAAAACTGGTTCTTGATGAATGGGCATGGGAATGGCATGAGCTGCGTGATAATAAACTCCGCACTGTAAAAAGTAGTGCCAATCCCTGGAGTACTTCAACAAGCACTAAAAGGAGGGTGAAGTGTTAATATGCCGCCATAGAATTGGCCACACAAGGCTAACACACCTTCACCTGATGAAAAAGGAAGAACCTCCAACCTTAGAACTGACAGCTTCTGTGGGGTAGAACTGACAGTGGCACACATACTTACTGAGTGTAGAAGGTATGAGGACACCAGAAAGTCCCTTGGTATATCAGAAGTACTATCCGAAATACTAGGGGATGATAGCAACTCTATAAAAAAACTCTTAAAATTTTTCGTAATTGCTGGCTTAAAAAAAGAAATATAATAATATTGGACTTCAATATGGGCTCACAAGGCAGTGAGTTAAGTATTTATACATCAAATTGATTATAGCCAAATACTGCTGTGTTTTTTTTGTTATTTGTCACAGAATTGGGGATAAAAAAAACTAGGAGAGATCCAACACAAGCGGGGACGACGGAGGGTTGAGAAGTGGATAGTTTAACTGAAGAAAGGGACTATTGAACAACAAGAAGGAAAATGAAAATAGAATTGCGACCACCTAGGCACAAATAACTCTCCCGGGTTCGGTGCCTACTTACTATATAATAAATAACCTTCACATGTAAAAAATGAATTTAGGTCTGTAAATGTTCCTAAATTTCCTGAGCGCCCATTCGATAGAGCTCATATTAACTCCATTTCTTTATAAAGTAAACTCTACATAAGCCAAGCTTTAGTTTATTTACTTACTAAGCCCTAAATATTGAGCATAAACCATAACGCTATTACCGAACCAGCTTCTTCCAACAAACTTATTAATATATGCCTTAAATTCATCCTAAATAACCTCTTAGCTTATTAAGAGTGTATATTTTATTCAATCCTTCGCACAGGTTTAATGCAAAATTAATTTTATCTCTTTGGAAGTATAATGGGGGCTATTAATCATTCACTGATCCACTCGCTCCAAGCAAAGCCATTATTTCTAAATAAGCTAAATATGTCGTAAAAGTTATTCGTTTTTCATGTGAAATCATTGATCGAGCCTTTGTCAATGTACCTTAGTTGTTACTTATATATTGTTATGGAATATTGGTCAATATAACATAAAAAATCTATAAATCTGCTTTGCACACCGGCTAATAACCAACGAAATTATTGTAGTTTTGACATAAAGTGGTAAAATGGCTTAACAAGGTTATCTGATTTTGTAAGAACAGAGATTATCGCTAAGTTGAAAAAATAGAAATTATTTGTTTATGTTTACTTTATATTCACAGACTGCGTTTAACGAAAAAAACTTGATAAACCCCACGATATGACAGAACTTCTAACTGACAGTAGCCAATAAATTCCACACATACTAACACATCTAAAACATATGGAGTAAAAATACAATAGGTTTACAAAATACTTAAGGTGATTTAAAACGGCTAACTTTTATTGTATTCTAATAGGCAAAGTACGGGACTTAAGAAAATCTCACATATTTACTATATATATAAAGTATCAAGGGGGATATATATACACCATGAAAATATATATATATATATATATATATATATATATATATTTATATTGTTTTTAACAAAGAGAGACATGCGAATCACCTTTGATGTGTGGCATAAACCAAATAAATAACAAATAAACTTCCTACAACTACGTCTGGTTGGGACCGGTTTTTAAAGGCTACTGCCCTTTTCAAGTCAGTATGGGATTAATGATTTTATTTATTAAGATTTTTACTATATAAATTCCAATTGCACATTTGGCCATCGAACCCATGATTCTAGGTTTACCAGACGAATGCTGGTCCAAACATTGGCTAGCTATAGTCATAGTTATTTATATTTGAAAACATAGAGAATAAAAAGTCCGTCACGCAGGGGCTGCGTAAACTAAGCAGATTTCCCACGTGAAGTTATACAACATAAAAATCTCCATACGAGAGCCGAACAGTTACGGCAAAGGGCCGAACTAGCTTCTGGCGGGAAACTCATTCGTCCGTATCGGCCCACATTTAATAAAAATGCAAATATCTCGGTTAATATTCAAGAAAGAGAATAGCTGTATATAACAATATTCATAGTAAATTTAATTTACAATAAGATTGGTTCTATACAATATTTTGATCTGACGTATGGCAACGGAGATATTTCGAATTATCAAAAATACCCCCTCTAAACCCCCCTTCCCACTCGTCCGATTTCAGCCATTAACGAACTGGATCTGTCTTTTTGCATAAAACGTTTAAATAACGAGTTTGGTAACGATCAAACAAAAATTGCGACCGCTAGAGCGTTAACAGGCAAATATATATATATATAATATTGAATGGACCTCATTTTCGTCATCTCCTGGGTAGGATCGATGGACATTTGAAGAAAATTTTCAAAAATCGCGTCATGAGTACGACGTAGACAATAGCTGATTTGCCTTAAGGGAAATCTGCTAAAAGTTAATTGAAATGAAACTAAAATATAAAAATTTGTTTGAGGAAACAGAGATGTGACAAACGTAATTGATTAGATGTCTATGCAGTTATTAAACCACCATTATGCTTTTCTTCTCATGTGGTTTCATTCTTGTAAATGTCAAACTTCTGGCATAAAACGTATTGTGGCGAAATATGCATTCATTGGTCTACTCGAGATATTTTGTTACTACTTGAAAACTGCGTATATTTAATCACGCATTTATGAAGTACAACGGAAATGAGGACATCCCTGAAAGGGATCGGCGTTTAGCCAGAGTCGGAATTTATAACATTCGAGTAGAGGAAGCGGGATCCTACCAATCTGCGGGCTAGTTGGCGACTCGAACCTACCAGAGCCAATACCTAGCATATAAAATCCCCTCACCCGACAGTTCAGTTTTTGTTGAACAGTGATTTAACCAGTGATTCGAGTGACTCCTGAGATTGTGCAGTGTATCAAGAACGTGAAGTTAACCTTGTATATAGTGGTTAGTAGCGATAAATAATTTACCAAGTGTGTAGTGTGTCGCCAAATAAATGGTGAAGTGATCAAAACGCTAAAGTTTGTGTATTTACTTTTTTCAATCCAAGAGAACTCTAATAATCCATGTTTATTGTTTTTATAATAAACGTAACAGTACATACTCCAAAACCACTGTAATTTTGGACCAGCACATGGTTTTTGAGCAGTTTCTTAATACTGAATATTAACAATGAAACTAACATTTCTTTCATTGCACAATAAGATTATATGTCATTACAAGAATGGGTAGGCAGCCTAAAGATTCTGGCGATCTAAAATATAACGGTAAACACTTGATAGATACATTGGATCATAATAAAATAATCACCTAAGTGCAAGCACAAAAAAATTAAATTATTACGTTTTTAATTGGGAGACCCTTAGTCAAAAACGTCTCTATCACATCCTGAAAACTTAAAAATTTCTAGAAGTCTTCCATTATATTGTTCCTTTCGCATCGTAGATTCGTTCAATGTTAATAAATTGAGCATTTGTGATAGGCTATTAGTAGGCTTCAATATATTATAGAACCATCGTTCACAAACCTTTAAAAATAGCAGTTTTAATTAACTAATATGTAGGAATGTATAGGTGACCTAACATGTCAATTTTAAAGTTGCTGACTGTGAAACTTGTATCAGAATCATTTAAATTTAACTTATATTATATTTTCCATAAAGAAATCCTGTTATTGAAAGGTATGTTTATTCTATAGTTTCTTTAAATATCTACTTCCGAGAATGTTAGAAAAATATTAAATAGTCGGTATATTAATATTTATATCTTAGTCGCCTCTCGAGAAACTCCATTTGTATGTTAATATGTTTTTGTCCAGCATTTTGCCGACAGCTAGTGGTGGAATTAAATTTAAGAAAAAATAACCAACGACGCCCGCTACAAAACCCCCACACCCTCTCTACGAATACCATCCCCTTTCAATTGGTATAACATTCCACTCGAAATTTTTCAAATACCATCCCTAACCTAAAAACATGTTCGTAAAACATTGAGTTAGCCTTTTATTTTATACTATCTGCATTGCCCGTCGTGATGGGTACAAATAGAAATGATTTCCCGTGTAAGTATAAAGGTTGAATTACCTTTTGAATAAATCATCACGTTATTTTCACCATGTAATAGAAATGTCCTGTAACATTAACAATAAATGTACAGCCATTCAGATTTGATATCCTTGAGTAAAATATGGCTATTGGGCGAACTGAATTGAGATTGGCTTCGTGATGGAATATAAATATTTGGTTAACTAAGCTCTGACTAATCCCTTTATTTCCGTGAAATTGCTGTGATATTGTTTTACGCATGAGGCATGAAAGGGCTATCGGACGGATATTGACTTACTTATTATCGCTCATGAGGTCACAAAAAATAACGATTGTCTCATCCTAGTTTTGATTTATCTCATATCCAGAACGAAATGAAGTCGAACTAATTAGCTCGCCTCTTTTTACCCGTCATAGCGTGTTGAAACAAAAATGGTTCCCCTTGGAAATTTATTAAAGTGTATTCCAAGAAACCACTCATACATACGACTATCAGAAAGCCTAAATACAGCCTATAGTGACAAAATTTATACGCTAAATAAATATAAGTACTCACATTACAGATTTACTACTCGGCAGAAGCCCATACATACCACATACATGAATCATCTCCTACAGACACATATTTTGAATAAAATTTAACTGCACACTAAATCATTAGCCTGTATACCTGGCTTTCTGCTCCTACCATTCAACCGGAGAAAACCTAACGGTGTTTTTACTATGACTGTAGATCTTTTAATACAAGTATTAGGTAGCGTTATAATTATTTTACTATAGCAAAAAGTCACAATCTCAAAATTCATAAACGTAATTAATGTATTAGGACTAAAGTCGGTATTAAGGACAAAATATGTTCTACACATTTTTTCGATAAAATGAATGCACTCGAAGATACTTATAAATATGAGTTTTCAAGTCGAAATAAATTACCCTCCTTGTCCCCTCCTAGTTGAAAATTCATACTCTCATATACCGATATTGGACCGTGGGATAGTTGATTCAAAAATATAAAATTTCATAGAGATCCTCCAAGCCGTTTTTGGACTGATGGAGTAACCAGCTGGCGGAGAGACAAACAGAAAACATTTCCAACTTTTATGTCATTATTCCTAGAATGTTTCAAAACGTGAAAAAAAAGATATCCCCGCCGAATTTAAATCTCGCAAACCTTAGAGTTTTATTAATATTGATGGTTGAAAGCCACAGCCAACCCTGAACATAAACTATAATTAAAAAAAAAATACCTTGGTCCCGGTCTAAGGTTTTAGTATGCAAGAACCTACGTTTTGCGAATTCCCTATGAGGTAATTGACTGAAAATGATGACGTTGAAATGTACAGTTGAGAGATCAGATTTAAAAAATAATATTTCTTTAAAACCACCCATTGACTCTTACTCATGCGGTATACATAGTAAATGAATGTTCTTTAAGTGAACTGGGGTGAAAAGCCAGAGCAGATAGAAGATATTTTTAGGGGAAATGTTAAAATGATTTTGTTGACGTAAATTCATGTCTCCCTTGCTCTAGTCATGGGAGCTTATATAATAGGTTAAGCTCTTACTATAATATCATCGTGTAATTTTTTTATCAGGACCATTTAGGAACGAATTCTATTAGAGACTCATCTGAGAGGGAAGCTGTAAATAGCGGTAATGATATAAAGCGCCTGTAGAGCGCGTTATAATAAATGTGCATTATCTGCACTCCCCTATAGGAGCTGAGAGGTTATTGTGCCCTTATCAGATGAGGCCATAATTCGGTTCCTCCTCCCGGTATCTCCATGGCAACAATCACTGCCTCCAAGATCTAACTCTCAGCAGGCCTACTGCATCAGCAAGTTCCCATCATTTACCAACCCATTTAGCCCTTGTTTAATTGCCGAAATTAATTTAATCGCCTATTTACCCCCACTGGCCCTCACATACATAGCCAATCATATTACCACGACTTATAACAGCTATTGAACCTTCACAACGACGTATTTCAGGGGTATTAAGGCAAATGTGGAGGGTAGTAATGGTGATGAGAGCTTAATTGTTTTCGAGGTTGGAGTCAGTAATGACGAAGTCACATGACGAAAGTAAGAACCAAAAGTTAGGAAATTATGTGCCAAAGAGGTAGAAGTGGATACGATTGTCTGCAGATGCCTCGATGCTCAATATTTGTTGAACTCCGTCATGGAGGCAAGTCTTGGGATTGTTTCAGGCCATATTTTTTAAGGTCTTCGTCCATTAATTAAATATATCTTTAAAAAGAATTCCTCTGCAATATGACGTACTCCATACACCTGTCGATTATTCTATTAGAAATATGTTTGCCGACTTGAAAACATTGCAACATAACTTTGTACATCATATATTGACTGACTGTCGACGAAGAAACAATTTAGACATTCCACATGACTTACAGGAACTTACTGATCGATAACAGTAATTACATAGACACAATCATTACACATCTAAAAAAAAACATTAATATAGTTTACAATTTCTACACACTACTTTTCACGTATCTTCTTCATCTTAATTTTATTTATTTATCCTTTTTCGTTTTTTTTTTTTTTCGCTTTTTGGTTTTTTTTGTTCCTTAGATATTTATTTATATTATATTTTCATTTATATTATTCTCATTACCCTGATGTTTCCATGTTCAATATATTTTCCGACATACAGACTGGTTTGCCAATGAACTGTTTCAGAAATCACCTAATTCCATAGTTCACTCCTATTCTCTTTTTCTATTAATTTTTTTCTGCTATTTGCTTTTATAAGCACACTTGGTTAATGAGTGAATCGCCGGCGTTGCGGAACTCATTAAAATGAATTATTTTTATGAAAATTTTAGAACTTTCCTCTTCTAATCATTGTTTCATTTATATTAAAACTGTAATTCCGAATCACTGTGTGGAATCTCAAAGACGTGCATAGGTCTTATCACACTTTACATGACCCCCACCTTCCCCTCCACCCCAATTACAAACAACACATTCAGCTCTTTTTTTTCTTTTAATTGCAGAATTTGATTTATGTATTTGGGTTCAAAAAACTAGGTTTATTTACTGACCAGCAATGGTTCTAAGATAACCTTGAAACTGAACGGTATTAGCAGATTTCCCTAAAGGGGTTATCAGCTATTGAGGTCGTACTCATGACGCGATTTTCGAAAAATGCCGAGATCCTACCCAAGAGATGTATATATATGTCTGTTAACACTCTAGCGGTCGTAATTTTTGTTTAATCGTTGCCAAACTCGGTACTTAATCGTTTTATGTAAAAATAAAGATCCAGTTCGTTATCTGTTTAAATGTGACAAGTGGGAGGAGGGGGGGGGGTTTATAGGGGGGATTTTGAAAATTCGAAATATCTCCTTCACTACATGATTTTTTTGAAAAATTGTCTAGAACCAATCTTATTGCAGTTTAAATTTACTATAAATATTGTTATATACATTTATTCTCGATCTTGAATATTAACCGAGATATTTGCATTTTTATTGTCTGTGCCGATAACGGACGAGATGAGATGTGCTAAAGTCGGTTCTATTCGTTTCCGCCGAAAGCTAGTTCGGCCGTTTCCGTGGGTTCTCTATTGTATAACTTCATGAGGGAAATCTGCTTAGTTTACGCAGCCCCTGCGTGACGGACTTTTTTTGTTTTTTCCGTAGACTAGATACTAAGTATCTGACTAAGTAGCTCTGGGCAATAGTTGCAACTGAATGTTACGTTAGTTTTGAATGAATTAATTGTCTCTTAGGGCGAGAAATAAAATTTTTGTCACTCAGCTTTAATTTTATATAGTGTGATTAAAACTATGACGTCAATGACTGTCACAATTCCCCGAAGAAAACAGCTGCCCAAAAACTTCAGAATCGGTTCACCTGAGGCCACATTCTTATGCAGACCTTATTTGGGGTAGATCTTATCATGATTTGTTAAAGCATATTCAACTTGATTAGCCTTTCCAACGCATACTATAGAGTGTTTAGCAATAAAGCAAACACGAATAAAAAGAGAAAAGAAAAACTTTAATCAAGCTCAAAGAAACAAATAAGCAATTGTCTGGCAACTGACACCGAACATTCCAGTTCCAATACAGAGGCTCAATAATGAACCCCCCCCCTTTGAATTATTGGCTCGATTCTGTTTAATGAGGTCAATGAAAATGGGGGAAATATGTAGTAACGTTCACTTTTTGCTACTGAAAATTCGAGGCGGACTAACTGATGCGGGGTTCACACCCAGTTCTAGCTTCAGTTGTAATTCGTCACTAAATTTCTATTGTTGCATAGGAATGGAACCCAAAATTTCAAGCTCACCAAGGAGAGACTTACGCCTTAACCTTCTCTCTCTCTCTCTCTCTCTCTCACTCTTCTCTCTCTCTCTCTCTCTCTCTCTCTCTCTCTCTCTCTCTCTCTCTCTCTCTCTCTCTCTCTCTCTGACAATTGTATAAAGCCAATTTTATTACAAATTTAATCACCTATAAATGTTGTTATATACATATTTTTATATCATTCATGTTACTCGAGATATTTTTATTTTTTTGTTATTCAGCTTTCAGTAAACCCCACTCCTACTCCTGTTATATTAACAATAAGCTGCTCATCATGCTTTTATTCAAAGCTTAAATACCAAATATTGTTTCCAAAAGACCTTTATTATGAGGGAACATGCAAATTTGTTGAGCGATGACGAAATCATTTATGATATTAAGTTCTAACTCGAAAATGTTCATTTGATCAATTCCATACTCTATATTTAACCGTTCCAGTCATTACTAAAAATCATCTTTGTTTTTGCCAGAAATCGGACTGGAATAGCGGAGGTTTAGACGGGGGAATCCGAAATTTCAAAATATCTCCGTTATTATGTGAGGGATAGTAGTAAATTGTAATAGAACCAATCTTCTTAAATTATTGTTCTACGATTCGTAAATCAATCGTTGGGCGAGTTATTCATCTTTTCTTTCTTCTGGCTTCTATTTATCGGTTTTATTTTAACTTAGAAATAGAGAATACGTCGTAAGATTAAATCAAAAATGTGTTATACAAGCACGTGGAAAATCTTATTAGTTTACGCAGCCCCTGCGTGATGGCTGTTATTAAATATATAAATCTATCTGAAACTGCATACTTATGAACATAGGGTAATTTTATTTTATTTAAAGATGTAAGGAATTATTTGAACTCGTATAGTGAGTGACACATACACACACAGACTTGTAATTTTAACACTAAATTTTTTCCAGAGTTTAAAACAAGCACTATAAATTGATGGTCTATTTTAAGTGAACAGGAAGCCTTGTTGTCGATCTAAGAGTTGCTGATCACTACATTCCGTTAGATAGGAATTGGGCCGCTGGTTGATTACATTTTTCTGCCTCGTTGAGAAATTCCGCCATGGAAATACCAAACAGATTGGCGCACTAAAGATAGCCAACTCGATTTGACCCAGAGGTACAACGAAGAACGTCATTTATTAGTTTAAAATATACATTGATTCTGAGGATTTCCTAGTAGCCCAGGACTGTGGTAGTGGGTTTCATACAGTTGGAAAATAACATGGAAAGAAGAAAGTCCGTCACGCAGGGGTTGCGTAAACTAAGCAGATTTCCCACTTGAAGCTTTACAATAGAGAAATCTGCCTACTGATAACAGTAGTAATAACGAATCTCTAAACCACTTCAGGAGGGCCCAACAGTTACTGAAACGGCTGAAGTAGCTTTCGGCGGAAACACCAGGATATAGCCGACTTCTGCCGACCACACACACAATACAAATGCTAATATCTCGGTTAATACTCAAGATATAGAACAAATGTATAGGACAATATTTATAGTAAATTTACTTTGCAATAAGATTGGTTCTATACAATTTTTCGATCCGACGCATAGTAACAGAGATGTTTTGAATTTTCAAAAATCCCCCATAAACCCCCCTCCCCTAGTGCAATTTCAGCCATTAACGAACTTGGTCTTTCTTTTTACATAAAACGATTAAATTTCGAGTTTGGTAACGATTAAACAAACATTGCGACCGCTAGACCGTTAACAGACAAATATATATATATATATATATATATATATATATATATATATATATATATATATATATATATATATATAATTTTGAAAGGACCTCATTTTCGTCATCTCCTGGGTAGGATCGATGGACATTTGAAGAAATTTTTAGAAAATCGCGTCATGAGTACGACCTCAATAGCTGATTTTCCTTAAGGGAAATCTGCTGAAAAGCCTGCCATACAGGAGCTGTGTACAAGTTAACCATGTGCTAGAATTACACGCTCATGACATCCTGTTTTTTATAAAGGTCGTAATTTTTTTTGTGATCGTTAACAATATCCATATTTTAGTGTCAATGTGTCAATATTTTAATGTTTCATATAAACAAAGGATATGAGGGGGAGGATTAAAAGGAGAAAAATCAAAATTCGGAATATCTCCGCTGTAATGAGTGAGATCGAAAAATTATAGCTCCTATCTTGTTAAATTACCTATAACTTTTGGTCAATTAATTTTTTTTCTCTATGAAGATTATAAACCAAGACATTTGTATTTATCATTCCTTTATGGCAATAATGACGCAAGTAGTTTATTGATCTTAAAATATTAAAAACCACATACGTCCGTCCTGCTATGGGAAGGGGGTATCGGATATTGAGGTTATACTGAAGAGGCGATTTTCAAAAAAAAAATCCTGAAACGTCGTCCGTTAATGGTATATTTGGATATTTTAGTTTTCATCCTTACGTAAACCCCACTCCTACTCAGGTTATAAACAATAAGTCATTACTCTAAGCATACATACCAAATATTGTTTTCAAGAGATCTTTATTATGCTAGAAACATGCAAATTCATCGTGTTATAACGTCATTAACTAAGATCACTCGTACTTATACGTTATAAATATAAAACATTTATTAGATCTATACCATACTCGATATTTAGCCTTTTCTGTCAACACTAAAGATTATATTTGTTAGTGCCTGTAATCGTACCTGGAATAGTGGGGTCTAAAGGGGGTGTGGATTCGAAATTTCAAAATATATCCATTATTATGAATCGCATCGTAAAATGTTATAGGAAAGATATTGTTAAACTCTTGATGGTCTGCAATTGTTGTTCTGTGCATTTCAAATACTAATCGAGTTATTTGTACTCCCCTGTTTTCGCCATGGGTACCTCCCCCCACTCACCTCCGTGCCCCTCTTAGGTTTTTGACATACAAATGGAGAATACGTTGTCATATGAGGTCCCAATTATGCTATTCCAGCAAGTGGGTAATCTCCTTAGTTTACAAAGGCACTAGGAGTCCTTCAAGGTGAAATGTATCAGCAAAGCATCAAAGTGTTATTCTATTCTTTATTTCAATAATAAAGTAAACAATATTAATAGAACCTGAAAACGTCACGAAGGGGCTCCGTTAACTAAGCAGATTTCCTACGTGCGCAACATATTTGCATTTATCTCTAAACGTAAATGTTCAATAAGAACAATATTTGGTATTTAAACTTCAAATAAAGTGTTCCATAACATAATGGAATATTGTTAATATGAGATGAGTAGGAGTGGGGCTTTACTGAAGACCGTAAACTAAAAAATGCAAATATCTCAGTTATTAATCAAGATAGTGAAAAAATGTTCATAACAACATTAATAGAACATTTCATTTTCAATAAGATTAGTGCTACACACTTTTTCGATCCGACGCATGATAACGAAGATTAAGGCCCCCTCCCCCTGGTCCGATTTCAGCTGTTAACGAACTTGATCTTTTTTTTCTATAAAACGATTATATATCAATAAAATATATATATATATATATATATATATATATATATATATATATATATTTGTACGGACCTCATTTTTGTCATCCCCTGGGTAGGATCGATGGACGTTTGAAGAAAAATTTCGAAAAGCGCGTCATGAGTATGACCTCAATAGCTGATTTCCCCTAAGGGAAATCTGCTAATAAAATGCATGTATAGTAATGCTGATATGTTTGAGGTAAGATCAACTCGAATCCATCTTCGCATTGTTTAAAGGGTTGAAGGTGATTCACACCAACACTCTTATGATCGATGCGTTTATTCTAGGAAAACTCTAGATGATTCATACTTCTAATGGTACTTTCAGGGGCACTAAAACAAAAACAGTTACTGAATACATCGCAAATACTATTTTCCGACAGGGCGGACCTCCTACTATTGATAGAACTAAAATGGAACATTTTTGCTAATCCGCTGAACTTTGTCACATTCTTCAAATCGATTTCCGGATAGAGCAAGGTAAAAATTTGGGACCCATTATTTAGAACAGACATCATCCTACGCTTATAATATTGAAAAATATATAATGTTATGCATCGATAATTTTCTTAACTACTTTTCCCCTATTTTCAGTTATATTAATATATTCTTTTATTTGCCTCTTAGTTATGCTTCTTTCTTTGCCAGAAACTTTTACGTCTTTAAAGTTAAAATTGTGTCTGAGTTTAAAAGCATAATCAATGAGAGATGATTTATCTTTCCCATTGACAATATTCTTTGAGTGCTGTTTTATTCACTTTTTTAGTATTTTGCTCCGATTCCCCTCTTCAACGCTGATCACTTTCATAATTCATTTTATTGATATTGTATTTTGTACCTCTTCCATTTACTTTGTATTTAATTCTGCCAAAACTATTTTTATTTTTGTTTCATAAGTCCTTGAAATCTTTACTATTTTTTCACAAATGTTTCATATTTGGCTTGAAATTAATGGAGTATATTTAAATGTCTTCCGTTGTAGGAAGTTTATTTATTTGGAGTTGCTTTTTATCCAATTGGTCACAAATATATTTATTGAAAATGTTATCAAGTCTATTTTATTTATCTAGAACTTCATTTTGTGGCGAGAAAATTGCCAACTTTTGGTTGAGTCAATTTATTAAAAATCTTTATTCCTCTTTGTATGGTTTCCCTTTCTTTATAACTTAATTAACGTTTCCCACCAAATTTCGAAAGATTATCATTGTTGCTTCCAACATACATAGTCTTTTTTACGTTTTTTCTTATTTTCGGCATCGACGTCATCTAAAATTGTCATCAATTTCAGCAAAATGAATTATGTGGTTCTTGAAAAATTCTTTAAAAAATGAAATAAATTTACATCAATTAATTTTAATTTGTTAATATTAATTTGTGTTTTGGCTTATTTCATTTGTTTATATATTACATTTTTAGCAGATCTTCCTTTGGAGAAATAACTATTAAGGTTGTACTCATGATGGGATTATCGAAAATTGTCTTCAAATATCCATCGATCCTACCCAGGAAATGACGAAAATGAGGTCCATTCAAATTTTTTTTATATATATATATGTCATTGTCATTTTCTCTAATGATCCTAACGTCTATAACGGGTATTTCAAATTGCAAATTCTATTAAATTTATTAAATAATTCATTATTTCTATTTACACTTATTGAATGTTAGTTATAGGCCCCTGAAGAGGCACTGTTTGTGGTGTGAAATATACACATTATTTTTAAAAATAAAATGCGTCAATTATACGAGTTTTTGTGTGATTGATCTTCTGCCTTAAAGAAAATAGCTCGGGTTATATTCCAGTTAGGGGAAAATGTACAGAACAACAATTTAGTACTGATACTATTTTAATAGATTTTGGAATATTTTTCGTTCCAAAATGTAGCGAAGGAGATGCAAAATTTAATTCTTTATTTTACTCCTTCCTTAATACCCTTATTTCGCCTGATCTAATTTCATCTGTTAACGTGCTAATTTATTTTGTTGTTAGATTTGCATGAAAAAGTTAATTATTGAGTATGTTGTCCAAAAATTAAATATTTATGTTTTTAGAGAATGGAATGTGATGACATAACATCACAGATGGTAAATGTCATATGAAAAAAAGTCAGTGGTATTTAAGCCCAAAGTAAATCGTTTTCTGTCTTATTTGTATATTATTCATGTCAGGAGAGTAGAAGTGTGGGCTTATTTTTGTTTAGAACTGAAAAAATAAATATCACAATTTTCAAGTTCCTGACAAATTCGAAGACTATTGTCTCCATCTTCAGAGCTACACATGAAAAACAATAACATCAATAAAATCTCTATATTACAATAGGGTCATTAATAATATTAACAACAATAAATAAAAAACACAAAATAAATAACTAACAGCAATGAACATCATAAATGGGCTTATGTCAAATCCTAAAATCAAATACGGAGAGTGAGAGATCCATTGAGGTCCAGCTAAAAAATATATATTTACTAACCTACTTGCATGGGCTCATTGGGAATGACAGCAAGTGACTGGCTGGTGCACGGGAGATAAGATCGAGGTCCAGTACCCTCACCATTGCAGACTTATAGCAATCGGTCTTCTTGTTCAACGAGTGGCTACCAATAAGCTTCTCGTTCAACGCAATCTCCAGACCTTCCAATGAACTTAGTTTTTTACCTTTCTTGGCCTCATGTAATAAACACACTTCATGGGCTCCTTCGTTATGGCCCTCTTATTCTGTGATTCGGAATTTTTCTGCCATCAAGAACAAGAGGGCCATAGCGAAGGAGGATGAGCGCATGCAAGTAGGTTAGTAAATATATTTTTTAGCTGTACCTCAATGGATCTCTCACTCTCCGTATTTGATTTTAGGATTTGACTTAAGCCCATTTATTATGTTCATTGCTGTTAAATATTTATTTTGTGTTTTTATTTATTGTTGTTAATATTATTAATGACCCTGTTGCAATATAGAGATTTTATTCATGTTATTGTTTTTCATGTGTAGCTCTGAAGATGGAGGCAATAGTCTTCGAAAGCGCATAGCGCTGAAATAAAAAAAAATTGTGAAGAATTGGACGTCTTTTTCTCTCTCCAAGTAAAAATATTGTGGTGATATTTTGCATTTTGCCACTTCTATAAATCACTATTCCAAGTCCACTTTCAGCCATTACCGTAAATGGTCTTTAGTTTTTCATAAAATTCGGGGAAAATATAGAGTTTGGTAACAATCAAATAAAAATTATGACCGCTGAAGCGTGAAAAATGTAATGCTCATTTTTTGATATCTCTCCTTTATAGATATCACTTTATCAAATCTTGTTTTTAATCCCTCTGTACAAGAGTTTTCAATCATTTGTTCAAACTTTTGAGAATTATTTTAACGTGCACGAATTCAACTTGTTAACGGGAAATAGGTCGACATGGTATTTTATATGTTTTGTAAATAACTCATCAAGTTTTTAAGTACAAACTAATTTTGAAGGAAAATAATATTTTATTTATAGATTTTGCGTAGGAAACGCACATAGTGAATTCATTTGTTAGGGAGAAATTACTCTGTCTTTTCGTACATTGGAGAAAGATCAGCGATAGCAGAGGGTTCAGTCCCTGACTGGACTACTGTTGGGGGAGAGAGGGGTGGGAAGGGCTACAGAAATTTAATTAGCCTCTGGAGTTATTCATGTATTCAAATATATTCCAGGTTGGGCAGGTCCTTCCTCAGTCCAAAAATCTATAGGTATAGGTTGGTACCCCTGGGAGGGATGTTCGTCAGCTGCTATTCACCGGGCTCCTAGTCAGGCTAGAGGCTTTCTCTCTATGTATTCACAACTCAAAATATACAACAAATTCCATACGATTTGGATTCTATTCCCTTATATTTTATCAAGTTAACGCACTTGGGCTGTTAAATAACAAAAAAAACAACATAATTTTGGGGGTTTTCTTGATAATTTATAGAACTTTTCTTGACATTTTTATGACAAACAAAAAAGGTCCCATACATTTTTATTTTGTTGCTCTAATATATATATTCAGGAAAAGAAAAAAAGTTTGTCCACCTTAACCACCCCCTCCCCTTCCACTTAATTGATTTTGAACGGAATTTCAACACTCTAAGGCAAACTGTTTTAGCAAATTTCCCTTAAGTTAATCAGCTATTGAGGTAATCATGACGCGATTTTCGAAATATTTCTTCAAATTTTCATCGATCCTACCTAGGAGATGACGAAAATTAGGTCCGATCAAAACTGTATGTATATATATATATATATATATATATATATATATATATTATATAAATATTTTTATATATATATATATATATATATATATATATATATATTTGTCTGTTATCGCTCTAGCGGGCGCAATTATTGTTTAATCGTGACAAAACTCGATATTTAGTCGTTTTATGTAAAAAGAAAAATCAAGTTCCTTAACGGCTGAAATCGGACCAAGGGGAGGAGGGGTTTAAAGGGCAGGATTTTCGAAAATTCAAAATATCTCCATCTGATCGAAATATTGATTGATTGCTTTATAGAACCAATCTTATTGCAAATTAAATGTACTATAATTGTTGTTATATACATTTATTCTCTATCTTGAATATTAACCGAGATGTTTGCATTTTTCACTTTTCAGCCTTTAGTAAAACCCCACTGATAATCATGTTGCATAAACAATACTCTACCACATTATTCTAGCCTGAAATACCAAACATTGTATTCAAGAGACCTTTATTATACGAGATACATGGAAATATGTCCTGGTGATCCGCCTTCCCCCTCCCCCGACTTAATGTCTTGGATTTCTAAAATTTGATTAATTGAGATAACAATTATTCTGACTCATTATTAATTACAGTACTAGATATAGTAAATAGTTCTCATTAAAGTTAATATGTTATATTCTTATATATATCAGTAACTGTTTTTCTTTCCAGTGTGAGGCTGGCAGACCTGTTTGTTTACATTTCAAACGCTTCCCGTCTGCAGGTTATTAATATTGACTGAAGAATTTCTCATTTCCGTTTGTATTTATTCACTTAACGTTCACGGTGGTGTTGTGTTACCAGTATGTAGATTTATCTACTAGTAAACTGCACGAGGGAAATCTGCTTAGTTTACGCAGCCCCTGCGTGACGGACTTCTTGAGTTATGCGAGAAGCACACAGACTACACCCAGAATGGGTCATAAAAGATAATCCCATGGAAATGTGGCATCCCGAACAATACTTGTTTTACTTCGTACTAGGAACTAAAAAGGAATCTACACCCCTAGGTTGGTACCTTGGGAGGGATGATCGAAACCTTACACTGATAATAAAGCCTCCAATTATGCTTTTCTACTCAAAATTTACTCTCAGTAGCTAATAATGGAAGCTATAAATAGTTTTTAGTCTTGGACAATATCCCAAGGTGTATTGAGGTTTTCGAAATACTTCCTCAAATGTTCTCTCTCTCTCTCTCTCTCTCTCTCTCTCTCTCTCTCTCTCTCTCTCTCTCTCTCTCTCTCTCTCTCATACACACACACACACACACTCTCACGGAGATATTTCGAATTTTCGAAATCCGCCCCCTCTAAATCGGGCAAGTGGGAGGGGGGGGGGCTCCCACTCATCTCATATTATCAATAAGCGGTTCTATACTGAAGCACATTATTTGAAGCCTAAATACCAAATATTGTTCTCATTGAACGTTTACGTTTTGAGGTGACGACGCACTTGGGAAATCTGCTTCGTTAAGGCAGCCTCTGCGTGACGGACTTTTATTTACTTAGACGTAGAGGATATTTTAATGAGATGTGGTCAATAGCGTTTCATGCCCGCAAGTGGGAAATCTGCTTCGTTAAGGCAGCCTCTGCGTGACGGACTTTTATTTACTTAGACGTAGAGGATATTTTAATGAGATTGGTCAATAGCGTTTTCATGCCCGCAAGTAGGAAATCTGCTTCGTTAAGGCAGCCTCTGCGTGACGGACTTTAATTTCCGTAGACGTAGAGAAAGTTTAAATGTTATGTGTTCATTAGCGTTTCATGCCCGCAAGTGGGAAATCTGCTTCGTTAAGGCAGCCTCTGCGTGACGGACTTTTATTTACTTAGACGTAGAGGATATTTTAATGAGATGTGGTCAATAGCGTTTCATGCCCGCAAGTAGGAAATCTGCTTCGTTAAGGCAGCCTCTGCGTGACGGACTTTTATTTACTTAGACGTAGAGGGATATTTTTAATGAGATGTGGTCAATAGCGTTTCATGCCCGCAAGTGGGAAATCTGCTTCGTTAAGGCAGCCTCTGCGTGACGGACTTTTATTTACTTAGAGGTAGAGGATATTTTAATGAGATGTGGTCAATAGCGTTTCATGCCCGCAAGTGGGAAATCTGCTTCGTTAAGGCAGCCTCTGCGTGACGGACTTTTATTTACTTAGACGTAGAGGATATTTTAATGAGATGTGGTCAATAGCGTTTCATGCCCGCAAGTGGGAAATCTGCTTCGTTAAGGCAGCCTCTGCGTGACGGAATTTATTTACTTAGACGTAGAGAATATTTTAATGAGATGTGGTCAATAGCGTTTCATGCCCGCAAGTGGGAAATCTGCTTCGTTAAGGCAGCCTCTGGGTGACGGACTTTTATTTACTTAGACGTAGAGAATATTTTAATGAGATGTGGTCAATAGCGTTTCATGCCCGCAAGTGGGAAATCTGCTTCGTTAAGGCAGCCTCTGCGTGACGGACTTTTATTTACTTAGACGTAGAGAATATTTTAATGAGATGTGGTCAATAGCGTTTCATGCCCGCAAGTAGGAAATCTGCTCAGTTTGCCCAGCCTCTGGGTGACTGACTTTTATTTACTTAGACGTAGAGAATATTTTAATGAGATGTGGTCAATAGCGTTTCATGCCCGCAAGTAGGAAATCTGCTCAGTTTGCCCAGCCTCTGCGTGACGGACTTTTATTTACTTAGACGTAGAGGATATTTTAATGAGATGTGGTCAATAGCGTTTCATGCCCGCAAGTAGGAAATCTGCTTCGTAAAGCCAGCCTCATCGAGACTGACAAATAAATACTTAGACGTAGAGGATAATGTAATGAGATGTGGTCAATAGCGTTTCATGCCCGCAAGTGGGAAATCTGCTTCGTTAAGGCAGCCTCAGCGTGACGGACTTTTATTACTTAGACGTAGAGGATATTTTAATGAGATGTGGTCAATAGCGTTTCATGACCGCAAGTAGGAAATCTGATTAGTTAAGGCAGCCTGAGAGTGACGGACTTCTATTTACTTAGACGTAGAGGATATTTTAATGAGATGTGGTCAATAGCGTTTCATGCCCGCAAGTAGGAAATCTGCTTCGTTAAGGCAGCCTCTGCGTGACGGACTTTTATTTACTTAGACGTAGAGGATATTTTAATGAGATGTGGTCAATAGCGTTTCATGCCCGCAAGTGGGAAATCTGCTCAGTTTGCCCAGCCTCTGCGTGACGGACTTTTATTTACTTAGACGTAGAGAATATTTTAATGAGATGTGGTCAATAGCGTTTCATGCCCGCAAGTAGGAAATCTGCTCAGTTTGCCCAGCCTCTGCGTGACGGACTTTTATTTACTTAGACGTAGAGGATATTTTAATGAGATGTGGTCAATAGCGTTTCATGCCCGCAAGTAGGAAATCTGCTTCGTTAAGGCAGCCTCTGCGTGACGGACTTTTATTTACTTAGACGTAGAGGATATTTTAATGAGATGTGGTCAATAGCGTTTCATGCCCGCAAGTGGGAAATCTGCTTCGTTAAGGCAGCCTCTGCGTGACGGACTTTTATTTACTTAGACGTAGAGGATATTTTAATGAGATGTGGTCAATAGCGTTTCATGCCCGCAAGTAGGAAATCTGCTAATTTATCGCAGCCTCTGCGTGACGGACTTTTATTTACTTAGACGTAGAGGATATTTTAATGAGATGTGGTCAATAGCGTTTCATGCCCGCAAGTGGGAAATCTGCTTCGTTAAGGCAGCCTCTGCGTGACGGACTTTTATTTACTTAGAGGTAGAGGATATTTTAATGAGATGTGGTCAATAGCGTTTCATGCCCGCAAGTGGGAAATCTGCTTCGTTAAGGCAGCCTCTGCGTGACGGACTTTTATTTACTTAGACGTAGAGGATATTTTAATGAGATGTGGTCAATAGCGTTTTCATGCCCGCAAGTGGGAATCTGCTTCGTTAAGGCAGCCCTCTGCGTGACGGAATTTATTTACTTAGACGTAGAGAATATTTTAATGAGATGTGGTCAATAGCGTTTCATGCCCGCAAGTAGGAAATCTGCTAAGTTTCCGCAGCCTCTGCGTGACGGACTTTTATTTACTTAGACGTAGAGAATATTTTAATGAGATGTGGTCAATAGCGTTTCATGCCCGCAAGTAGGAAATCTGCTCAGTTTGCCCAGCCTCTGCGTGACGGACTTTTATTTACTTAGACGTAGAGGATATTTTAATGAGATGTGGTCAATAGCGTTTCATGCCCGCAAGTGGGAAATCTGCTTCGTTAAGGCAGCCCTCTGCGTGACGGACTTTTATTTACTTAGACGTAGAGAATATTTTACTGAGATGTGGTCAATAGCGGTCAATGTCGGCATGCAGGAAATCAGCTCAGTTTGCCCAGCCTCTGCGTGACGGACTTTTATTTACTTAGACGTAGAGAATATTTTAATGAGATGTGGTCAATAGCGTTTCATGCCCGCAAGTGGGAAATCTGCTTCGTTAAGGCAGCCTCTGCGTGACGGACTTTTATTTACTTAGAGGTAGAGGATATTTTAATGAGATGTGGTCAATAGCGTTTCATGCCCGCAAGTGGGAAATCTGCTTCGTTAAGGCAGCCTCTGCGTGACGGACTTTTATTTACTTAGACGTAGAGGATATTTAAATGAGATGTGGTCCAATAGCGTTTCATGCCCGCAAGTGGGAAATCTGCTTCGTTAAGGCAGCCTCTGCGTGACGGAATTTATTTACTTAGACGTAGTAGAGAGAATATTTTAATGAGATGTGGTCAATAGCGTTTCATGCCCGCAAGTGGGAAATCTGCTTCGTTAAGGCAGCCTCTGGGTGACGGACTTTTATTTACTTAGACGTAGAGAATATTTTAATGAGATGTGGTCAATAGCGTTTCATGCCCGCAAGTGGGAAATCTGCTTCGTTAAGGCAGCCTCTGCGTGACGGAATTTATTTACTTAGACGTAGAGAATATTTTAATGAGATGTGGTCAATAGCGTTTCATGCCCGCAAGTAGGAAATCTGCTCAGTTTGCCCAGCCTCTGCGTGACGGACTTTTATTTACTTAGACGTAGAGAATATTTTAATGAGATGTGGTCAATAGCGTTTCATGCCCGCAAGTAGGAAATCTGCTCAGTTTGCCCAGCCTCTGCGTGACGGACTTTTATTTACTTAGACGTAGAGGATATTTTAATGAGATGTGGTCAATAGCGTTTCATGCCCGCAAGTAGGAAATCTGCTTCGTTAAGGCAGCCTCTGCGTGACGGACTTTTATTTACTTAGACGTAGAGGATATTTTAATGAGATGTGGTCAATAGCGTTTCATGCCCGCAAGTGGGAAATCTGCTTCGTTAAGGCAGCCTCTGCGTGACGGACTTTTATTTACTTAGACGTAGAGGATATTTTGATGTTTTGTGGTCAATAGCGTTTCATGCCCGCCAGTTGGAAATCTGCTTCGTTAAGGCAGCCTCTGCGTGACGGACTTTTATTTACTTAGACGTAGAGGATATTTTAATGAGATGTGGTCAATAGCGTTTCATGCCCGCAAGTAGGAAATCTGCTTCGTTAAGGCAGCCTCTGCGTGACGGACTTTTATTTACTTAGACGTAGAGGATATTTTAATGAGATGTGGTCAATAGCGTTTCATGCCCGCAAGTGGGAAAATCTGCTCAGTTTGCCCAGCCTCTGCGTGAAGGACTTTTATTTACTTAGACGTAGAGAATATTTTTAATGAGATGTGGTCAATAGCGTTTCATGCCCGCAAGTTGGAAATCTGCTCAGTTTTCGCAGCCTCTGCGTGACGGACTTTTATTTACTTAGACGTAGAGTATATTTTAATGAGATGTGGTCAATAGCGTTTCATGCCCGCAAGTGGGAAATCTGCTTCGTTAAGGCAGCCTCTGCGTGACGGACTTTTATTTACTTAGACGTAGAGGATATTTTTAATGAGATGTGGTCAAATAGGTTTCATGCCCGCAAGTAGGTAATCTGCTTCGTTAAGGCAGGCTCTGCGTGACGGTCTTTTATTTACTTAGACGTAGAGGATATTTTAATGAGATGTGGTCAATAGCGTTTCATGCCCGCAAGTAGGAAATCTGCTTCGTTAAGGCAGCCTCTGCGTGACGGACTTTTATTTACTTAGAGTAGAGGATATTTTAATGAGATGTGGTCAATAGCGTTTTCATGCCCGCAAGTGGGAAATCTGCTTCGTTAAGGCAGCCTCTGCGTGACGGACTTTTATTTACTTAGACGTAGAGGATATTTTAATGAGATGTGGTCAATAGCGTTTCATGCCCGCAAGTGGGAAATCTGCTACGTTAAGGCAGCCTCTGCGTGACGGACTTTTATTTACTTAGACGTAGAGGATATTTTAATGATATGTGGTCAATAGCGTATCTAGCCCGCAACTTGGAAATCTGATGAGTATGGGCAGCCTCTGCGTGACGGATTTTATTTACTTAGACGTAGAGTATATTTTAATGAGATGTGGTCAATAGCGTTTCATGCCCGCAAGTAGGAAATCTGCTCAGTTTGCCCAGCCTCTGCGTGACGGACTTTTATTTACTTAGACGTAGAGAATATTTTAATGAGATGTGGTCAATAGCGTTTCATGCCCGCAAGTAGGAAATCTGCTCAGTTTGCCCAGCCTCTGCGTTACGGACTTTTATTTACTTAGACGTAGAGGATATTTTAATGAGATGTGGTCAATAGCGTTTCATGCCCGCAAGTGGGAAATCTGCTTCGTTAAGGCAGCCTCTGCGTGACGGACTTTTATTTACTTAGACGTAGAGAATATTTTAATGAGATGTGGTCAATAGCGTTTCATGCCCGCAAGTAGGAAATCTGCTCAGTTTGCCCAGCCTCTGCGTGACGGACTTTTATTTACTTAGACGTAGAGAATATTTTTAATGAGATGTGGTCAATAGCGATTCATGCCCGCAAGTAGGAAATCTGCTCAGTTTGCCCAGCCTCTGCGTGACGGACTTTTTATTTACTTAGACGTAGAGAATATTTTAATGAGATGTGGGTCAATAGCGTTTCATGCCCGCAAGTAGGAAATCTGCTCAGTTTGCCCAGCCTCTGCGTGACGGACTTTTATTTACTTAGACGTAGAGAATATTTTAATGAGATGTGGTCAATAGCGTTTCATGCCCGCAAGTAGGAAATCTGCTCAGTTTGCCCAGCCTCTGCGTGACGGACTTTTATTTACTTAGACGTAGAGAATATTTTAATGAGATGTGGTCAATAGCGTTTCATGCCCGCAAGTAGGAAATCTGCTCAGTTTGCCCCAGCCTCTGCGTGACGGACTTTTATTTACTTAGACGTAGAGAATATTTTAATGAGATGTGGTCAATAGCGTTTCATGCCCGCAAGTGGGAAATCTGCTCAGTTTGCCCAGCCTCTGCGTGACGGACTTGTTGGTTGCGTGTATATTTATTTTGCATTTGTTGTATTCAATTGACTACACTGAGGCCTGATTGTATTCGTTATCGGTGATATCCTCATCAACATTCTCTCCTAAAAACCTCTTTACCTTCCGGATTATACGTTTAATGGTGTTATGACACATCAGCATAGAAGAAATGAACAGCTGATTATGCGTCTTGATTATTTTTGTATAGCAAAATCTGCTCCAATTGAGCCTAGGTTGAGTACATGAGCTGTGTAGAGAAGCTGTGTGCAGAACGGCCTTCCAGCTGTTTGAACAGCAACCCTCGCCGGGTTGGATTATGGCCTCGTTACCCCACTGTTCATTCAACCCATTTTAAATACCAGTCTCAAGTTGATCAGCAGATCAGCAATCAATGCGCTGCTCAAGACGAAAACTTCGCAAAACTTATTCAAATTTATAATAAGTCCGTCACGCAGGTGCTGCGTAAACTAAGCAGATTTCCCACGTGAAGTTTTACAATAGAGAAATCTGCCTAATAATAACAGTAGTAGTAACCTATTCTCACGAGGACGAATAGTTAGTGAAACGGCCACACTAGCGCTCGGCGGAAACTCCCGAACATAGCCGACCACACTCACATTACAAATGCAAATATCTCGGTTAATATTACAGATACAGAATAAATGTATAGAACAATATTTATAGTACATTTAATTTGCAATAAGATTGGATCTATACAATTTTTTGATCCGACTTATGGAACGGAGATATTTCGAATTTTCGAAAATCCCCCCTCTAAACCCACCCTGCCACTGGTCCGATTTCAACCATTAACGAACTTGATCTTCCTTTTTACATAAAACGATTAAAGTCCGAGTTTGGTAACGATCAAACAAAAATTGCGACCGCTAGAGCGTTAACAGACAAATATATATATATATATATATATATATATATATATATATATATATATAATTTTGAACGGACCTCATTTTCGTCATCTCCTGGGTATGATCGATGGACATTTGAAGAAATTTTTCAAAACTCGCGTCATGAGTAAGACCTCAATAGCTGATTTCCCTTAAGGGAAATCTGCTAAAATCCTACCAACGGCATTAGAAGATGCTGAAAATGCGACTATATATTTATATACATTTGTCTGTTGACCCTCTAACAGTCTTCATTTGTGTTTGGTCGTTGGCCAAACTCGATGTTTAAGTATTTCATCTGAAACTAAAGAACAAGTTCGTTAACGACTGAAACTGTACCACGGGTTTTAGAATGGAAAAATTGAAAACATAAAATATCTAATTTACCTCAGTTGAATATAACTAAATAGTTGGAGCTTTAATTATCTATAAATGTCGTTGTTTTTTCAGCTTTTAAGACGCGTTTTTCGAAAAACATCTCCATCGATACAGCTCTGCGATGACGAAAATGAAGTCCGTTCAAAACACAATAACAACAATATCGAAAATTCGTAATATCTCGGTATATTAATTACAATATACCGCAACTACTATTGTCATTAGTGGTAGATGGATTTATACTTCTTAGAAAAAATGAGTTTCTGTTAAGAATGCCAAAAGCGTTTTGATGTCTTCTTCATCGTTTCCAAACATTTCTCTTAAGTTATTTGACGATTGTATTTTTCACAATAACGAAGGCACACACAACAGTAAAAGAAACATTCCAGCAATCGCAGGTTGGTCGATCGAAGCCTTTCAATAAATAACTGTGTGCTAGTTTTGAATGTTCAATTTGGATACGAGCAAGAACAACCTCTTCTTTTCGGATTTTTCTGCTTGCAGCATTCCAGGGAACGGCAATTTCTTTAATTTGCCGCAGTTTGTTTTCATGTTTCTTCGAACAGTCAAATTTCCACATTTGAAACACAAATGTTTCGAAATTTTAGTTTTCAGTCATCCGGGGACTTGGATGGCTGTCGTTTTATATTCTGAAGCGCTATTCCATTACCTTATAAACCAAAACGAGAGGGAACCCAAATAATTGATATATTTTTGTCTCAGGTTGGATTTGAACTTTTACAAACTTGTGATGTGACATAGTGACTTTGAGTTGACAAGACGCAGGGAGTGAGCTGTATGAGTCCGTAGCGATTACAAATGAACCTTGGTGCAGTTGTTCTATGTCGATTATAGCTAGGCTCAACTCAGCCGTAAATATTGAATTGACTGAGCTTATACACCACTTCATTGCCTTGTATCACGTATTTCCATTTATCTCAATTTAAATGTAAAAGTTCAATGAGAACAATATTTGGTATTAAAGCTTAAATAAATAAATAACAAGGTTTGTTAGAATTCAGTAATAAACTGGGATTATCTTTTACTAACACAAATATATTTTTCTAACCAACATAACATAACAACAATAGACAAAGGTTATAACAAGTCATGTGTTACTACCTAGCAACACTAATATAAAAATAATTTAATATCTTGAAGGTAGACAAGTTTGATTTCCTTCATTCTCCCCTTCAAACGAAGTCTTCCTCAATCCAATTATTTGTTTACAAAGATTAAACTTGTCCTTTAGACTCCTTGTTAGTTTTTCTCCGTTTTCTTCTCCCAAATTCATCATAATCACTCTCATCCTCGCTTCGTTCTATGTACTCAACAGGACCACGGTCATCATATCCCCCAGCATTTCCAGTCCGCTCTTCAACATCTCCAAACTTAGGAGTGTTGCACATGTCATAACGACCATATGATTTACCATTAGTAAAATGTACTCTTACATCTCCTTCTCCTAGGATCTTTGAAATACTTTGGTCAGCTAAATTGACTGATTTAATCGCAGATTCAGTTTTATTTAGAACTTTGTCAACATCCTTGCACATATGGGAGGATGGCCCACAATCTAAACACCATTTATAAGAATTTTGATAATTTGATCCTAAATTGACAGATAATAAAGCAGACTCATCTAATGTTGATACAGAATTTGTACTTTCTACTTTCTTTGACTGACATTGTGATGCTCTATGGGAAGGATCTCCACATATAAAAAACCTAAATTTAGTTTTTGGTTGGTCATTACTCTTAAAATTATAATGACTTTTATTTTTATTCAATACTTGACGAGAATTCCGTGCAAGCAGCGCATCGGAATCCGAATGATCCAGCCTATTTCTTTTCGAATCATACTCTTCAATTATTTTTATTCTCAAAGTCTCGGGATCAGGCAGTTCATCCCTTGTTTCAATGGCACATCTAAAATTTTCGAATTCCTTAGGTAAACTATATAGCAGAATAATAGAAAGTAGATCTTTATGAATTTCTATTTCTAAAGTATTTAAACTATCAACCAGATCAAAAAATTGTTTTAAGTGATCCCGCACATCTCCAAACATAGTCATCTTCTTAAGTAATAAGCCCTTTAAGAGCATAGCTTTTCGTGCAGGACCCTTAGATTGGTAAATAGTATGAAGCTTACCCCATAGTTCAGCTGAAGTAGCACAGTCCTTGACTTGCCTCAGTTCCGATGGACTGATTGCGAGAATTATGTCAGCTTTTGCCTTCCTATCAGCCACATCCCAAGCAGCAGCATCGCCATCTTCCGATGGTCTAGTCTTTACTCCAGACACGTAATCCCAGGCATCATTCTTTACCAAGATCGCTTCAATCTGCAGCTTCCATGATTCAAAGTTATCCCTTTCCAAGGGCTCAATCTTCACAGACGTTAATGAATTCATAGTTATTCTTCTAATAGCGATCTGGGCCCATAACCATTGTTAGAATTCAGTAATAAACTGGGATTATCTTTTACTAACACAAATATATTTTTCTAACCAACATAACATAACAATATATTATTATTATTATTTATTAACGTCCACTTTTTGCAACTTAGGCTAATCGGGACGGGTTATCTACAGGTTACCACCCTTTTCTAGCCAGGGTGGGATTTTAGGACGTTATTTAATGAATTTCGTCACTAAATAATTTCCTTTGCCCAGGCAAGAATCGAACTCGCCACTCTAGGTTTGCCATGTGAGGTAATGGTCAACGCTTTAACTCGCATTGCTAACCTGAGCCCCTATATCAACAATAGACAAAGGTTATAACAAGTCATGTGTTACTACCTAGCAACACTAATATAATAGTTATTTATTATACAAGTGACGAAAGTAGATCATTTTACAACTCGAGTGAAACGTTTACCCACACGAGCGAAGCTTTGTATTAATTTTTTTCTGTAATCGTGTAATACATGATCAGATCTAACCAGAATATGAACAAAATTAGGATGTTGTGAAGATTATGGTATGTTGTTGGTAGGTTATAAGCATGGTTGTGAAAGGTTATAAGCATAGTTATAAAACAACTAGTGATGATTGTGAAGTAGTGCAGTTATAAACAAGTGCAGGTTATAAACAAGGGAGGTAATTATTATTATATTTAAATTTTAAAATATATTGATTATTTCCACCAATAATTCATTCACATTTCAATTTATTTTGTTAAAATAAATTCTTACAATGTTAAGAAACATTTAAAAGCATTTAATTTCCAACTTCAAATTATTTTTTAATTTATACTTATTACTAATTAAGAAGGCAATTCTTAATTGATTACACCTGAAGTGATTACTTTCTTCACTCTATTGCAAAATGTTTCACTTTCTTCACTCATTTCAGTTTAGTAATGTTACCATTATTCAACGATTACAGAAAAAAATAATTTAATATCTTGAAGGTAGACAAGTTTGATTTCCTTCAAGGTTCATAGTTTAACAGCTTCTTGATAACATGACAAGAGTGGAGTGGGGGTTTACTAAACGCCGAAATCTAAATAGATGCAAATATCCTGGTTAATAATCAAGATAGTAATAAAAAACATACAACAACATTTATAGGACATTTAATTTGTAATAATATTTGTTTTATATACTTTTTCGATCCGACATTATTATATAATAAACAGTTATTTTGAATTTTCGGAATTCCCCCAATCATTATTTTTACATAAAACGTTTAAATATTTAGTTTCGTAAGGATCGAACAAACATTACGACCGCTAGAGCAGCTAACAGGCATATATATATATATATATTGCCTGTTAGCTGCTATATCCGCGGAATAACCAATAGGAAACGAAATATCGCTATTTTTAATTTTAGGCCTCCCTTACAACCCCCACTCCTGCTCCATCTGCCTGGCTGAATCTAAACCATCCAGGGCGTCACCCAAACGCATACAAAAAATTTCATTTATTCTCAAAATATATATATATATATATATATATATATATATATATATATATATATATATATATAAATATGTTTGTCTATTCAGGGTCTAATGGTTGTAATTTTTCTTTGATTGTTACCAAAGTCGATATTTAATCGTTTTATGCACAATGAAAGATGAAGTTCGTTAATGGCTGAAATCAGACATTCGGGAGGGAAGGGGTTCAGTGGGAGGTATTTTCGAAAATTTGAAAAATCTCTGTTACTGTACGTTGGATCGAAAACGTATAGAAACAACCTTATTGCCAATTAAATGTAATATAAATATTGTTATATACATTTATTCTCTATTTGGTTGGGAGACATACTTTTTTATAATTCAGCGCTTTCCGTTTAGAGACTATTAAAATTGTCTGAAATATTTCTCATTACTGTTTTTATTTATTCACGTACTATTCAAGGTGGTGTTAAGTGTTACCAGTATGTATATTTATCTATTGCAAAACTTCACGCAGGAAATCGGCTTAGTTTATTGACGGACGTTTTTTGAATTGGTTATGTTGCCACTTCACGTTATTTATCTGATAAATTCTATCGATCATGAGGAGATGAAGCATTGTTATTCAGATTACTAAGACTAATAATAATTGCTTAAGCAGATATTGCTAACTTGAGTTCCAATTCGAAATGTATAGCATCGTAAGCGTTATAATATCTTACATTTGCTGTTATCATAAATAACGATTAGGGTTGTAACCCTTGTGAGTGGAGGCTTATCCTGAGACCAATAAAGTCTACTCTAGCTCATATTTGCATGCGCCACCTAATTACTAGGGAAATATGTATGTATGTGGTGACGCATGTGATAACCTTGGAGGACCCCATCGCTTCGAATATTCATTCAAGTCCCCTTCTGACATGGGTAAACATATTACTTGGATTTGCATAATATGTTAACGCTCGGGAGCCAGGAATATTGGTTATTTGATGAGATATTTCGTCATTTTTTTTCTTCCTTCATATCTAGACCGAGCCTGTCTCAAAACGTAATTAAGCTTCAGCATAAATATGTCCAAAGCAAACCCATGATTATCTTTTTTAAAGGGATCGTTTACGAAAGTTTCATCATGGCCATATTAACTATATTCTGAAAATACAGTACTTGCCTATTGTTGGTTTTGTTTGTTTGTTTCGTAATGTTTTAGGTCGAAAAACTACCAGGTCGCTCTGTAATATCTATAACTCACGTTCTGGTATCCTCATTCATATTACCATTTTAACAATATAAACGGGAATACAAAAAAAAACAAAAAACTTGTAGTTTTAATTTCTTTCTATAAATTCGTAATTTTCACAAAATTTAACAATTTATCAATCTTTTTGGGGTCATCTCCAAGGGCCACTGCTAAAACATTGGAAATATTACATTCGTTTCGAATATCTGTATACTTATGGCATTCCATTAATATGCAGTAGATAGTCAAGATTTGTGTATGTATAGATATTTCTTGAATTGTCCAAGGTGGAGTTGAGTCGAATTCATCAAAACTGTAATAGTTTCATAATAGTTTTTCTATTATGTAACTTAGCCTAATTCCAATATGTTTTGGTGTTGTGGGTTTTTAGTCATATAGCCGTGAGTAGACAGGGGGGAATATACTCAGAAATGTCGGGTGACCTTTGGGTCACTAGTTTGGCGAAGTATTTAGCTGCCAGTTTTTGCCTTCTGAATGTCAATGGTGGGATTCCGGTTTCAGCACACATGCTTATTACTGGGCTAGAGCGGAAGGCTCCTATGGATAAATGTAGCCCAGCATTATGAATTGCATCTAGTTTGCATTTATTGAAGTTTGCCATAAACACACAAAACTGCCGTAATCCAATTTAGACAATACTAGAGCTTTGTATATTGTTAACATGGTACTCCTATCTGCTCCCCATGATGTGTTAGCAAGTTCTTAAAGAATTTTATTTTAATTGCCTATTGATGGAAAAGGTTTAAAACAAAAATTAGGAGTTAATAAAAAAAAACATATACACTAAATATGTTTACCTCTCTTTAAGTTAGACATTCCCACTCCTTGCATTATTTGGTAATGACAGTTCTGTCAAATTTTAGCAGATTTCTCTCACGGGAAATCAGCTACGGTGGTCTTACCTACGGCACGATTTTTGACAAATTTACACTAATGCCATCGACCATACCTAGGAGATGGTGAAACAGAGGTCCTTTGAAATTTATATATATATATATATATATATATATATATATATATATCAAACCGAGGTCCTTTGAAATATATATATATATATATATATATATATATATATATATATATAGTTACATAGATAGAGAGATACAGGGTGTGCCAAGTTCCAGTGCCACCCCCCTTAAAATCACCAATTGTATTAATAAATGGTTGAAACTAGGCGTGTTATAATTGTGACCCCTGAAGAGTCTTTTCAGCCCAAATTCAACCTCGTATCCTTTTCAAGTGACCCTAACTTTGGAATTTCCATTGGCATGCCATACTATTATGACGGATTCTTGTAGAAAATCAAATTATGACTGAAAGTAGCTTATATCGGTGAATTTTTCTATTTGACGCATCCTTCAGCAGAAAAATGAACAAATCTTAATTTCATAAATGGCACGTTTTGTTGAAAAATGCTGCGACATAAAAGTAGTAGCCAACAAAATTATCTTTGAATCAATTCTACGGGAATAGTAACGGATTCTGAAAAAAAAAAAAAAAAAAATAGTAATTAAAACGAAATGACGTACAAGTATTCTTGAATGAATCAAACAAAAAACAAAAATTGCTACCACTAGAGCGTTAACAGACGAATATATATATATATATATATATATATATATATATATATATATATATATATATATATATATACACACTGTTTTAAATGGACCTCATTTTCTTCATCTCCTGTGTTGGATCGATGGACATTTGAGGAAATGTATCAAAAATCGCGGCATGAGTACGACCTCAATATCTGCTTTACCTTACGGGAAATCTCCTAATATGATATACAAAACGTTGACAAACTCCCTGTGACAACGAAAGGCGGGATCGAGCTAAATAAAGCAGGTGAGTGCAGGAGTAGCCCCCAGCTCTTCTTGCTAAAATTATTTCGAAGCTTCAAGGAGCAGCAGAGATGGTGTATCACAAGATTCAACGGAACTATGCGGTGAACCTGACGTCTTTTGCGTTATCAAAAATGACATTCTGCGCTGGTTGGGTCATAGGGTGGGGAGGGAGGTTGGAAATCCGCCTTCCATTTGTAAACAAAGTCTAATGCCCTTCGAGATGAATATTTCAGTGGCCTCGATGTCTTGGCTTTTAAGGGAAAGAACTTGGCTTGGGTGTCTACCAGCGATACATTGCTGTGCACTTAAACATAGTTTTAAACAAATTAGGCGATAAAGACTTGGAGCCTTGCATGAATAGGAAGGATTAATTATTTTCAACGTACGATTGAGAAGATATATAACTGTCAAACATGTACCAAGAAACATCTATATCTGGAGAACAGTTTCAAAGAATTCACCATTGACCTGGGTAAGCATGAACTTCTAAGAACGGAACAAAAGGGATGATTTGGTAGACATTTTATCCACAGTGAATGAAAGTTTGACATTGTGACATTATGAAAGATTCTGATCTAGTTCACAAGGAATAAATCTGCCTTAATTTCAAAGTCCGCCACGCGGGGGATGCCTTAGCTGAACAGATTTCTCACGTGCGTCACGTATTTGCCTTTATCTCAAAACGTAAAAGTTCGATGAGAACAATATTTGGTACATAGGTTTCAATTACAGTGCTTCATAATATAACAGCTTGTTGTTAATATGACATGAGTAGGAGTCAATGATGACATGAGATAAAAAATATCTCGGGTAACAACCAGGATAGTGAAAAAACATATAAACACCATTTATAGAACATTCCATTTGCAATAAGATTACTCCCTCTAAAGTTCCCCTCCCACCTGTCGGAGTTCAGCAATTGATGAGCTTGTTCTTTAGTTTTACATGAACGTATAAATATCGAGTTTGGTAACAATCAAATAAAAATTGCGACCGATAAAGCGTTAAAAGACAAGTGTGTGTATATATATACATATATATATATATATATATATATATATATATATGTATGTATGTATGTGTTCTCTTTTTATATATATAGTTCCGAACGTACCTCATTTTCGTCTCCTAGGTAGGGTCGATGGACATTTGAGGAAAATTTTCAAAAATCGCTTCATGAGTACAACCTCAATACTTGATTTCCATTAAGGGAACTCTACTGAACATTCAAAAGAATGGCTTTCCACCTGTTTTCAAACCTTTAAACGACAAATTGTTATTTGTGTCACTCGATGTCAACTCAATGTATTAATCGTAATTCCCTCTCACTGGGTATGCGTAAACAAAGCAGATTTCCCACGTGCTGAAATGAAGCACTAGTGATCACATGTCACCACATATTCTCTAAGTAAAAATCCAATGAGTTGATGTGACAGTTTGCTCGTCAGAAAACAAGAAATAACAAATAACTTACTTAATATTTGAGTTACGAAAACGTGTATAGAACAGCAATTGTAGGCCATCTATAGTTTAACTAGATTGTTTCAATAACATTTTTCCGTCGGAGTCATAATGACGGAGATATTTTTAAGTTACAATTCTCCTCCCCACCCTTTTAAACACCCATATTCCTGGATCGACTCTAGTTATTAGTGAATAGGATGTTTACTGTTGCATGATCGTTTCAGTCAACAGTATGGTGTACTCTTAATATCGGAGTATTGTGTAGAAAAATAAATATTTTCGAATCAAGTCTTAATCACACAACTTACTTCATTGTATCTCACATAATAAAAGTCATTTGAAAACAATATGTGGTTTTTAAACTTGAAATAAGGTCGTTCACGATGTATTGGGTAATTTATACAGTCTGATGACTAAAAGGACGAATTTATTGAGGGCTGAAAATTAAAAAAAAATGCAAATATCTCGGTCATTATTGAAGATAGAGAAAACGTGAGCACAAAACGATATTTATAGAACATTAAATTTACAAAAGATCGGTTACACGCAATTTTTTGATATCCGACTCATAATTACAGAGATTATAAGAATTTTCGGGCTTCCTCTACTTTATGATACGCCTTTCTTCCCTTTAAGCCCACCCCCCCCCCTCCTCCCACTCCCACTAATCCCCATGAAATCGGGTGTCATCCATTACGGGACTTTATTTTTAGTTTTACATGAAACGCACATGTATCAACTTTGGTGACGATCTAACAAAAATTTCCAGACAAACAGACATGTGTGTGTGTGTGTGGTGAGGGTGGATCATTTTCAAGGGACCTCATTTTCTTCATCTCCGAAATCTATTTAAAGTTGAAATATCGTGAAGAGTACGCCTTCAATATCTGATTTCCGTTGAGGGACATCTGCTAAAATGTAAGTAGGGAAATTTTATAGACTCAAGAGCTCTATACAAGATATTTTATGAACCTGTTCTTTAAAGTGATTTTATAAGATCTCATAATATAAAAAAAACAACACAATAGCACCGTCAACATCAAGTGAATAAATACAAACTATAATAAGAAAAAAATGTAATTAACAACATTTGTAGAACATTACCTTTGCAATAAGATTGGTTCTATACAATTTTTCGATCCGACGCATAATAACGGATATATTAAGAATTTCCTAAATTCTCCACCCCCCCCCTTGTCCGATTTCAGCCGCTAACGAACTTGATCTTTCTTGTTGTATAAAACGATTATATATAAAGTTTGGTAACGGTAAGTGAAAAATGGCGACCACTAGAGTGATAACAGACAAATATATATATATATATATATATATATATATATATATATATATATACATACAGTTTTGAACGGACCTCATTTTCGTCCTCTCCTTGGAAGGATCGATGGACATTTTTTGAACTCCTCCTAAACGGTTAGAGCGATTTGAATGAATTTTTTTTTATGCGTTTGGGTGACGCCCTGGATGGTTTAGATTCACAAATCAGCCTGGCAGATAGAGCAGGAGTAGGGGTTGTAAGGGAGGCCTAAAATTAAAAATAGCGATATTTCGTTTCCTATTGGTTATTCCGCGGATATAGCAGCACATTTTCGTCATCTCCTGGGTAGGATCGATGGACAATGGAAGAAATTTTTTGAAAATCGCGTCCAGAGTACAACCTCAATAGCTGATTTCCTTTAAGGGAAATTTGCTAATACAAATAAAGGCAATTCTTGTATCGGAAAATAATTAATACTTGCCTCTATGCGAGACAATAATTCATGTTGGCAGCCAGAGCTACATTGCAATTTCTTCACTTCTGATATAAAGCCCGACCGGGACAAGACCTGGATGCTATCAGTCATTGTCTCCAACACACTAACGGCTAATGTTGGAATAATTTATTAAACAAACGAATACCCCAACGTTTCCACTAACACAAAAACAAGGGTCGAAAATAAATGACTCAAGTTTCCTCATTAGTCTTCTCAAAATGAAAGCAGTTACTAATTTAAATGAGTATTTTATGAATTATATGCCTATTGCATACATGAGTTGACTACGATATGACTTTGAATTGACAAGTAGTTTTAAAGAAGGTAAGAGAAGCTAAGCTCTAACAAGTAATAAGGAAAATTAAAATCCGTCACGCAGGGGCTACCTAAACTAAGCAGATTTCCCATGTGCTGGTATAACACGCTTTGTTCTCATTACACCATATATTCTCTATTTATATATATAAAAAAAAAAAAAACATGAGTAGAAGACGAGTTATTGAAGGCAGAAAACAAAGAAATTACAAATAGCTTAATACTTGAGTTACGAAAAAATGCATATAACATCAATAGTTTAACAGGAGTGGTTCTATAACATTTTACTATCCGACTTACGGAAATATTTTGAACTTTTAATCCCCCTTCTAAAAACCCTTCAAAAAACTGTTCCAGATCCGATTTCCGGCAATAACATTTAAGATCTATAGTGTTAACTAGAACTGTTAAATATTGAATATGGTATAGATCAGATAAACATTATCGAGTAAAGAACGAAAAATCTTAGTTGATTGCACCATCATATAACGCATTTGCATATATCTCCCAAAGTTATGGTTCAAAGAAAACAATATTTGGTATTTAACCTTGCAATGAAGTGGTTCATGATATGACATGATTGTTAATATGATGAGTAAGAATGGAGGTTTACTGAAAGCTGAAATCAATAAAATCCAAATATCTATGTTAATATTCCTGATACCTAAATATGTATAGAATAAAATTTATAGATCATTCAATTTGCAATAAAACTGGCTCAATACAATTTTTGAATCTGACGCATAATAACGGAGATTTTAAGAATTTTCAAACTTCACCCCTGTAAACCCACCCCTCGTACCAATCAACGCCTCCATGTCTTTTCTTCCACACAAATTCGCAGACGTAGGAATCTAATATTTCACGAATCATGGTTTAGATTTATTTTCTTTTGTCAGAAGCCCACAGTGGTTCTATACTTTGAGCATGTGCTTTAGTTATTGGGTTTACACAATTTTCACTATGTTTCACAGTGTAATGTGTAGATTGCATACCAGGTAAATCTTCTTCATCATCGACTTTACATTCCTTAGATCCGAAATGCTGTTGGTGCCAGGTCGAATAGATTCCTTAATGCATTACAATCATTTTTCACTATTTCTGTCTGGCACTGGATAATAAAACTTTCGTTTGTTGCTCTACATATCCCTCCGAATACCCAATGTTAAGGGTACATTTTACCTGCAATGTATTTTCTTTTGCTGAAACATGACTAATCAATTTTCACAGTCTTTCCAGTACCTCCTATTATTGTTGGATTTTGTATTAAAGAGGGAGCACACACCTCTGTAAATAATTCTTCCAGTTGGTTTCTGGTGACATACTGTGCTCATTACGACAGAATGAAGTAGACTTCTCTGTCCATGAATAAATAAACAATAATGCCGTATTCAATGGATATTTTGTGTCTAAGAACCACGTACCTTCTCGTATTCCGAATGAAAGTTTTTTTCTTTTTTTTTTATAACAACGCAATCTGATTGATTTGTTTAATTTAATTTTGAGTTTAATTTGATCAAATTTTCTTGTAATAAGGAAATGGTTTAGTTTTCGCCTTGTGTTAGTTTATACAAGTTAAACAAAGCCATTACAATATCGAGAGTTTTCTACAAATATGTTGTCAATACGATGATAAATAACATATAAACATGTGTTATGCTAGGTGGAGTGGGGAAGAAAGTCCAAAAATAAATTCAAACAATTTAGATATTACTAAAGTCGATCGACAATTTATTTTCAGCGGCGACTAATAAAAAACTATTCACTCACTTTCCTGTATTAGCAGCCCCATTAGTAGCTTTTTACAATTTGAAGTAATAAGGGTTCATAACTATCGTTGACTCAGAAAAATGGCCAAACTATCTTAATTGATTGCGTCCAATGATTACGAATACTTGTTTTAATCTTTATTAACTACTTTTTTTTTTTTTTTTTAAGAAACCATCGAGTGAGGAAATTGACAGCAAACCTGGTTAGGTCTGTCTAATGCGTTGCTCCGATCAGCTCAAGTTGGAATGGGCACTCGATGACGGCCATTCAGTCGCCATTCCCATTCCGGAAACGGGAATCGGTCCTTTTAGCTTCCTCTTTCAGCCTCCTAGGTTCCGGATGGAGGTGACCTATGCCCTCAAGCCTCCCCACTCAAGAATATTGCCGAATTTCCTTTAACTCGGGTTCTTGTTGTAACTGTAAACAGTCAGGGGTGGGTTTTAGAGTTTTCCAAAAGTCTCTCCTAATTGTTGGCTGCCTATTGGGATAACAACCACTTGGGCGTGAGCTAGATGAAACTGTTTTTATTACCTATTAGTGTAAAGTGTGGTCATATTGTACTAACTGGCATTCTTGTGAATGTTAAGCCTGGGACAATGTCTCAATGCCCCAAACTGTTTATTCCTTCCTGTGGAGATTATATTTCATTTGGAAAACTTTTGTCTCGATTAGTGCCAAATATAAAGAAAAATATAGGTATTTCAAATATGGACATACTTCTGCTTCTACATAGTTTTCATAAATAATACGACTTATAAGATTCTTATCTTGATTTTACTGAGCACATTTTTGAAATTGCTGTCCAATTACTGAAAGACGGATTTGCTAATTTTACTAACCTCACTAGAAACGGTGTCCTCTCTAGTTCTATAACTGTAAAAAATAATCATTTTTATTAGATAAATAAATCGCCTCTTTTTCTTTTATGTTGTTGAGGTTCTTTCTATCGTATTATTTGGAGTAAATTCTCATAGAACTTACTTGAGATTAATTTGTGTTGATTCCTCAATCATTCTTGTAGTAGTTATAAGAACAGTGTGCAAAATGTCCTTTCACCTCTCCTACTGCTCTCAGAACTAACTCAGTTTATGCAAAATGCCAATATAATTTTAAAAAAGGCATTAAACGTATGCTCTCTATTGACTACGGACGTTAGTGTTTAGATCTTACGTTTTTAGGACGATCTCAAGGTTTCACTGACCTCATTACTCAAACCTCCTAAAAAGTTGAGTTTCATTATTTGTTTAAGGATCAATAAGAAGGCCAAGTCCTCTACTGGTTTTTAATATAATGCAGAGTGCACTTTCGGAGTCCATGCTCCATATTCAGCTTTACTTATTATAACAGAGCCCTGTCCCTTATCGGCCTTGGTAACAATTAAATTGTTGTCCTTTAATTTTTTGTTAATCCCCCTAATAATTTCCAAAACAGGCCGGAAACTCCTCCCTCCCCTCTCTCTACTACGAACCCCTCCACTCATGCCTTCTAAATATTTTTCCAATTCTATTGCACATTCCCTAATAGCGACATTATTAAAGCCGATTGAAGAGGAAGCTAGCCAAGGAGCTGGAGGATGCCACGGTTGAAGAGCGGGCCAAAAAGAAGAAAAATAAGTCGTTTCCTGTCTCCATCCCGTACTTGAGCCCGGTTTCAGAAAAGATAGGATCCAGGTTGAGGAAAATTGGATTGGCTACTGCCTACAGGAGCAAGCGGTCCCTGAATAACTGTTTGCCCCATGTTAAGGACTATGTGGACCCCCTGGATAGATCTGGCGTGTATAGGATCTCGTGCACGGGATGCGATGCCTCTTATGTGGGGCAAAGTGGTAGAAAGATAAGGACGCGTCTTAAGGAGCACATCACTCGCGACACTGAGTTTTCCGCACACGCAAGGAAAGAGGGCCATGACATGTCCAGCATAAAATATCAATTGCTGTATGAGGAGAAGAAGGGCAAAAGATTAAATACGGCTGAGGGGCTGCATATAAGGCTGGACAGACAGGCGAATGGAAATCGGATTATTAATAAGAAGGAGGAGGCGGTAAGGCTGCGACATGTCGGTGACGGGGCCCTCTCTTCTCTACGGGGACAGAGGTTCAGTCGCCCGGCAGTCGTGGTCCAGGCAACGCAGCTTTAATCAGGTACCTCCTACATCTCCTCTCTATTATTAGTATGGGGTTTGTTTATTTTTTAGAGGTCTCTTACAGTTCCTCTGGGTTTTTTTTCAGAGGTTCCCACCCACTGTGATATGTTTCCCATATACATCTATAATTTGTGTAGGTTTTATAGTTTTAATTTTATTTATAGTTTTGACATATGCTTATCGTTGTTTGCTTCTTTTATTAGTTACTTGTTAGTAGATTTTTTATTGCTTTGGTTTTAATTTTTTAGTAGTTGACTACAAATGTTGACAAATCCATGACTTAAATCACTCACTCCCACTATACCATGTCATTCTGGAAAGCCGGTAAGGTCCACTCCTGGTTACTCTTATCCCTAGAAAATCTAGTTGAACTGTATATTCTCTTTCTATTCAGTGTTCTTGACTACTTAATATGCTAATGACCATTTCCCTGGACAAGCACATTCCCTTAAAAGCATTCTCGAGGTTGTTCGTGCTCTTCTGGTTCTGTCTACAGGTTTTATTTATTACGGAGCATTATGCCCAACTGCACCAGTGCCCACGTGCTCATGCAAGCTTTCAGGTCTTGGAATTAGGTTCTCATCCATAACTACCATCGGATTTACCAACCTTTCAGTGTCCTGGTTGCTCAGAGTTACTTTATTTAGAATTTGTCTGTTGACCAATTTTACCAATATCGCGGGAACTCCATTGGCACATCGGTTATTGACGTGTTGTGGTGCAGATTGAAAATTTGATATTAGCGTATCATACTATCAATGTTACTGCACAGGTTGGTTGTATTCCGCTGCTGTTGTTGTAGCAAGTGAGATCTGAGTTAAGGTCCCTGGAAGAAAGACGTCCCCTGACTATGAACCTACTTTGACATAATCTTCCTGGGGTTTTCTCCTACTCTCTCTAACTGTGATCTTTAGTACTGACGTATTTCACTTCGCTCTTTTCATCTTAAACCTGGAATAATTTCTCCATGCCCATATATGTTTCTCCCTTCCTGAGTAGATTACACTTCCTTTTTCTAGATTTGAGTTAAAAATAAAGAAAACCATCGGTATTACAAATATGGACATGTTTCTGAACCTACATGGTTTTCATACATAAATATCAGGGCTAATAAGATTAATCCTCGACTTGATTTTACGGAGGACATGTATGAAATTGCTCTCCTATATGCTGAAAGACAGATTTGCTTATTTTCGGGGTCCCTTTATGTTTACTGACCTCTTATGGAACAGTATGCACGCTTGTTCCGTAACCATAAAAGATAATTACGAAGTTCATTGCCATTGATTGGCCCTATTAATAGTTTTGGGCAGTAGACTGACCTCCTCAATGTAAGGCCAAGATGATTTGGTTCAGACAGAAGACCATCCTTACAAGGGTGACGAGGCAGAGGTTCCACTCAAACTTTCACTGTTTTCACAGGTAGGTTTGATTTGGCATGAACTCCGCACAGCTAGCTTTTGAACTGCAGTGTAATTATCCCATTGCTTCAACACTCATTCATTTCGATACGACAAGATGTTGATGGAAGGGCAAGTCCATTGCCATTAGAGAATAAAATAAACTTATCTCCACGACCTGGAATAGCCGGTGGTTTAGAGAGGGTGGGGATTAGACAATTCTAAATGTCTCTGTTAAACTATTGATAGTCTACAATTGTTGTTCTATCCATTTTTTGCCCATTTTAACTCGAGAATTACACGAGTTATTCGTACTTCTTGTATTCTGCCTTTGGTAACTACCTCCCCCCCCCCCTTCTACTCATCGGTTTTTAACGTATAAATAGAGAATACGTGGTGAGATAAGGGCCCTTGGGTGACGGACTTTTTTTTTCTTTTTTTTTAAATTCTTTTTATAAAAAATTTTTTTTGTTACCTAAAATAAGTTGGTATGCAGCTTGTCACTGTAGATGATAATTAATGCTTATTGTAAAGTTCACTTGTGCCCAAAGTGTTGAAATTACGAAGTTCCATTTATCTTCCTGTCCAACACAATAGATGTAGGCCACAGATTCTAAAAACACGTTTATTTATTCTAAAAACGTGTTTATTTATTCAAAGTGTTTTGCTATTCTCCCCCCAGTTTTTACGATGTTTAATAGGTTTTTTGGCGTAATTTAGTCTTAAAATTGTAAGTTAGAGCCTAAATGATTTACAAAATCGCTGAAAATTTATATTTAAGATAATTGTACAAGTCGGTTGATGCTTAAAGGGAATGAGAACTATATAGAATAATTTTAATCCGTTCGTTAATGGAGCTAATTATTTTTTAACCCAATAACAAGACTGTGGGGCATTGCCTGGGAAGCTATAAAAGAAAGGAAATCTATGACTCCAATGGCTATCATTTTGAACTCAATTCAATCGATTATAAAAAACTTCATTTTATTAATGTAAACCTAGAGTGACGAGTTCGATTCTCACCTGGTAAAATAGGAATTTATTTAGCGATGAACTCATTAAATAAAATTCTTAATCCCACCCTGGATAGAACAGGGTGATAACCTGTAGATAACCCGCCCCACTTAACTATAGTAGCATAGTAGTATGTGTGCCTAGTTTTACCTAGCACATGAGTGAATATAAAAAGAAACGTAGGTAGAGAAATATATAGGATCAGTCAGTAGAGCATATTTTGTAGATAGAAAAAAAAACTGAGCGCTTTTATCCAATGTAGATTTCATAAAATACTATATATAATTAATGAAAAAGCATCACATTGAGGGTGATGAGGCTTCATAAGTAAATAAAATTAAAAAGAGTTGAAAATAGAAAAAAAAAAGAGGAACAAAACCGAAATAAGGGACTTTAGAAAGTGAGAAGTTAATTGAAAATAAAGGTAAAAAGAACATAAAGAAGACAGTTTATAAAAATATAAAGTGAAAGGCTTTAAAGGGAAAATAAGTTGCTTTGAAGGTGGTTCATTCTGATAGACAAGCCACCCCTTCTGAGCCACGGCACTCTATCAGCTCTCCCGCCCCAGCTGTTGAAAGGATCATTATGACCCTGTGAATTGGCGGCAAAAATCACCCGCCAAAACATAACTTTATTACTATTATACTCAACGTTTCATTGGAGACCTTATCACTGGATTGTCATTCACAGAATTAAATATTATTCCTTTCAGGGCGATTCACCTAATGACAGGAGTTCTTCCCACTTTTTTCTTTTATAATTGAATTTGCCTTTGGAAAAGAACGCGATTACCCCACCTCAAATGCTATGGGCATTGCTAGATGACAATAGATGATAAGGAACTTATTCTTTCCAAATTGTAGGATATGTGTTCTATATGTACATGTTTATGTATTTACATATTTAAATGTGTGTGTGTATATGTACAACGTTTTCTGATAAAACTCATGAGTAGTTGCTTTAAAAGTTCGTATAGTGAACAATTTTAGTATAGCGGCTTAATTGGTCATCCCCTAATCGATTCCCGTCATCTTCTATTTCTGTCATTATATTCTTTTTGTTTCCTTTCTTAAGCGTTTTTTTTTCTGAGAAGGCCCTAGAATACGTTGGTTTTAATTATCAAAGAAATCCTTGTGATGGAAGATTGACAAATATTGAGATTATTTTCACAGAAAATACTGATTTCAATAATAAATATTTTTATTAGGAAAAGAACCTCATCTTATCTTTCATAGCAGAGTTGGGCAAATTCGTAATTACAATAACATGTTACAAATTATAACTACATTACTTGAAATGTAGTTACAACTACCACTGCTAATGTAATTAGTTATTGATAATGGGCGACTACATTTTTCAACTGAAGTATCTATAATAGCGATTTCACAACTAAAGTTAGTAATTCATAAAATCTGTAGTTCCAAATAGAACTACAGTTAGTAGTTGTAACTACACTACAACTACTTGCATAGTTACTTTATAAAACAGTGAATGAAGCTGTTATGAACTATCTACCTGCAGTGTCTTCACATTTAAATTTTTATTATATTACATATACTGCTACATTATTATATACATTTTATTGTAAATTACGCGTGACTGAAAATAATTTTAATGCAAATAAATGAAAACTAACAATAGAATCAAATAAGATGTACAATTACGAAAATAAATGTAAATTTCTCTTTATTTTTTTCTAAATCGTATGAAAGAAAAAAATACTTTAACATTTAAACAAATTAGCCTTTAAAATGACTCTTAACTCAAAATCTACCTATTTAATTTTAGGGCGTTCCTCATCGAGGCAAAAGAAAATAGTTGCTCTACTGGAGCAGAGGATAGAAAAGGTGTTACTTAAAAAATACAGGCAGGGTATTTATTCATCGACATTATAATAAAGTGAAAATATTTGTATAGAGGCAATCAAAATATGGTTAAATATGTCAAATGCAAACGATTTTCTGAGAGTGGCTGCAGTTTTTACTCAGTAAATACAGTTACAATTACAGTTACTAATTGCAATTATTTTAATAACTAATTTTTATTTCAACTAGCAGCTGGATTTATGAATACTAACTTCAATTACTGTAATTGCAAGACCAAGAAAATACAGCTACAGTTACCAACTACATTTTTGTAACTATAGTTGCAATTACATAACTAGTATTTATTAGTTGAAAAAGTAGTTAATAATGAAAGTATTTAATTGCTGGCCAACTCTGTTTCATAGTATAGGATATATCTTATCTTTGCCTAAAATTAGGATACATTTTGAAGCCCCTTAGAGGGTAGTATTTTTGAGAGGCCATTAAAAATATTAAAAATTATAAAATTAAAAATCTTGGCACGCTTGTGGAATTCGGCGCGATTGACTTACTTTCCGAGCCTCCGAGCCTTTACACTAATTCGCTCGTTCACCCCCGAGGGGAAATCAGTTATTGAGGTTGTACTCATGAAGGGATTTTCGAAAACTTTCTTCAAATGTTCATCAATCTTTACCCAGAAGATGACGAAAATAAGGTCCGTTCAAAATGGTATATATACATCATCTTTAAACGGGGAATTTTGAAAATTTTAAATATCTTTGTTGTTATGCGTCGGATGAAAAAGTTGTATATAATCAATCTTGTTGCAAATGTAATGTTATATACATGTTTTCTCTATATTGATAATTAACCGAGATATTTCTATATTTCAGTTTTCGATCATTAGTAAACCCCACTCCTACTAATGTCATATTAACAATAAGCTGTTATATCATGAATTCCATTACAAGGTTAAATACCAAATATGGTTTTCCTTGAACTGTTAATTTGTGAGCTCCTATTTAGCACCATTAATTGAATTATCGGACCTTCCTTTGCGTTGAGGAATCGTATGGTTGTAAGTTCCGGCCACAGTGCCGTACCCTTTTCCCGTGGGCCCCCTTGTTGGTGGCGACCATTCGAGGTTGGAGTCTGTCCAGCCCACGTTAGACGATTTAATTGAAGGCTTCTGGTAAAGGTTACAGTGGGCAAGGCTCGCAAGATAACATTCTGTTCTTCACTTCCTTCTTTATCCACTCCCTCCTTCCTTCCGTCTTGCCTGCCTTGTTGCAAAGGGTCAGAACTTATAGAAAGGACTTTTTCTCCTTCTTTCAATTTGTTATAACTTTTAATTTTTACGATACGAACATTGATTGTAAAGATTTTAGTAATATCGAATGTAGCGATGTATCTAATTATGATAGCATTTGGTACGAGGCTGTGTCTTCTTATCTGTGAGGACGAAGATGATCCAAAGAATGGATGTCCCTCTAAGCCATGGTCTGACTCAGTGTTTAGAAGAAAGAACAGTATACTCGTGATGAGACCTCGTAGGAAAGAACATGAAACGTGCAGCGTTAAAATCCGCCAGGTAGGGGGTGCGATAAGTAAGTAGATTTCCCACGCGCGTCACATGTTTGCATTTACCTCAAAACGTAAAAATTCAATGAGAAAAATAATTAGTATTTAGGCTTAAAATAGTATTTTTCTTAATATATAAGTTTGTTGCTAATATGCCATGAGTAAGTGTGAAGGTTTACACAAGGCAGAAAACTAAAAAATGCAAATATCTCTGTTATTAATCAGGATTATGAAAAACAAAACAAACGTACATAACAACATTTATGGAATATTGTATGTGCAATAAGATTGATTCAGTACAAATTTTCGATCCAATGCATAATAACGGAGATATTTCGATATATCAGCCGTGGCGGTCATATGCCAGAAATCATATTTAAAATGTAATGCCACAAGATTATCTTTCGAATAAAAAATAATTCTTGTCAATCGAATAATCCATCGTTGTTTTATTGCAATTTAAAGTTCTATACCTCTAAAAAAAACACCCTATATAAGGAAAAAGAGGCAGTGAAAATAATTATATTTTTCTTTATATTTAATGTATAGGAGCAGGAAAAGCTTTATGTTCTTTATGTGAGTGATTTCGGATACATTAAACTCCAATTTTCTATACAGAATTCTTATAATATAAAATATTCAATAAACATTTTGAAAGCTAACTCATTTTTACTATTCAGCTTTTTTGAGATTTACTAGCAAATGTGAGACTTTAGTAAAACAAAATTACTACTAAGGAAGATCCTGCTCCTCTCATTGTGCTTCTGCCGAGAGTGATAGAGGACGATTGAATTGTACATATCATATCACCAAATGCGTTTAAATGCAGACTGCAACATTCTTAATAAAATAAAATAATAATGTAACTAAATAACTGCAAACATTTAGTAAGTAAACCATTCCGAGCGATTTATTCTAATGGATTGGCCATTCTTCCTTACTGTTGCAGTACACCGCGAATTCCCAATTGCATAAAAGGGAATTTGATACCTGGAGTGGAAGATTGGCAGTTGATATTATTTTCGGAAGCTCACATTTACGGCTTCAATAGATGTAAGAATTGAAGAAATATATCGGATTAACCATTGTTGTTTAATCCAACTATGGTTTGAGTTGCCAGCAAGATTTTGTTGAGATTGTATTTCAGATTGGAGAAAGAGTATTTAATGTCCGAGGCATGAATTAAGATATATAGCCTCAATGAAAGTCCCTTTTCTATTACTACATTTAACACTGATTATTATGAATGAGGTACATCATTACTGCAAAAGCGACAAAGATTTTACTAGAAAAGGGGAATCAATTCTTCAAAGTATAAAAAGCAAAGTAAAAGTGGAATGAGGTTAATGGGAGTAAACGGAGGATAACTAAAAGATTATTTTATTTTATATTTCAGGACGTGCTTCACAGGAAGAGGTTAAAGTGTAATAAAATAAAAACTGATTTACAGCCCATAAATGTTGGGGAGAACTTCCCGCTTGCAAACCCATGCGGAACACATAACATTCAACAGGGGCATAACCCTCTAGAGCAGTTGTTTACATCTGTATTCAATAGAAAATAAAATATTTTGCCCAAGGAAGAATGTCAAACGAAGAATGTGTCAGATATTGTTTTATATACTCTAAACATGTTCAGATATTGTTTTATATACACTAGGTGCTCAGATTGGCCATGTGAGTTTAACCGTTGGTCTTAATCTAACATGACAAACGTAGAGTGCCGAGTTCGAATACCGTCTGGGCAAGACAAATTGGTTTATTTATTTAGTGACGGTCTCATTAAATGGGTGTGGGACTGAGATAGAAGAACTACTCAGAATAGCGAATAACTAGAAATTAGTAGATATTGAAGAGATTCCAAAATCCTATCAAATAGTTATATAAATATACTGAATATCGTAACCATTTGATGATAAGTTTTAGAAAAAAACAATATCTAAAAAAATATTAAAATAACTAATATTAAATAACAAATAAGGATAATAAATGTACCTGGGAATAAATTCATTTTCCATAGAATATATATATATATATATATATATATATATATATATATATATATATATATAGGAAAGTATTGAATAAACAAGTGTTTCTTATTAAAAACACACCTAGTACTACTTATATAAAGGATTTATATTAGGAATTTATTAAATTAAATTGATTAAATAAATTCCTTAGTCCAACCCTTGCTACAAAAGGGTAGTAACCTATAGGTATCTAGTCCCAATTAGTCGTAGTAGCACAATGTGTAGGTTAAGAAATAATAATTTAAATTTTTTTAATCCAAGTTATAACGACGGAGATATTTTAAATTTTTCTCATCCACTAATCCTTCAATCCTCCTTACCAGACGTAAATAATACCCTCGATATATGACGAATCATGATTTATAGGCTTATTGCTAATGTTAGACGAGCACGAGTACGTTTACTCTGAAATATCATTGCTAATATTAAAGAGTTAGAGAAGTCATTTATGCTTCAAAAATTGTTGAAAATTAACTCTGGATTTGTGCTGGCTGGTGGAGGTCCATCATCAACGGAAGGATCAAAAAAGGTCAAACACCTCCACTCTTAATACTTCTTTATTACAGGCAAAGTACTTTCGGGGCGAACCGTCCCATCATCAGTGCTCTGTGACACAACATTTATACTTTCAAAAACATGTAATATATATATGAATAAATAAATATATATATAAAAGTCAACAAAGGTAGTCGAATATTAAAAAACAAACAAATATATATAAAACGCAATGCTACACTTATGACTAGAACGTTACAAATAAATATTAAAAGCAATAAACAACAAAATAACTAGGAGATGGAGAGGAACTGACCTAGAGTTGGTTCCTATTGAGCCGACATCTCCGGCGAGACTGGGAGCCTACTCGGGCCAGAGCGGCTACTGCAGAGGACGGAACATGCCTGAGCACGCCACCCTCCCCCCTAATATTAATATTTTTATCTTCTAGCATGTCCATCCTGATCCATAACTGTTCTACTAGATCCATTGTCTTCCCTTTGCCAAGGTGGTCGAGCACCTCGAACTCAACGGCATTTGCTTCATGGCCTTCATTTATCATGTGTTTACGTACCTCCGAAGTCTTGGTGGAAAGGTGCTCTTTTAATCTGCTTCTTAGCTTCCTTCCACTTTGCCCCACACATGAGCTTCCGCAAGTCAGGCAAGCAACCCGATACACACCAGATCTATCCAGTGGATCGACCGCATCCTTAATCCTTGGGAGCATATGTTTTATGGAGCTTAGACTTCGATAGGCAGTACGAAGTACTTCATACCGAAAAAAAAGTTATTGTTTTTTTAAATTTTATTTTGACGCAATTACAACTTCTACACATATGGTGTTCACTTAAGCATACTGTATGAAATAACACCTCAGTCTATATTTCAATTCTTGTTTGCTAGGTTTCAGCTTGGTATTTCAGCAAGTGGCTTAGCTTAAATTTGTAAAAAAAAAAATTAAAATAATTTAAAAACTCATGCTTATATATTTAGATAATTATTGAACTCACACTGCCTGCCAATAGAATAGAAATCTGTGAACACTTACCTGAAAAAAAAGAAGAAGTAATTAGTATTAATTATTTTCAACAGGTTTATGAAAACATACAGTACCTGTAGCAATTTGTAATTGCTCTTCCTGAGAAGAGGATGGCATATATATCTCTGCTAATAAAACACTATTTACCTTTCTCCCTTCATTAATTTGTTAGAATAATTTCACATAAACATTCCCGGTAGCAACATTTGGCCGTTTTGGCTGTTTATATTTCTGTGCTACCTGTTGCATTCATCCTTGATGGACTTAATGTTATACCAATATCATTCTTGAATTTACTCATTTATTTGCTCTCTTTTCTGTGTCTTATTTCTTCTGTTTACATTGTTCTTAACACTGCAGTAGTCGCGCCCCTCATCAGTACAAGAGTGGGTGCACGTCATCTCTCAGATGGCTTACCAATTTTCCTTAAGATTAAAAGTAAGAAGGTTAGTTTTAATTAAGCCTGTACTAATATTTGTATAAAAGTTATAATTGTTACATTATATGAAGAATATACATGATTTATGATTACATAATATGAAAAAAAAAAATATTTCACCCATTATCTTGGCTTACACAATATAAAATTGATTCATACATATGTTATACAATCACATTATATAGTCAGGTTTATAAAAACAAATAAAATAGTTAGGTAGGTTTATAAAATGAAATATGACCATTTCTTAAATAAATTACTTGAGAATTGATCCCCGCAATATTCAGAAGAGAAAAAAAATACAACCATAGGCCACCTTCTGGTATTTCTCGATACATTATAAAGTGAACACATTTTATCCAATATGTCTAGTGGTCTAATGGAAGGCTTTTTCTTTTCTCCTGTTCTCTCATTCATTTCTCCATAAAAAGCATACTTGATATGGCCAATACATTTCGAATTTTGGAATTATTTTTTGGGGACATAGGAAACCAGGGTGCCCTCCTTCCTATAAGCGAAGATGCTTGAATTTATTTCCCTATTATTTATACTTTTAAGCTCCCTGTAAATCTGCCACTGCGCTACTTACAAGGGTAGTCGCGCGGGATCTCACAGATGCCTCAAGGTCATGCGTAGTACTGGAGAATCAGAAGAGGGTTTCAACAGTACTGGTGGAAGGCTCTAGAGATGAGGGGAAGGTAGCTAGGGTGGGGTGCTTGCAGGTTCTCTCTTCTACTCAGCAGTTCGAAAAGTCTCTCTAAGTCATCTCTCAGATGATGTGCGACTACTGCAGTGTTAATTTGCCTACTTACATTTATTTTATCTGCTTTGTCGTTGGTCCATGTTCTAAGATAAGGCACTTGATTTTCTTATCCATGAATTTCTCTGCTTCCTTTGGCATAGGCTCAGCCACATTGTTGGGTATGTCTTTGTATGCCTGCATGTTCCTAAATGAGTATAAAGTGATTAATGTTTTCATCGTAGTTACGTAAATATGAGCCTCGCGTCATCGTTTATATGCGTCCTAGGGATGACTTCATCATGTTTTTGTAGCTGCATAAGCTTAGCCTTTTTGATAGTGATTTTAATTTCTCCAGAATTATAAAACTTTTGTAAAACAATTTAGTCGTTATTTAGTAATTACTTTTGAGTCTTGGTGTGGCAATTGAGTTGAGAATTGTGGAGTTTACTTGCTTGTTAATTTGTGATAAATATTACGTATTTTGGCTCCTTTATAAATCATATTACGCAAATACGTCATAAAATTAAGAAAGAGTAAATTTGTCAAGAATTCTGATGAATTAAAATTGATAATAAATCTTGCTCCTTTATAAATTTAATGTCATAAAATTTAAAAGGAGTAAATTTGACAAGATTTCTGTTTAATTATTATTAATTATACCTCAAATGATTAAATACAACCATAACTTTTATTTTGAAAACGCATGAAAGAAAAAAATAAAAAAATAAGCAAAATCAGGATAAAAGAGTACATTTATGCACATCATAAAAAATAGAAAGAAGGTGATCAGTAAGAAAACAGAAATAAAACATGTGATAAGGATCAATAAAAAGGCCCTGTCCTCTACTGTTTTTAATATTATGCAGTGCACTTTCGGAGTCAACGCTCCATCGTCAGTGCCTGCTGACAAACAAAACCTTGAGTCAATTTAACAATCATAGCATGGCCAAAAGCAAAAAACCAAACACAAAAATTAAGAATAAAAACAATAGAAAATTTAATAAATAGTCCACTAATAAAACTTAAAGAAGTTAAAAAGGGAAATCTCCTAAAACGAAGCGTATGTCAAAAACTTAAAACTATAAATAAAATTAAAAAACAACACAAAATGCAGATAGGAAACCGTATCACAGTGGGTGGGAAACCATGAAAAGCACACCAGAGGAACTGTAATGCAAAAGACAAATAAAAAACAATAAATGAACCACCTCATACTAATAATAGTGAGGAAATGTAGGAGGTACCTGATTATAGCTGTGTAGGCTGGACCGCCGGGCGACTGAACCTCTGTCCCCGTAGAGACGACGGCCGTAGAGATACGGCTGAGGGGCTACATATCAAGCTGGACAGAATGGCATAGGGAGGTGGTAATATTAATAAAGTCCGTCACGCAGGGGCTGCGTAAACTAAGCAGATTTCCCACGTGAAGTTATACAATAGAGAAATCTCCATACGAGAGCCGAACAGTTGCGGCAAAGGGCAGAACTAGGTTTTGGCGGAAAAACCCTTCGTCATGCGTTATCGGCCCAAATTTAATAAAAATGCAAATATCTCGGTTAATATTCAAGATAGAGAATAAATGTATAGAAAAATATTTATAGTACATATAATTTGCAATAAGATTGATTCTCTACAATGTTTTGATGCGACGTATGGTAACGGAGATATTTCGAATTTTCGAAAATCCCTTCCTCTAAACCCCCCCTCCCACTGGTCCGATTTTAGCCATTGACGAACTTGATCTGTCTTTTTGCATAAAACGTTTAAATATCGAGTTTGGTAACGACCAAACTAAAATTGCGACCGCTAGAGCGTTAACAGACGTTATATATATATATATATATATATATATATATATATATATATATATATATATATAATTTTGAACGGACCTCATTTTCGTCATCTCCTGGGTAGGATCGATGGACATTTGAAGAAAATTTTCAAAAATCGCGTCATGAGTACGACCTCAATAGCTGATCTCCCTTAAGGGAAATCTGCTAAAAAAGGAAGAGGCGGCTTCGCTGAGACATGTTAGTGACGGGGCTTTGTCGTCTCTACGGGGACAGAGGTTCAGTCGCCCGGCTGTCGTGGTCCAGGCTACACAGTTATAATCAGGTACCTCCTACATTTCCTCACTATTATTAGTATGAGGTGGTTCATTTATTGTTTTTTATATGTCTTTTGCATTACAGTTCCTCTGGTGTGCTTTTCATGGTTTCCCACCCACTGTGATACGGTTTCCTATCTGTATTTTGTGTTGTTTTTTAATTTTATTTATAGTTTTAAGTTTTTGGCATACACTTCGTTTTTAACTTCTTTAAGTTTTATTAGTGGACTATTTATTATATTTTCTATTGTTTTTATTCTTAATTTTTGTGTTTGGTTTTTGTGGCTGTTTTTTTTTTACTTTTGGCCATGCTATGATTGTTAAATTGACTCAAGGTTTTGTTTGTCAGCAGGCACTGACGATGGAGCGCTGACTCCGAAAGTGCACTCTGCATAATATTAAAAAACAGTAGAGGACAAGGCCTTTTTATTGATCCTTATAAATTAGTTCCTCTACGATCCAACATATTCCAGAGATAAAACAATTGAATTATATATATTTGAATTTATTATAAATTATAAATTGAGAGATGATCAATTATAGATTTCTCATTTACTATACTCCATTAGAGATAATCGATATAATTTTATTTCATTACGTATTGATATAAAACAGCTGATTTGGCCCTCCACGATTTTTAAGCCATTCTCCGACTGCCATAGTAAGTGGAAGATCCTATAGAAAGATGTAGCCGTTAGTTAAGTTGCCGTTTTGTAGTAGAATTTCTCCTGACGAGGTGTCATATGGAAGCGAAGCTAGGAGAGAAATAAAAATGATTTTAAAATAATCATTTGAATTATTATTTATATTGTTGACCTTTCGCCATATAATAAAGCGAAGTTAAATAGGTCATATTTTCACTCACACATGCAAATAGGTCTCATTTCACACATGCAAATATGCATAATTGTGTATTCATGAACAGAGTAAAAAATGAAAAAAACAACAAAAGCAATGAAAATGCATAACTCATTAATAATGGATAAATGAGTAATTCCTGATAATTAGGAATGAATGAATTAATATGGTTGATTATTTTACACATCAGTAATTTATGTAATTTTAATTTATTACTAACGAATGATTGAATATTTAATGGGATAGGAATTGAGGCCCATTTTGGAGAATTATACGAGAATATTAATGACCAATATCACTGCTAATTAAGTTATGTGCATTACGTAGTTTTTATTAATTAGGAAATATTCTCCGAAACATGGGAATTAATGTATGTTTATTTATAATGCTTATTTCAATGGAAAGTTTCATTTTTGGCTCCATTTAATTTAAAACATTTTCTCACGCTGGGGCTGCATAAATTAATCAGATTTTCCATGTGTTGGATTTGAACGCTGATGATATCATCTCTAATTTTATTGTCTATTTAATACGAAATAAGGAATCTAAATAAACACTCTTGGAAGTTTAACCTGGGCATGAGATGTTTCGTAATAAATAAAGTTAGTTGCCTTTGGTGAAAATAGATTAAGAAGTAGTGGGAGTTGAGTGAAATCTGTATAAATCAACAATTGTAGAACTTCCATAAAAAGAATCATTTCCCAAACACAAATTTTTTTAAATATTTTTCCATTCCCTTCTCCATGTCTGATTACGATCACAAACATATTTTATTATTATTCTTATCTGAGTATTTTAAATATCTTGTATGTTATCAATCAAATAAAAATAAACGTAACTCGAATGTATAATATTGCTTTAACTCACATTGAAGGACTATCCACATCGTAAAGGTCTAAAGAAAACTATACATTTGGCGTATTTAAGATCGGAATTGGAAATATCGTATTATCTTACATATATTGGCTCGTTAAAATAGAATTAACGCCAAAAGAAAATAAATTAATATGAGTCTGTTAAGTTTAGAACATTTCCCTTGAGAGTAAATTTTTAAAACTCGATATTTAAACGTTTCACGCAAAGAGAGAGATCAGGTAAAAGGAGTGAGTTTTAATTAAGGATGAAAACTAAAAAAATCCGAGTATCTCCGTTAATATTCTTGATAAAGAAAGTGTGTATATAATAAAAATAGGAAATACAATATAAAAAAAAAAAATTTGTTACTCATTTCTCATCACACTGTTCGCAAATTTTTATCTGGTGCTCACCACAAATTGGTTTTCCACACTTACAAAATGTTCACGTGTGATGTCTCAAGCTTGACGGGCAGTAGGCGCAGTACTTTCTGGCTGCATTACAAGTGGATGCTGCATTTTTTCCTGCTATTTGTACATTCTCTCTCCTGAGTAGTCGATTTGAAGCTCTCGACTGTTTGGCTTGATTCAGAGAAAGAGACTGTGTGCCATTCAAAATTATTACGTCCTTTCAAAGTAGGCCCCTCTGGAATAAGATGTCATTACCAGGGCATGTCGATTCATTTATAGATTTGTTGAGTGTTTTTCGTTTCTTTTTAGGATTGGACTTGTCATGCTTTTCAATTTGCCGAACGTCTTGAAGTAGAATTTCTTCTACGTCGTCCTCTGGTGGTAAATAGTAGGGATCGAGATAGCTATCGTCCGAATTTATGATTTTTTCTATCATAGCTTCTTCGCCTTCATCTGAGCTCTCGTCTAATTCGGAATCACGAATTGTCTCCATTATTAAGGCTAACACTTCTTGAGGGTCCCTGTAGATTTTGTCTGTCATTTCTTGCGAGGCCTACAAAAAAAAGAAAAAGGTGAAAAAAAAAATGAGCGCGAAAAACTAGCGATGCGAAAAAAATACTCATATATATATATATACGTATATTGCTAGGGATGCGAAGAAAATACTCCTATACATTTACGTATATTACTAGCGATGCGAAAAAATGACTCACCTAGTTTAGAAGGGCGGGTTCTCAGCGGATGCTCACGCGTCAGATTTCCTTGAGACACTACCAGCTTACTTGCCCTTAAACAAGCTAGGAATAGATGGGGGGTGGAGGAAATGAGTCATCCACCAGTGGCCTGAACCATCCTGTTCACCCCCCTCGGAGTAAAATTTACGCATTGCTAGTGTTCTAGGGTTAAGTCACATTGAAGGACTATCCACATCGTAAAGGTCTGAAGAAAACTATAAAGATGGCGTATTTAAGATCGGAATTGAAAATATCGTATTATCATACATATATTGGCTCGTTAAAATAAAACTAACGCCAAAAGAAAATGAATTAATATAAGTCTGTTAAGTTTAGAACATTTCCCTTGAGAGTAAATTTTTAAAACTCGATATTTAAACGTTTCACGCAAAAAGAGAGATCAGGTAAAAGGAGTGAGTTTTAATTAAGGATGAAAACTAAAAAAATCCGAGTATCAAGTAGTATAATATTCTTGATAAAGAAAGTATGTATATAATAGCATTTAAAGGTAAAGGAGTACTTCAAATTTTCGAAATTCCTGCTAAATCTCTCCTCCTTGTGGTCCCATTTTTTCCATTAACTGATTTTTCTTTTTGCATGAAACGATTAAATATCGAGTTTGTTAACGACCAAACAAAAATTGCGCCAGCTAGAGCGTTTACAGACAAATATATATATATATATATATATATATATATATATATATATATATATATATATAATTTTGAACGGACCTCATTTTCGTCGTCTCGTGAGTAGTATCGATGGATATTTAAGGGAATTTTTCGGAACTCAATGAGTACAACCTCAATAGCTGTTTCCCTATAAGTGAAATCTGTTAAAAAATCAAATATTCAAATAACGTATTATTTATTGGTTTTTTAATTTACTTAGCAAAACGGCAGTCACCTTGTTCGCGTAGAACGTTAATAAAATCCATAGTCACATAGATAATATTAGAGCTAGGCGACCCAATTCATTTCACAAATTGGATACATCCCACTCATAAACAACCTTTATTAAAGATTCGTGGCGTGGGCCATCCGACTGGTCGCCCAATATATACTGGCGGCAAAGAGGACAGTTTGGATGGTTGTAAACAAAACAACAAATTGACATTCTCGTTTATTGACTATGACAGGATTGCACGAGTTAATAGGAGGTTTCCGGTCAAATAGAAGTTGTTATATATGAAGGAGCTTGCAACAATTTACTCAAATATATAACGTAAATTTTGACGATTCTATTAATAAAGACCATTTTGAAAATACGTTGAGGACTGTTTCCCAGATATTAAATTAAATACGCAGCATTACATTCAGTATTTATCTAGAACTGCAGTAATTAGTAGTTCCGAGTATTTTATACTACCTGAAAGATTAAAAAGTCCGTCACGCAGGGGTTGCGAAAACTAAGCAGATTTCCCTCGTGAAGTTTAGTAATAGATAAATCTACATACTGGTAACACAACACCATCGTGAATAAATATAAACGGAAATAAGAAATGGTCCATCCAATTTCAATAACCTGCCGACAGGAAGCGTTAGGTTAGAATTGTAAATAAACGGGTCTGCCCTCCTCACACCGGAAAGAAAAACTATTACTGAAATATATCAGAATATAACATATTAATTTTATTGAGAACTATTTACTATATCTAGCACTTGTAATTAATAATGAGTCAGAATAATTGTTATCCCTATCAATCAAATTTTAGTAGTCGAAAACCTTAAGACGGGGGGGGGGCGTCACCAGGACATATTTGCATGTATTCTCGTATAATAAAGGTCTCTTGAATACAATGTTTGGTATTTAAACTTGGAATAATGTGATTTATTATGTAGCAGAGTATTGTTTATGTAACATGAGGAGAAGTGGCGGTTTGCTGGTAGCTGAAAACTGAAAAATACCAATATCTCGGTTAATATTCAAGATAGTGAATTAATGTATATAACAATATTTATAGTAAATTTAATTTACAATAAGATTGGTTTTATACAAGTTTTCGATCCGACCTATAGTAACGGAGATATTTCGAATTTTCGAAAATCCTTCCCTCTAAACCCCCCCTCCCCCTGGACCGATTTCAGCCGTTAACGAACTTGATCTTTTCTTTTTTACATAAAACGACTAAATACCGAGTTTGGTAACGATTAAACAATAATTGCGGACCGCTAGAGCGGTAACAGACAAAATATATATATATATATATATAATATATATATATATCTATATATATATATATATATATATACAGTTTTGAACGGACCTCATTTTCGTCATCTCCTGGGTAGGATCGATGGACATTTGAAGAAAAATTTCGAAAATCGCGTCATGAGTACAACCTAAATAGCTGATTTCCCTTAAGGGAAATCTGCTAAAAAATCTTCCACGCTCGTAACTTAAACAGAGTTCACTCACTTGAATGATACACTTGTTATCTCATCTCACTATTTCCATATCAGTATTTTTTTACTGTAGTGAGGAGGCTATGTAAACGGAAATTGAAAAGTAACTCAGTTACTTAAAGTAAAAATCAAAGATTAAAAGTGAGAATTTACTGGTGTCCAAAAACTTGAAAATGGAAATAATACGCCTAATCTTCAAGATAATAAAAAAGTCCGTCAGGCAGGGGCTGCGTTAACTAAGCAGATTTCCCTCGTGCATCATGTATTTATCTCAAAACGTATAAGTTCAATGGGAACAATATTTGGTATTTGTAGGCTTCAAATAAAGTGTTTCATAATGTAATAACTTATTGTTAATATGAAATAAGTAGGAGTGCAGATTTACTGAAGATCGAAAACTTCAAAAGGCAATATATAGGTTAATAATTAAGCAATTGGAAAAACGTATATAACATTACATTTGGAATAAGATTAATTATATACAATTTTTCGTACCAATCCATAAGAACGGAGATATTTCGACTTGTTCTTTTTTACATAGGAAGTTTAAATATCGAGTTTTTTAACGATCTGGCAAAAATTAAGACCGCTAGAGCAATAACTGACAAATTTTTGCGTGAACGGATCTCATTTCCGTTATATCCTGGGGAGGATCGATTGGCATTTGAAGAACTTTTTCAAAAATCCTAAGGGAAATGTGCTAAAAATGTTTAGAAGAAAATATAATGTCCAACAAGATTGGTTCTATTGCATTTTTCGATCAGACACGTAATATCTGAGGTATGTCCAAGTATTGAATCCCCCTCTAAACCCCTGCCCACCCCCTCCTATTCCTGGTCTAATTTAAGCCTTTAATGAATATGATTTTCAGTGTTAAAACACTAAGTATGGTATAGTATATATTGAGTATTATATAGATTTAATAAAAATTTTCGGGTCATCATCATCTTGATGACGTAATCGTAGAACGTATTAGCAAGTATCTCACACAATAAATGTCAGTGGGAAACAATATTAGCTTGATAATAGAATAAGATCTTTCATGATATACTTACTAATTGTTAATGTACTGTTACATTTATTACGAAATCAGTAATAAACGTCGTTTATTATAGTTCTTTTGAATTGCAAAGTTAAACCCACTCAAGCTTCACAGTTTTTATCTCTGGGCAATTTATTTAACAATGCACTACACACTTGGTTAATTACTACTCACAGTATGCACTGATAGCTTCACTGTTCTTCAGATTACACAGTCCAATAATTCACTCACGATCACTGAATTTCACAAAAACGCGACACTGCACTGTCCTTTACTTCGCGAAGTTAACGCACTGCACTGTCTTAAACACTGTTCTTTACAGACACACGGCTGTACACTGTTCATCACATAAAACACTTTACCGCACTGCACTAAGTCGCATTGTTGCACTGAACGCACTGATGATCACTTGAAGACAGGTGAGAACAAACTAACTAACTCGGGTCGGCCAGGGTCCCTTATATAGATTGGAGGCAAAACATCAAAGGGAAGGCCGAGACACGTCCAGGCATGTCGGCCCCTTTGATCTACTTCGTACTTCCCAAATACGTGACTATCTCTGCTTAATTTTTCATGTACTTAATTTTCGCAACAGTACGATATCCAAAAGGGGATTTACTAAAGCCTGAAAACAAATAAGTACAAATACTAGCTTCATATTGTAGATACGAAAATAATGTATGAAGAACAATCATAGAGAGTTAATTTTACAAATGAATCGGTCATATAACATGTTTTTATCCAAATCATAATAACAGACTTATTTTAAATTTTCTATTCCCTCTTCTAAATCTTCTTCCCTAGCCGTTAACGAACTGGATCTTCAGCTTTACATAAAACTTTTAATTATCGACTTTGGTAACAATTAAATATTGGGAATTATATTTAGTTTTAAACGAAGGGGACATTTGATGAAATAATTTGAAAATGGAGCCAAGAGAACAACCTCAATAGCGGATAATAAATGAAGTCTGCTAGTAGTGTACTAAATATATCATAGGGTTCCATTAATTCATATTTGTTAAAGCTTTTGTCTTAAATACACTTCGTAAAGTCGTAAGCTCCTTTCTCTCATGGGCAGTAGGAATTTATTTAGTGACGATCTTACTAATGCTTAGTCCCACCCTGGATAGAAAAGCGTGGTAATCTGTTGATAACCCTTCCCGATTAGTTAAAATAGCCTAAAATTAACCTTAATAAACAAAAAATACATATTATTACTTATGACTTAAAAGTTTACCTCTTCTCTACGCCTCTACTTCTGATAGATTTAGTCTTTTAACGAACGTGACCTTTAGTTTCAATAGGTATATTTTCTCTCTGAGGCGCTACTTATTTTCTAGCGCGAAGAATTTTAGGTCTTCATCGAACTCAATATTTAAGGATTGAAATTAAAACCTAAGTTCAATTTCTATAATGACTAAAGTTAGAACTAGAGTCAAGTAGTAGAGACGGGTTATAATAGAAATATTTGTGTAATTAGTCCAGAATAAAAAACTGTTTAGTAATTATTCTGTTGATAAAGCAATACTCTATGCTTGTTAATATATTTCTCTTACAATTGTTCATTTTGCTCTAAGTATAATGTTTAGAGATTTGTTTGTATTTTTACGTTAACTTGCAATTGCCAGATGCTTATTTTACAATGTACAGCAATTTTAATTATTAATACACAAATTATAAAGGTTCTAAATGAATATTCTGTAATAGACATACACCTAACACAATTAAATATCAGCAAAAATATATATATATATATATATATATAAATATATTTATTTGTCTGTTACCGCTCTAGGTCGCAATTATTGTTTAATCGTTACCACCCTTTATATAATCCATCTGTATAAAAAAAGATCAAGTTCGTTAATAGCTGAAATCACCAAATTTATGAAAACTCGAAATATCTCCATTAGTATTAGTCGGATAAAAAAACAAAAAGATAGAATCAATCTTATAAAAAATTAAATGTACTATTAATATTGTATTCCCTATACAATAAATATTGTATTCCTTTAAATATATATGTATTCCTTATCTTGAATATTAACCGAGAAATTTGCATTCTAAACAATACTCGCTTACATAATAAACCACATCATTGGAAGCTTAAATACCAAATATTGTTTTCAAGAGACATTTATTATACGAGATACATGCAAATATGTTCTGGTGACCCCCGCCCCTTCTTAACTTTTTGGACTACTTAAATTAGATTGATTGAGATAAAAATTATTCGGATTCGTTATAAATTACTCTACTAGATATAGTAAATAGTTTTCAATCAAACTAATAAGTTATATTCAGATATAATACAGTAATTGTTTTTCTTTCCGGTAAGAAGTTGGCAGAACTGTTAGTATACATTTCAGATGCTTTCCGTCGGGAGGTTTTCTTATTATCGTTTGTATTTATTCACTTACTATTCACAGTGGTGTTGTGTTACCGGTATGTAGATTTATCTATTGTTAAACTTCACGTGGGGAATCTACTAGGTTTACGCAGCCCCTGCGTGACCGATTTTTCAGATGCCACTCACGTTAGCCATGTGAGTTAAGTAGTTAGTCTTCTGACTTGATCACCTAGAGCCAAGAGTTCGATCCTTATTCCCGTCCTGGCTAGAAAATATAGATAGCCTGAAGATAAACAGTCGCAATTAGCCTGAGTAGGAAAAAACGGATGCTAATAAATAACATTAGAAAAAATAAATAACCAAAATCATATGAAAGTCATAGTTTGGTTGGGGACGATACAAATCCATGATATATTGGGATTGAGCTCAGAAGATTGTCATGGGAAGAGTAAACTAAAACCGAAACACATTTGATATTCCGTATGACGGGACACCATGATAACTTAGTGTTAACAAAACATGAAATGTGTAGACTATACGAAAGTACTTTTCTAAGTCTATTACACAAGCGAGGCTGATTGGGAGAGGCACTGATAGGAGGACTATATCCATGACAATACGACTTCCAGCCAAGCCGGGAACTTTTTCCGTCAACTTAGAAACGAGCAAAAAACGTTGCCTCCAGTCCGTCAATACTTTACTCCAACCTACTTCTTTAGCTTGCACAAACTTGGCTCCGGTTTTTCTAGGAAACTTCACTATCGGTCTTTTAGAACATTATTTAACTTCACCAGACCATGTTCGTTCAGAACTTCATTCGTCCTAAAGTTCACCTACTATGTAACGATTTTTCTATCAAAACAGTTGCTTGTAACTTTTTCAACCACTGAACAAAGTTGGTCTTTATCTATAGTTGATAATAATGAAATTCAAAGGAATATTAGAACGGTGAGAATAAAATGTACACCAAAGATCCATATAAATAAATCTCAAAGGAATATCTGAAAGTTTCTTTGAATTTGGAGGAGATATTTTGTTTTCCAAGACATTTGAGATTCTCTCTCGTACCACTCTCATACATTAAAAAAGACTTACGTACCGACACAATACATAAGTGGAACAGAGAATGGACGACATGTAACAAATCTTACAGCTTACATCAATACATACAAAATATAACTCACAACAACTACAACACAATTAAGAGTCACCATCTCAAATGTACACAATTTCTAACGGAACATGGACAGACAGGGCATTATTTTACAAGATTTAAAATTCAAGACAATGAAAAATGTACTTGCGACATACAGACCACACAAACGTTTTTACATAAACTTTATTACTGTTCAACATTTAATCAAAATAGATAAAATTTAATAATGAACAAAATTTTAAAAGGAGATAACTGGCCAGAACCACCTCATATTATATTTAACAAATATAATAAAGAACTTATAAAGTTTATCAAAAGTATAGATATGGATGTAGCAAAAATACATAAGAATGTAAAGTTGATTGTGAGGAATGGGAATTATAATTCAATAATTTACCTTACATAGACTCGCAAATTAAACATCGGTTGAGTTTAACTTTAATTGATTTGTTTTTTGTTCTTATTTTATTTATTTTCTCATTTCATTTATTCATTTTATTTGTAATTATCTTACTTATTTTAATATTTTATTTCTTTATTTTTTTAATATTATATTTGAGTAGATAGTTGATTAATGTGTATATATTGTAAAATAAAAATGTATTTAAACATAATCATACGTGTAATATGCCAAGTGGCAATGGAACATGTATTCAAATAAATAACTCCTCATATGGTTACTATGAGGAGAAAAAAAAAAAGACGTTTGAGATCTTCCCTCCCTGTCTAAATTATCACTTACAACATGTCAGTGGGGCAAGACTGGAGGGTAGATAAAAGTTGTAGTCTACATACTCATACTGGCTAATAGCCTATTGTTAGTCAGCTTATGCAGGCTACAGGCTACCGAGGGGTGGCTATCTAACAATTCTGGACTTGAATCGAATTTCTCAAATCATGTCTCTCCTACCCTAATGCCTCCTGCCCCTGGGGAGTACCCTAATGTAAACAGAGGTACAACAGTAATAGTTTGTAAATATTTGTAGTCTCTCCCTGAAGAAGAGAAAATAAATATTCTCGAATTATTGGAATGAACTAAGATTTTTTCACCAACACTGACCAAAACTCCAAAAAACAACAACACCATATATATATATATATATATATATATATATATATATATATATATATGTTTATATATTTGTCTGCCTTCTAGAGAGAGGAATTTCGAAAATACGAAATATCTCCGTTTCTATAAATTGTATCAAAAACTTGTATATAATCCCTCTTATTGCAAATTAAATTAGCTATAAATGTTGGTGTAATTGTTTCTATCAAGAATAACAGAAATATTTGTATTATTTAGTTCACGTAGTTTAGTAAACCCCCACTCCTACTCACGCCATGTGCACAATAAGCTATAATATCATGAGCCACTTTATTTCAAGCTTATATACCAAATATTGTTCTCAATAGACGTTTATTTCGCGAGATACATGCAAATTCGTTGTGTGATGGTGGCACCAATTAATATTTTAAGTATGCTATTTCACCACGCCACTTGTTAGTGGCTGAAATCAGACCTGGAATATTGAAATGAAATGTGTTTATTTCCATTAAATGTTATCATAATATAATAGGATATCATTTGTTTTTCTAGAAACAATTTTGTAATATTATGTCAATTAAATTCTATACAAATTATTGGAATTGCATTTATACTTATATAATCATTATATACAATAAATTAGTTTCAATAACCATCTTAATACAACTCTAAATATGTACAATTCATATTTTTTTACAACTCTAAACCATACATTATTTTGTTTTTTGGCATGTATATTTACGAAAGGATAAAAATCTTTATAAATGATGAGAAACCTGTCCCTTATAGAGACAATAATCCTGATCACAAGTTATTTTAGACCGATATTTATGACAAATATTTAGTAGTTCGATTTAACTATTGAACCTTTTTTGAAAGCATTCATCTTGTGTAAAGCTTCCATTTTTTTAACACAATTTTAAAAAGAAGCAAAGTGATTATAGCTTCTAACTCAATTCTTCAATATGATTGAACCAGTCAAGGCGTTTGTCCACAGATAATCAAGTATGGGTCTAGAGGGGGGACTTGAAAGCTCAAAATATATGCGTTATTATCTGTCGAGTAGACATTTTTACAGAACTAATCTTGTTGAACTATTGATACACTACAATTCTCGTTGTATGCATTTTTTTCGTAACTCAAATACTAATCAAGTTATTTGTACTTTCTTGTTTTCAGCTCTATCACACCCATCATGCACTCATCGGTTTTTTACACAGAAGTTGAGAAAATGTGGAGAGATGAGCTGACAAGTTTGCTATGCCAGGCCGAAAATCTGCTTAGTTTACGCAGCTCTTGTGCTACGGGTTTTTTTATTTTCGTCATCTTGTACTACAACAGTATTTCACTGTTAATACTTGAGCCTAGGAGAGTGTAATAAAACATTCCATGATATTCATCTTAAGGAAATGTGTCATATGCCGCTTCGAATTATGTAACTATTATCAGGAATGGAGAATGCATTTAGATGTGAAAATATAAACTCATTAGTATACAATACATTATTAGTTTGATTGAATAGTGTGTTTAACGAATTGACGACTTTAATGCCTTTAATTATGTTGTCGCTATTATTTTTAATTGTCTTAATACTGTTCTCTTTAATAAAAATCGATGTAACATTTCATATTCATTTGGTATAACGTTTCATATTTGTACTTCCGACTTCCATTTACCATTTCAAGATTGTTTTACAAGTGAATTAATTAATATAAATGAAGCATATTATTCAGAGTTAATTCTAAGCTAATGAATTCCAAATATTTCGAGGGGTATCTATATTAAATTCCACCCCGTCAATGACAGGAAACTCTACTAGTCATTAATAACACTGGTCAACATGATTTATTCACAATGGCATTCTGTCACAATACTAGTTTAATACACTTTCTCAAAGTAAATATGTTGTCAACACTTACCAGTCACACAATTCTTATTTTTTTAATATCCACACGCACATACGGTTTTTAAGGATTTGTTAATGGATTGATAACAAATGATTTGTTATAAAAAGATGTACAGGGACCTTCATTGATAAAAGATAAAAATAAAATAATCATCTTAGATATTTTTTTCTTCATGTTTATACTTTCGACTATTACTCTCTACAAGTTTTCCAGAACGTCCTATGAATGGGTAAGAATAATGTTACATACTTTTTAGTATTTAGGGAACTGGTATTTAACAGTCAGAGGTAGCATTTTATGCCATTTGTTTAAAAAAATGTTTAATTATTGACCTAAAGTAATCAAAGAAATAATATAGACACCTTTCAATTTTTCAGCCGAAACTCGGTCACCTTTTAAATCATCTGAAGGCCATAAGCATAAAATCGAAATTTTTGTATGCGTGTTCACCCGAATAAGACTCCAACAAATAAGAAGAAAAAACAAAGTTTTTTTTTAAATTTAAATGAAGCATGCGAACTAAATTTGGTCTTCCAATTTCTGGTTGCCAAATACATTTTGATGATATTAAAAGAAAATTATGGGCCTAAGAATATTTCTATTTAAGATAGGAAACTGACATAAGTCATTATATTATATTAGCACTAAGTGATCAATACATCACTTAGTTATATTATTACTGAATGGAGAAAAGCTAAGACAATAGTTTTAATTATAATATATATATATATATATATATATATATATATATATATATATATATATATATATAGATATAGATATATATATGTATACTATTCAGTGAGTATGGGAGTATATGTCTGTAAATGATATCTTTGATGAAATATCCCAGCCACCCGTTAAATTCGAAGTACGAAAATTGTTTTATTTATTTGTAATTTTTATATATGAAGTTTTTAAACTAGTTAAATCTCAAGGGAGAAAGAGGGGCTTTGTGTAAACGTAATACTGAAAATTAATCTTACCCAATGAGAGATATACAAAAAATGAATAAGGCGTCCTTATAATAGATATCATTGTTGTTCTTACATTACGTCTGTTCTAAACTTACTTTTAATTGTTGTTCAACTTTTGAAATACTCAATGTCGCCGAAGTAGCCAAGCTTTATGTAAGAAATAATAGAGCGCCTAAGCCATCGTTTATTACATTTTCTATTCAATGCATAGAAGTAGACGAAAACAAATATTACTTTTTTGTTCCAAAACCGTAAGTTTTAGCAGATTTCCCTTAAGGGAAATCAGTTATTGAGGTCGTACTCATGATGCGATTTTCGAAAAAAATGTCTTCAATGTCCATCGATCCTACCATGGAGAGGACTAAAATCCGTTCAAAATTATTATTAGTTACCAAACTCGATATTTAAACGTTTTATTTTAAAAGACAGATCATGTTTGTTAATGGCTGAAATCGGACCAGTGGGAGGGGGGTTTAGAGGGGGATTTTATAAAATTTGAAATATCTCCGTTACTATAAGCCCGATAAAAAAAATGTATAGAATCAATCTTATTGAAAATTAAATATACTATAAACATTATTATTTACATTTACTCTCTATCTTGAATATTAACCGAGATATTTGAATTTTTCATTTTTGAGCACTCGGCAAACCCCCATTTTACTCATGTTACTTAAACAATACTCTGTTATATAATAAACCACATTATTCGAGGCTTAAATACGATAAATTGTTTTCCAGAGATCTTTATTATACGAGATAAATGCAAATATGTTATGGTGACCCCCCCCCTCTTCTTAAGTTCTTGCCTGACTAAAATTTGATTGATTGAGATAAAAAATATTCAGATCCATTACAAATTGCAGTACTAGATATAGTAAATAGTTTTCAATAAAATTAATATGTTATATTCTGATATACTTCAGTAATTTTTTTTCTTTCCTGTGGGAAGTTGGCACACCTGTTTGTTTACGTTTCAGGTCCTTCCTGACTGAAGGTTTCTTCTTATCGTTTGTATTTACCCACTTAATATTCGCGGTGGTGTTGTGTTGCCAGTATGTAGATTTATCTATTCTTAAACATCACGAGGGAAATCTGCTTAGTTTACGCTGCCCTTGCTTGACGGACTTTTATTTACAAATGGTTAACACTAAGTCAGAATGCATAGAAAATAATATATTTTTAATTTTGACCTTCCTTAAGAAACCCATTCTTTGGACGGTCTTACGTAGTCAGCAAAATTCATATACATTTTACACGCTTTCAGAAAATGTATGGATGAAGTTTCATTCGGCCAACTTTAAAATATGATACTTGCTAATAGGGTATAATTGAAAAGTTTTTAATATATAATTGTAGTATTATTTATTAACGTCCACTTTTTGCTAATATGGCTAATCGGGATATAATTATAGGAAATTCAGTAGAAAATTCTCCGGATTGCGCTTCGAAGGGAAGCTTTTCAGAGTTTGGGTTGTTCTTTCAATGAGTCAGATAAAGAATCTAAGTACTAAAATAAATAGTTTTAGAATCAAGTAATAATTTATAAGAATGTATTAGGACATGCTTCATTGTCAATATGGTCCTTAGAGCTGGCATGTGGTTTTCTTGTCCAGTTCTAAATGGGCGTATCCCAGCTGTGAATGGCCTATCATTAATCAACTTAGAGCAACATCTCCGCCAAGGGTATTTAATTTCTTAAAAGGACATTTAAGACAGCGCCTTTATGATCTCAGAGTTAATTTGGCCCTCTGATGTCATTAGGCACTAAATAGCTTTTCACAAACATCTAAGTAGCTCCGCAATTTGTAAGTAATGAACAACAACAAATAATGATTAGAAAAAATAATTGATCATTTTAAGCAATGAAGTTGAATAGTTTGATTTGTTTTTTATGTCCAAAACATATTATGAGGATAATATGTAGGGATTTTCTCTCGTGAAATTTATTGGCTCAAATTATTCTACGCATATATCATTTTCATCAGATTTCCTATAAGGGAAATCAGGTTGTACAACTTGATCAAATAAGGTATTGAGGTTTTACAACTGTCGCGATCATCGAAATATCCTCAAATGTACATTTACTCAGGACATGACGAATGAGGTCTGTTCAAAATTATATATATATATATATATATATATATATATACATACACACACACACACACTTGTCTGTTGCCGCTTAAGTGGTAGCTAGTTTTGTTTTATCGTTTCTAAACTGGATATATAAGCGTTTAATGCTAAACTAATCTTCTTCTTCTTCTTTAATTCTTTAATGGCTGAAATCGGACCTTTTTCACGGGGGGGGGGTCAGAGGGGAGAATTTCGAAATATCTCCGTTACTAAACGTCGAATTGAAAAATTATATAGAGTCAATATTATTGAAAATTAAATTTACTATAAATATATTAAGATATTTTAGTTTTCAGCTTTCTGTATATCCCGCACTCCTTCTCATGTTACATAATCTATGACACATCTATTTTATATAATGAACAGCTTTATTTGAAGCTTAAATACCAAATATTGTTTTCGATAGATATTTACTAGATGATGTGTGAGGACGCCATCGTTTAAGACTTAAAGGTCTTCACTCGAAAATGTTTATTTGTTCTACACCATACTCGATATTTAATAGTTTCATTCAATACTAATGACCTGAATAGTTAATGGCTGAACTCCGACCCGGAATATGGGGCGCGGGTTAGAGAGAGGATGGATTTTGAAAATTCAAAATATTTTCTTAATAATAAGTAGAAATAGACACTGTGTGTTGTCTGTTTCATCCTTTGAGTAATTGTGATGATTCACGTATGTAACAATCCATCGCGTTTATTTTGTATACATTATATTTGGTATCTGTTGATTTTAATTCATCTTTTATAAGGCTAAATCCATTTTTTAGATTATTTCCTTTGTGTAGTAGAACTTCTGATGAGGCGACATATGGACGCGAATTCGGTAGAGAAATAAAAATGATTTTAATAATAATTTGGAGTGTACATTTTTTTTTTATTCGCCTTCTGCCATAGCCTAGCAGATTATAATGTTTTGAAGAATTGTTCACATTATTCTAATACGGTATTTTGGAATTGTAAACATGATATTTGTCCACTTTGCTAGTCTTAATCGAAACTCCGTGCATCGAAGAAAGTTCGAACGAGCAAGGCCAATATAAAAGTCGGTATTAATGGTATCGCCATGATTGAGCTCAAAGACAAACGTTAGACCAGCAGTGAGAAAGGTTAGAGAAAGAAAAAGGGCAGATCTGTTGAGCAATATCACGTGGGTTTTGCAGCAAGACAATGGCTCAGAGAACAAAGCTCTCTCTCTCTCTCTTTCTGCTACAGTTCTTGGAGGACAAACACATCGCTGTGCTCTAGGATCCATCGAACTCACAATGCGACTTCTACCTGTTTGGAAAACTGCCTTAAAGGAACTCTTTTTCAATATGTAGAAGAGGTAAAAGAAAAAATAGTAATAATACGGGTACAGGTCAAATTAAAAAAAAAAGGGCATAACCTGTAAAATATTTTGAATAAAGAAATCTCCGTCGATCTCATCTCCTGCGTTAAAATTAATAAAAATGCAAATATTTCGGTTAATATTCAAGATAGAGAATACATGTAGATAACAATATTTATAGTAAATTTAATTTTCTATAAGATTGATTCTATGCAATGTTTCGATCCGACGCATTGTAACGGAGATGTTTTGAATTTTCGAAAATCCTCACCTTTAAACCCCTCCTCCCACTGATCCGATTTCAGCCATTAAAGAACTTGATCTTTATTTTTACATAAAACATTTAAATATCGCGTTTGGTAAAGATCAAGTGAAAATTGCAACCGCTAGAGCGTTAACAAACACACACACACACACACACACACACACACACACACACACACACACACACACACACACACATATATATATATATATATATATATATATATATATATATATATCATTTTGAACGGACCTCATTTCGTCGTTATTCTGGGTAGGATCGATGGACATTTGAAGAAAAGTTTTGAAATTCGCGTTATGAGTACGACCTCCCTTTTCCCTTAAGATTGTGTGTGTGTGTATATGTGTGTGTCTTTGTGTGTGTGTGTGTGTGTGTGTGAGAGAGAGAGAGAGAGAGTGAGAGAGAGAGAGAGAGAGAGAGGAGTGATAGGGGGTAGTGTCAGAAAGAACTTGAAGAACTAATATGTGTGGGAAGTTTGGAACAGTAAGTAAAGGGAGAGAAGTTTCGCCGAGCAAGGGAGGAACAGAAGTTTCTCCAAGTAAGTGTGCAGAGTGTCCCGAACATGCAAGAGACTGGCTAATATTGGCCTAATTCACAACGAGAGACAAAAGGCATGGGCTGCCATCTCATACTGTAGGCCTTAACGGTGTGCTTAATAAATTATTCAGTATCATATATACTCTTATTATATAAAATAGTTATCAACAATATGTAGTTACGAGGTGAGTAAAGCGAAGATTTGTACTTAGTGGCGAAAATACCATATTTTTAAATTATGAATTATTACTTGAAATTATAATATGCAATCATTTCCGCAACAGATTAGCCATAATGAAAATAATATCTTGAGTTTTTAGGTGTAACTGATGAAGACATTTTTCTATACTTTGTCAAATGTACGCTGATATAAAAAAGAAAGTGCATGAGCATCAAAATTTAAAAATAAAAAATGCATGTAATCTAAATTTTAAATAAAAAAAATTGCCAATCATATACGTAAGGGTACAGGTCAAATTAAAAAAAGGGCATAACCAGAAAAATACGTAGAATAAATAAATAAAAAGTCCATCACGCAGGGGCTGCGTAAACTAAGCAGATTTCCCACGTAAAGTTTTACAATAGAGAAATCTGCCCAATAACAACTGTAGTGTAAGGGATCTCTAAACCTATTCACGAGGGACGAATAGTTTACGGAAACGGCCACCAGAGCTCTCGGCGGAATGTCCCGAACATAGCCTACTCCTGCCGACCACGCACAGAATACAAATACAAATATCTCTGTTAATATTCAAGAAACAGAATAAATGTATAGAACAATATTTAGAGTAAATTTAAGCAATAAGATTGATTCTATACAATTTTTCGATTTGATGAATAATAACGGAGATATTTAAAATTTTCAAAAATCCCCTCTTTAAACCCCCCCTCCCACTTGTCCGATTCCAGCCATTAACGAACTTGATCTTCCTTTTTACATAAAACGATTAATTTCCAAGTTTGGTAACGCTCAAACAAAAATTGCGACCGCTAGAGCGTTAACAGACAAATATATATATATATATGTATGTAATTTTGAACGGACCTCATTTTCGTCATCTCCTGGGTAGGATCGATGGACATTTGAAGGAATTTTTCGAAACTCGCGTCATGAGTACGACCTCAATAGCTGATTTCCCTTAAGGGAAATCTGCTAAAAACCTAATCTCGAGATTAACCTTGGGGAGAAAAGGAATCAGCTATTCCGACGGAAATTCCATTTCTTCAAATATCCATCGATCCTACCCTGGAGATGACGAAAATGAGGTCCGTTCAAAATTATATATATATATATATATATATATATATATATATATGTCTGTTAACAAGTATATAAGTAATATATATACAAGTCTGTTAACTTGATATTCATAAAGCATTTGACACAGCATGGCGCTTTTATATCTTAAATCAACTACATCAATGGGGTTATAGAGGCAACATGCCCATACTCATCCAGGAATTCCTAAAGGAAAGGTATTTCCAAGTGGCAGTTGGAAATACACTGTCCAAAGAAAGAACAATGAAATCAGGTGTCCCACAGGGAAGTATTTTGAGTACAAATCTTTTTTTGATTGCAGAGAACGAAATAACGAAATATCTTACCAACAATGTAAAAGGCTTTCTGTTCGTTGATGACTTTGCCATTATTTGCCGATCGCAAAGCTTGGCATATATCAAAAGACAACTACAAGCTATGACTCTTAGATTAATAGAATGGTCGAAAAAAAAAAACAGGTTTTTTGTTTTCCCCCGAAAAAACGAAGTGCATAATATTCTCAAGGCGCAGAAGTTTTAATGATTTACCACATCTCTATCTTAAGAACACCCTAATAGAATATGTCAACCACGCTAAATTCCTAGGTATGTCTCTCGACAGCAAACTGACATGGAATGTACATATAGACAACCTCAAAAAACGCGCATCTGAAAGGCTTAAAATTCTTAAAGTACTTGCTAACACATCATGGGGAGCAGATAGGAATACCATGCTAACAATATACAAAGCTCTGGTATTGTCTAAATTGGACTATGGCAGTTTTGTATACGGCTCAGCAAACTTCAATAAATTATGCAAACTAGATGTAATTCATAATGCTGGGCTACGTTTATCCATAGGAGCCTTCCGCTCTAGCCCAGCAATAAGCCGGTGCTGAAACCGGAATCCCACCATTGACATTCAGAAGGCAAAAACTGGCAGCTAAATACTTATCCAATCTAGTGACACAGAGAGGTCACCCGACATTTCAGAGCATATTCCACCCTCTCTACTCACGACTATACGACCGAAACCCCACAACACCAAAACCTATTGGAATTAGGCTGAGTAACATAACAGACAAACTATTACAAAACTCAAACAGTCTTGATGAATTCGACCCAACTCCACCTTGGACAATTCAAGAAATATCTATAGATACAGGAATCACCAAACTCATAAACAAATCGTCCCAAGAGATCAACTATTGGAAAATAAAGGAAGCTTTCATTAATAAAATAGAAAAATATCAACACCCAAAGATAATAACACTGATGGTTCGAAAATTACCGAGTCTTCCTCCTGCGCCTACTACGAAGAAAATGCCTGCCAAAAACTCAAACTCAACAAATTAACCAGCATCTATTCCGCCGAACTATTCGCAATTAAATTCGCTCTATATCACTGGATTTGCAACCACTCAACTCAAGAAAAATTCCTGATTTGCACTGACTCGTTGAGTGCCCTATTGAGTATCAAAGATGTATTCACAAACAACTCAATAGTAAAAAAAATACAAAATCAAATACAAATGCCCCGAGAGCTAAAAAGGGCCGTCTACTTCATGTGTATTCCAAGCCACGTGGGAATAGATGGAAACGAAAAAGCAGATTTAGCAGCCAGAGAAGCCCATCAACTCGACTCCATCACCCCAACAACAATTGCATCTGCAGAACTCTACCAACCACTCAAAGAAGAAATTAATAAAAACTGGCAACACATGTGGAATGAAACCCAGAACAATAAATTAAAAACTATTAAAACCATCATCTGTCCATGGAAATATTCGACAAGAGACAACAGAAGAGATGAAGTTGTATTAGGAAGACTCCGAATTGGGCACACACGACTTACGCATGGCTATCTTATGACAAAAGATCAACCCCCGATTTGTGAGAAATGTAACACAGAACTGACTATATATCACATATTAATGGAATGCCATAAGTATACAGATTAGAAACAAATGCAATATTTCCAATAACATAGATGTGACCCTTGGAGATGACCCGAAAGAACTCGATAAATTGTTTAATTTTGTAAAAAACACGAGTTTATACAGAGAAATTTTAAGTACAATTGTTTGTATCCTCGTTTATATTGTTTAAATGGCGATATGGATGAGGAGACCAAAATGTGAATTATAAATATTACAGGGCGATGATAACCTGGTAGTTTTTCGCCCTTAAACCCTATACAACAGCAACAACATTTGTCTGTTAACGCTCTAGCGGTCGCAATTTTTGTTTGATCGTTACCAAACTCGGAATTTAATCGTTTTATGTAAAAAGGAAGATCAAGTTCGTTAATGGCTGAAATCGGACCAGTAGGAGGGGGGGGGCTTAGAGGGGGGATTTTTGAAAATTCAAAATATCTCCGTTATTATGCGTCGGATCGAAAAAGTGTATAGAATAAATCGTATTGGAAATTCAATTTACTATAAATATTGTTCTACACATTTATTCTGTATCTTGAATATTAACCGAGATATTTGCATTTGTATTCTGCGTGTGGTCGCCAGTAGGCTATGTTCGGACTTTCCGCCGAGAGCTCTGGCGGCCGTTTCCATAACTATTCGTCCCTCGTGAATAGGTTTAGAGGTTAGGTTAACTGTTTTTTGGGGCTAGAAACTACTGGGTTATTACGCCCTAAATAATGTTTTAGGTTTAGAGGTTTCTTACTACTACCGTTGTTATTAGGCAGATTTCTCTATTGTAAAACTTCACGTGGGAAATCTGCTTAGTTTACGCAGCCCCTGCGTGACGGACTTTTCTTATTTTAAAATGATCCCGAATTAGAAACCTTTGGACGTTTAAGTGCATGATCCTTGTGCAAGCCTTCTCATCTTCTTATATATAAATGAATGTTTGTCTTTATGTCTTTTATAGAATCGTAAACGGCTGAACCAAATTTTATTAAACTTTGTATGTATATCCCTAGAATGACACACTTCTATAAGTCAACTTAATCTGACACTCTGGGGTGTGTTCTACCCCAACTTATAAATTGGTGTAAAATATAAGTGATATAATCTACGATGCTTATTGCATTTGAAAATATTTAATGGTCTAGGAAACAAAAATAAATCATTTCGAAATGGATTATGTACATATGTATTTCCAAAAATCCAGATATAGTAAAACAATACGAGCCAACTAGCTAAAAAATAAAAAAAAATTCAATGTTCTTCCTAAATAAAAATATAAATTGTATGGCTCTTAAACACAGAAAAATATGAAGTAAAATAATCATAAAACGTGGTGGAAAAGTCATTTTTTGAATTAAACATTAATAAAATACGTAGTGGTGGCCCTGAAGACACCTCTGTCACTCACTACACTGCTGACATATTGCTGCCCTATGTTCTTTGCAAACAGCTCTCTTACATTACAGACATGTTAATTTCATCTTCCTGTCTTATCCCCTTTCACAAAACGAACACCTTGTTTCTTCAAGAGCGTATGTTTACCCAAAGGTATTGTCTTCAATGCCTAGGCGCATTGGCCGTCTCTGCCAGGAGCCTCCTCTTTAGGCAGGGCTCCAAAAGTGAGTATCCCAGACCTAAGAGGAAGTCTTTGCGTTTCATTTTATTGTCCCATTTTACCAGAGTAAACAGTATCATACTGTTCACCCCAGCATGATCCATTATTCCAAAAAAAAAAAAAAACCTGGAGAGGCCACCTCCTTGTTTTTCTGGTAGTCGAGTATCCCTTACACATTTGGCCAAAAGTATCTGTCCCTCCTTTGTTTAAATTATAGTCATGTATGACTTGTGGTTTACCAGTTTCTTCATTGATTCCATCATCATGCATAGTTGATTATATCAGCACGATTTTTTATTGGACTTGGGACAGCATGAATGTAAGCATTTATCTTTGTCAAATGCAAAAGTTGGTGAGCCAACTTCTCTTGTTGTTTGTTCTTACGTATTGTGCCTACCAATGTTAGCTTATGCTCTGACAACATTTTGTCAAATAATGACACTGAGGAGAACCAATTGTCAAGTGTCACATTTCTACAGGTTCCATGAATACTTCTGGTTAGCTCCTCTACATAACATGAAGGGATAGAAGTTCCTTCTGGGCATTCATCCTTCCCATCATATGGCATATGGACCCTTCATCATATAAAAAGTTCTGGAATCGTTTAACATGACAATTTTTATCCCGTACTTATCCGGTTTTGAAGAGAAATAAATTCTAAATGGACGACACTCTGGGGTATGAGATACCCTGAACACTTACACTAACGACACTCTGGGGTGTGAGATACCCCAAGACTAGTTCAAATTACTAAAAATAGCAAATCAAGACTGACATATGGCAGCTGATAATTTGAATCGATTATGTAATGAATGAATGTTATTTACATAGCGGGATTTGGCGAAAGACCTACACATGTAGGAATTAATCAATATTTAAAAATACTGGGGTATGTGACACCCCAGTGTGTCGTTCTAGAGATATTACTACTAACCCAGGTTAGGTTTTTGTTTATAATAATATTCTCTGAGACAAACAGGAGTGAGGGTTATAAGGGAGGCCTTAAATTAAAAATAGCGATATTTCGTTTCCTATTGGTTTATCGTCAAACATGCGCATAACAAAAGCTGTTTATTTTGTTATTTGGAGAAATTTTTTTTAAGTACACTTTGGTCGTATACCGAATTATAAATGAGTCATACGCTAAAAATTATAGTGCAAGTCATCAATTTTATATGGCACAAAAGACTCAACCGAACTAAATGAAACTCCGTATGTGATTTGGTATTCCTCCCTGATTATAAGCTACATTAGGTAATATTTCGAGGTAAGAACAGGATTGTGGGTCATAAGGGAGATGTGAAATATAAAATAGGGGCATTTCGTAACCTATTCATTTTTCGGCAAACGTGCATATAACAGAAGTTATTTGTTTTGTTATTTAAAGTAACTTTTGTTATTTCCCGTATAATGAAGTGTGAATGAGGTACACACGAAAAACTATAAAAGGGATCAACAATGTTATAGGTCGCGAAAAACTAAATCTTAACTCCGTATTTTTGACTATAATAATATGATAATCTGATAATGATGATTATGTTATCTATATAAAAAAGATACATGCACAGGAAACGAGTAATATAAAAATATTGTGTATTTTGTAGAATTAAGTACATAACAAATACTTTCATTATTATCATATCCCCAGCACGCCGGACTCAGGTATAAATCCAAATCAGTGAGACGGGAAAATGTAAAAATACTGTACAAAATAAAGCTTCCCAAAAAATACCATTATCCTTCAGCCTCAAATGATTTCCCGTGCGAAGCCGGGTACCTTAGCTAGTTTTCAATAAATTTCATTCAACTCTGATTGTCTTCAGTGTTGTTGGATTTCCCTGACAGCATCCCAAATCCATGAGACGTAGTCGCACCCATAAGAATTCCTGAACAACCATTGATGCTGCCATAAACTAAGCTTCTCAATGTTCTTTTTTTCAGAACACTGCCACAGATGACTTTCATAGATTGAAAACATAACCGCAGATAGATTTACGGTCACCTATGTCTCCTCCCAGTTCACATCCCAGAGTTGCGGCTTCGTCTTCCTGTCACATAGCCCAGCGTCATTCTTTATTAGAATAGATTCCATCTGAATCTGTCAAGTGTCATACTTATCCCTAGGGCTTCTATTTTTATCACATTAACGCCACTTATTGTAACACACTTTTAGCACATTATTTCCAAACAGAAGTTAAGTCACATAATCTGTAAAAATAATTAGACAACACGCACTTGTTTATATGTTAGTATAACCTAAAAATCTACGTAATATGTTCATATTACAGGATAATGTTGCTATGGCAACTTTTGCCTCCACAATATCAATGAAAGGGTTTATATTTGACCAGAGGTAGAGTGCAGGCAGAACACTTTGGATAGATTCGTCATTAAAATGTGTGATATAGTGCCGATATCAGTTTTTAGCAGATTACCCTTTGGGAAAATCAGCTATTGAGGTGGTACTCAAGATGAGATTTTCGATAGATTTCTTTAAACGTCCATCGATCCTACCCGGGAGATAACAAAAATGAGTTCCGCTCAAAGTTTATATATATATATATATATATATATATATATATATATATATATATATATATATATATATATAAATTTGTCTCTTAACGCTCTAGCGGTCGCAATTTTTTTTTTATCGTTACCAAACTCGATATTTAAACGTTTCATGTGAAACTAAAGGTCGAATTCGTTAATAGCTGAAATCCGACCAGTGGGAGGGGGGAGGTTTCGTAAATCTCAAATATCTCCATTGTTATGTGCCCGATTGAAAGATTGTATAGATTCAATCTTATTACAAATCCACCAAGATATTTGCATTATTCAGTTTTCGGCCTTAAGTAAATCCCCACTCCTACTCTTGTTATATTAACAATAAGCTGTTTTATTGCGAAGCACTTTATGAGAAACCTAAATAACAAATATTGTTCTCATTAAACTTCTACCTTTTGAGATAAATGCAAATACGTGTGACGTAACGCAGTCTCTTCGTGACGGACTTTTATTTTAATCTCCTTTCTCTCAAACGCGAAAAAAGCCCGTCGATCCAGGGCATTCGAGATCTACAAAGATTTCCACTTGCTGAAATGAAACACTACCAATATCTCACCACACTACATACCATAACGATCAAACAAAAATTGCGTACGCCTGAGCGGTATCAGACAAATACAATATAGTATTATAAACGGCCCCCATTTTCGTCATAGATAGGATAGATGGACCTTTGTGATATGGATGAAATACTACACTTGCACATAAATATTATTTTTTTTTATTTTTGTTTGAGAGCAGAACTGCTGTTGAAAACCGGGAGTTGGGTGTTACAGAATAACTCAAACTTACAAGATTTCTTAAACGAAAAAGTTATTGCTGCTTCTTGATGATAAAAGTTACTGACTCGTGCTATTGACATTCCTGAAGATTATCGCAAAGGTTTAGTTGGACGTAAGCGGCTAGTGGGTTGTGGGATTTTCTGAGAGAGTATGTTGGTTTGGTTTGTTTGTTTGGTCTAGAGCAAATCTGGTGGGCTCATTCACATCCCGGAAATCAAAACTTCCTCAATATTACGAGGTCTTAGAAACGATATCCTCTGGGTTAGGGTCTTTATTGGACATCTTGATTTTAGGACTTTCGGAGCTTTGCCATCCGTTGTTGATCTCTCTCGTAAGTGGAAAAGCTGATACGTTTGAGAAGAGAGGCTTATGACGGAACATGAAATGGTATGCTTATAGTAATAGACTATAGGTATATAGGAATGCCTGCTTTATATGTAGAGATAAGCTGTTGACAAAAGATTTAGTATCTCTGATATATATAAGATTATGACGGCATAAGTAGGTCAAGAGCTGTCTTCTGGCTTTAATCAAAAGTAGAGTGATGTGAAAATTTCTGTATAGAGTTTTATGAGGATCGTGAGGTCTCATAAAACAGGAAGTTCTCAATTACTTTATTCCTTCCTTACTGTTATGACGGTTTGTTTTTTCTTATAGTCTTCTTTCACTTTATAGGTATCCATAACTTTATGAGATGGCTACTCTTTATTCCAAACTTCTTCCTCTTTTATTTCGACTCTTGTGTACTTGTGTATTGGTTGGAAAGATGGAATGTTGAAATCCTTACCGCCATAAAAATATCAAATGAGCAGAATAGTCTGAATTATTACTGTAGAAAAAAAAAGAGTCTTTACAATCTTCTTTTGTATGTAATATATCTAGTTTCTGTTGCTGATGAATCTATAACATTTAAAGATAACGTAAAACATGTAGAGATTTATAGAAATTGCATACGAGCGAGTAGATCTCTAAATATTAAAAACATCCTGTATTCCATTATGTTTTACTTATCATATTTCATGAGGTACATTGTTTTGTCTACATTTAATTTATTCTATAATAATTTCATTTAGAATAATGAAAACTCGTTATATTAAGTTTGATATTAAGGTATTGAGATTTACTGGCACTTCGAAGTTCTCCACAGGCATTCAGATGAAATGAAACAAAAAAAATAGTTTTAGGATAAAATGTTCATGAGGGTTGAAAATAAAGTGAATTGTATTTTGAGCAGACTATGTTATTTTAAATGTAAAATATTACAGTTTTTCCAATAGTTCTATCCCTTGATTTATTTATTTCTATGTCGTATATTCTCTCTTTCAATAATTTCTGGAATTCCCTTTATTTATTGTATTTTCCGATTTGTTATTTCTTTTCAATTCTTATACCAATATCTATCCCTCTCCATCTTCTTCTTCCTGCCTCAAATAACTGAGTGATTTGCGGCCCAGTAAATTAGATTTAAGCTATACTCACTAACATAAGTGTATGTTTGTGTGTGTGTGTGTGTGTATGTATATATATATATATATATATATATATATATATATATCTTTCTATATATAATTCTACTGAACGTGTGTATGTCACTGAACTCCTCCTAGACGACTGGACCGATTTGAATGATTTTTTTTTGTATGCGTTTGGGTGACGCCCTGGATGGTTAACATTCGCAAATCAGCCCGGAAGATGGAACAGGAGTGGTGGTTGGAAGGGAGGCCTAAAATTAAAAATAGCAATATTTCGTTTCCTATTAGTTTTTCGGCAAATATGCACAAAATAAAAGTTGTTTATTTTGTAATTTAGAATAACTCTTGTTATATTCACTTTTGCCGTATAACAAAGTATAAACGAGATATACACTAAAAAATTGAAAGTGGGAGCCAAGGATTTTATTGGGCATTTACGATTGAATCGAACTTAACAAAACTCGGTATGTGAATTAGAATTAATTCTTCCATGATTATAAGCAATATTAATTTTTTTAGGTTCGGGAATGGTGGTTATAAGGGAGGCCTGAATAAAAAATTCGCGATATTTCATTTTCTATTTGTTTTTAGGCAAACTTGCACATAACAAAAGTTGTTTTCTGTGTTATTAAAAGTAGCTTTTGTTATAAAAATAATATCATTAAATTTAATATCCTAATCCCTTGATATATCATGCAGAACAACTTCTTTCGTGTCCGCTATTATATATATATATATATATATATATATCTTTACAGTCTTCGGGGATCTATAGCTGCCTTTACGAGTACCCTCATAACTGTTTAATTCAACTCTAAAAATAATATTAATTAATGGCTGCCATTGGGCCCGGGATTGGAGGGGGGAGAGAAAAGAGAGAGAGAGAGAGAGAGAGAGAGAGAGAGAGAGAGAGAGAGAGAGAGAGAGAGAGAGAGAGAGAGAGAGAGAGAGAGAGAGAGAGAGAGAGAGAGAGAGAGAGGCAGAGGCAGAGGCAGAGGCAGAGGCAGAGGCAGAGGCAGAGGCAGAGGCAGAGGCAGAGGCAGAGGCAGAGGCAGAGGCAGAGGCAGAGGCAGAGGCAGAGGCAGAGGCAGAGGCAGAGGCAGAGAGAGAGAGAGAGAGAGAGAGAGAGAGAGAGAGAGAGAGAGAGAGAGAGAGAGAGAGAGAGAGAGAGAGAGAGAGAGAGAGAGAGAGAGAGAGAGAGAGGGGGGGATGTGAAAATTCAAAATATCTCTGTTACTAACAGTCGGATCGAAACATGATATAGGACAAGTCTTGTTCTATACATTTTCTCTTAAATAAATTATTAAGCGAGTCCTTAGTACTTTCTTGTGCGTCATACTAGAGCCTGAGAAATCTGGTCAGTTTACGGAGTTTTTGTGTGACGGTATTTTTAAAATATGCATGTTCTGTTTTATATTCACTTTGATGATATTTCATTGTTTTTCTAATAAACATATGTTGGTCTTAATCTTACATAGTAAACCAAGAGTAGCGTGTTCGATTCCCGCCTGGGCAATAGGAATTTATTTAGTGATGAAGCCCCAATTAGCCATAGTATCAAAGAGTGGACTTTAATAAATAATAATATACTAACGTTTTAGAAATCGTATTAATGGGTGTTTTTAATTTTGTGGTCGAATAGAACGTCTTATTTTCCTTATGATCAACGTTTATAACATGTTGTTTGATTCTTTTTTTGATTGCTTGTGCTGATTCCCCTATGAAACATTATTATAGGCTATACGGATGATTCTCCAAGTTGTTAAAAAAATTTTGTATGATTTTGTCATGTCAGTTTCCTAAATAGCAGCTTTTCCAAAGAAAACCCAATAATACCAAAATGGTTCTCTGGTCATAAATTATGCCGATTGTGGCCTGTCCTTGATATCTCCCCTCGATATTGAAGTCAATATAAGAAGAAAAACTCCAAAGAATATTGCTCCTTAGACGGCCCTTAAGCGACTTAACCCGCTTAGGGGTTGATCGGGATCGGAACGAAAAGCTAAGTGAGTGATGTGCTGTATCAGTTACTAACCGGCTGATTGGAAGGACAGGAGGCTGCCGGACAGTAGCTGGAGGGGGTAGTATCAGGTGTTAAACCCCCCACCCCTCTCTCTCTCTTATCAACCACCCTTATCAACCCCAGTGCCGGCAACCTCCGATACAGGGCAGCCACCTGTGGAGACTAATGGCTTTATCGATTCTCTTCTTCGGGGGATTATCTTAGCCATAAATACACGTCAGACATTAATCTCCTTCCGTCACCATCCTCTTAGGCCCTCCTATAAACTATAATGTATAACCTCTACCTACAGTACATCTTGTAAATGTAGGGCTTCCTTTACCGGCCCTATAAAAAATGACTCCTACCCAAAGGGCCCTAGATGAGAACCCATATAAACTATTTGGTTGTTCCGAAAGTTAGTAGGGATTTTAAAAATAAGGTTTTATCTTAATACATTCAACCCATAATGGATACAATGGTTATTTTATGAATTTCCCTTCAGGAAAATCAGTTATTGCGGTCGTACTCATGACACGATTTTCGGAAAAATTTCTTCAAATATCCATCATTCCTAACCAGGAGATGACGAAAATGAGGTCGGTTCAAAATTATACATATATATTTGTCTGTTAACGCTCTAGCGGTCGTAATTTTATTTGATCGTTACCAAACTCGATATTTAATCGTTTTATACAAAAAGAAAGATCAAGCTCGTTAATGGCTGAAAAGGGACCAATGGGAGAGGTGGGTTAAGAAGGGGGATATTCGAAAATCGAAATATCTCTGTTACTATACGTCGTATCGAAAACTTGTATAGAAACATGCTTATTGCACATTAAATTTACTATTAATATTGATATATACATTTATTCTCTATCTTGAATATTAACCCAGATATTTACATTTTTCATATCGGCTATTGTCGGTTTTGATCAGCTGAAAGTTTTCTTTCCTGTGGGAAGTTGGCACACCTGTTTGTTTACGTTTCAGGTCCTTCCTGACTGAAATATTTCTCATTACCATTTGTATTTATTCACTTAATATTCATGGTGGTGCTAAGTGTTCCCACTATGAAGATTTATCTATTGCATAACTTCACGAGTGTAATCTGCTTAGTTTACAATATCACAATGTATTAACTGTGCAAACATTCATTAATTTATCTCTATGAAAAGTCAGTATGGCTAATTTTTGTTAACCGAACATGATCAACGAAGTCCATTCACGACACTTAATGGTTTTCTTTTACAAAAAGGGAAAAACCCAGTCCAAACTCCAAAAAAGATTTGACGATCCATTTGGTGGCAGCACTGTTCAGAAGTGGTTTTCGTGGTTCAGGTTAGGGGATGTATTCTGGAATACTGTCCCTGGGCTGGCTAAAGTTCATCGATCGATATTAAGGAAATCATGGCTATTTTTGCAAACAATCCTCGTTTTACTGTCGGTGTGATAGCTGTGGGAATAAATTCTAACAAATGAGGCGTTTTAGAATATCTGAAGCAGGCTGGGTACGCCTGTTGGTCCGATGGTTGCGAAGGTAACCTTATGGAATGAATTTCCACTTGTGTTGCATTACTTAAAAGAAATGTGGAGGATGCCTTTTTTAAACGAATAGTAACTGCCGACGAAAAATGAATTCTTTACTTAAAAACTAGCCGGAAAAGTTAATGGGGTTTGTCTGGAACAGCACTACTTGTAACGCAAAAGGCTGGTTTTCATCCAAGGAAGGTTATGCTCTGTATTTGGTGTGACTGGAAGGGACCAAAGTCTATGTGTAGAAAAAAATACTAAAAAGCCGAACAAAACACACATTACTCTTTTATGGTTACCCAGAAATTCAAACATTAAGGAATGCACAGAGTTCAACAGATTAGCAAAAGGTACAGTATACATATAGAAACATTGGCATAAACTCTACAAGCCACCTAGACGAAATAGCCGGAAGCACTACGTCAATTGAGGAAGAGTAGCAGCAATCTTGGAATAACATACACGACTTACGATGTGACGTCAGTAGGCACTCCACATGTCCACAAAATACGCACTCTACATGTATTTTTCCGAAACTCAAGTATTAAGCGAGTTATTCGTACTTTCTTGCTTTTGCCTTCAGTAACCCTTCCTCTCTTCTCTTCATCGGTTTTTGCAGAAATAGAGAATATGAGGTGAGATGAGATCACAAGCGTGTTATACCAGACCATGGGAAATCTGGTTAGTTTAAGCAGTACCTGCATGACGGACTTTTTATCCTTTAACTCAACACTACTGAATTATTCGTGTTCTACACTGCTGGCACTAAACATTTATAAGGTGTATATATCTGTCTTTTACTACACTAACGGTCGGAATTTTTGTTAGATCGTTATCAAACTCGAAATGAAGGCGTTTCATGTAAAACTAAAGATCGTTAACGGCTAAAAGATGACCGGGGGTAATGATTTATTGAGGAGAAAATCGGATATTCTAAATATCTATGTTATTGCGGATAAGGTCAAAAATAATATACAACCAACATTGCTCTACATTTAATTTATTTTGAGGAGCAGATATGTAATATTCTACTCTATCTGGAATATTGATTTCGGTATTTGTATTTTTCGTTAAATTTTCATCCTTGAGTGTTTGAATTTTTAGTCATCGCACAGTAACAATAATTTAATTATTTATTGACGTCCACTTTTTGCAACTAAGGCTAATCGGGACGGGTTATCTACAGGTTACCACCCTTTTCTAGCCAGGGTGAGACTAAGAATTTTATTTAAGGAATTCCGTCACTAAATAAATCATATTGCCCAGGCGGGAATCAAACTTGCCACTCTAGGTTTACCATGAGAGATTAAAGTCAACACTTTAACTCACATGGCTAACCTGAGCGACATATTAACAATAAGCTAATATAGTATGAAACCTACATTGATATAAGTTTCAATACTAAATATAGTATTCAACGGACCATTATTATATGAGATACATGAAAATAGGTTATATGTTGACGCCACCTATTTCTATTTTACGTTCTTGACAAGGAAATGTTGATGACATACATTTATCTGAATGATATCACCCATATTGCATGATTGCACTTAAGTGTAAAATGTTCTACGTTATTGAAGTTTTACCATAATAATAATAATGCCTAATCTCCCTTCATTATATACCTTCTTCAAAAACATTATAAGAACGTAGTTTGTGATGAGAAATTGTGATAGTTTTCCCATAAGCAAAACCGTTATTGCGTGTCACCTAATCTAGTGAAAGCACCATCATGATCTGAAGGCTATGCCTTGTAGTTTCAACCATTGTGTTTTATCGGAAGCTGCTCTTTTCAGATTACTATACTCACAGAAATCCAAAACATGCTTGATGTCTTCGAAATAGGATTTTCTAGGTCTTCCTCATCCCCTATTCCCAAGAACCTTACATCCATAGTAATGAAGTCGTTGTGCCTTAAGAAATGCACAAGAAGTTTCACTCTCATTTTTTTTCATGGCTTCGATAAAACTTTTACTATCGCTCATCACATTCTGAACTTCCATGTTGGATTTGTCTTTAGTCCAACTTGTTCTAGTGATTCTACACCAGATCCATATTTCCATTCCTTCCAATCTATTGTATTCCCTTTTGTGGAGAGTCCAACTTTCGCTCCCGTAAAGTAGTACACGTACTATACGAAAGACTTAGCAAACATTTGCATTTTTTTTTTTTTTTTTGGTATCCATGCTTAAAATGCTTCTTTTCTTTGAAATGCTTGTTTAGCAATTGCAATTCATCAGTGATGATGCTCCCTGGGTAACAAAACCTCTTCACTTTTTCAAGAAAAATGTTTCACACTCTATTATTTATATTTCCTGTGCTTTCTTTCTTCTCTATAATCAAAACATTCGTTTTATTTTGAGTTTTAACAGATCTAGAGTGTTCTTTAGGACTTGCAGCATTCTATTCATCTCTTTTTCGGACTGTTACCTGCAACGATCATTCTAGAGTTCTCATTGAACGTTCTTCTGAGTTACGTTTGCAGATGTGCAGAAAGACTGATATATATATATATATATATATATATATATATATATATATATATATATATATATATATGAATGGCAACTGTGAAATGATTTGAAAGGCGCAGCCGGGGCAAGCAGGTGCCGAGAGTGTCAATTGAGAATGCAAAGTAGTATTGGGAGTATTGTGAGCTGGTGGATGGACACATTTGGAGTGTAATCAGTCAATATTGGAGATTTGGATCCACAGGTGGGTATCTGCTAACATCAACCAACAGCACACTCGCCCCTCTCTTATTCCACACCTTCTGTTCGTTTCATACACTTCACAACTTCAATTGTGGATTTACATTTTTAGCGGAATTCCCATAAGGAAAATCAGATATTGAGGTTTTATACATGAAGCGATTTTCGAAAATTTTTGCTCAAATGTCCATTGAGCGTAGAGTACATGATGTGAATGATGGCCGTTCAAATTTCATTATATATATACGGGTATATATATATATATATATATATATATATATATATATATATATATATAGCGAATTTTTGTTACATCGTTATCAAACTTGATACATCATCGTTTCGGACTAAATTAAAGACCAATTTCGTTAGCTGGTTAACTGCTTTATTCGGACTGGGCGAGGGGGGGGGGGTTGAGGGAGAGAATTTTGAAAATTCGAAATACCTTCGTCATTTTAGTCGGTTCGAAATATTGTACAGAACCAATCTTATAGTAAATTGAATTGTGTAAAGATATTGTTATATACATAGTATCTCTAATATAAATATTAACCGAGATATTTGAATTTTTCAGTTTTGATCTTTTAGTAAACCCCCACTCCTACTCATGTCATATTAACAATACACTGTTATATCATTGACCTCTTTATTCCAGTCTTGATACTAAATAATCTTTTCATGAGCCCTTATAAAGTGAGATACATGAACATGCAGGTGATCAATTAAGATTTTACGTTCTTGTTTCGAAAGATATTATTTGTTATTAGCTGGAATCTTAGAAGGAATAGAGGGATTCAGATGAAGGTTGAATTCGAAATATCTCCGTCATTAAAACATTCGGATGGCAGAAAGTTATAGAACCAACGTCAAATGTCCATCGAACCTACCTAGAAGATTACGACAATGAGGTCCGATCAGAATTACATAAATACATATGTATGTAAGTATATATATATATATATATATATATATATATATATATATATGTGTGTGTGTGTGTGTGTGTGTGTGTGTGTGTGTCTGCCCGCTGTAGCGGGCGCAATTTATGTTTGATCGGTACCAAACTCGATATTTAAACGTTTCATGTAAAAGTAAAAATCAAGGTTCGTTAAAGGCTGAAATCAGACCAGGGGAGGTTTAGAGAGCGGGGAATTTCAAAAATTCGTAATGTCTCCGTTATTATGCACCAGACTGAAAAATTGTATGGAACCAATCCTTTTACAAATGTATTATTCTACACATGCTGTTATGTACGTTTTTGCACTATCATGATTATTAACTTAGATATTTGCTTTTTTTGTTTTCGGCTTTTAGTAAATCCCCACTCCTAGTGAAATCATATTAACAATAGGCTGTTATATTATGAAATAATATATTTAAAAACTAAATACCAAATATTATTCTGATTGGGCTTTTACGTTCTGAGGTAAATGCAAATAAGTGACGCACTTGGGAAATCTGCTTAGTTAACGAAGCCCCTGCGTGACGGACTTTTTTCTTATAGTATGCATTTTATTTAGAAGGGTTTCTATTATTCCAATTAACCTTTGTTGCAAAAAGTGGACGTTAATTAATAAAATATTATTGAAGAATTTCCTTGTTTGTTCTTTAGCTGATTTCCCTTAAGGGTCGTACTTGAAGTCGTACTCATGACGCGATTTTCGAAATTTTTCTTCAAATGCCCATCGATCCTACCCAGGAGATGAAAATTAGGTCCGTTCCAAACTATATATATATATATATATATATATATATATATATATATATATATATATATATAAAATTGTAACCTCTGTCTGTACATTGATTTTTTCCCCCGAAATTTCTCGATAACTTTTCGTTTCACATGTCATAGACACCATAACTGCATTTTGTTTCTTTCGTGTGTGTTTGTTTATTTGTTTGTTTGTTACCTTTTCACGCATAAACGGCTGAACCGAATTTTATGAAACTTGGTATGTATATTACTACTAGCCCAACTTAGATTTTAGGCTATATTAATATTCTCTAAGACAAACAGGAGTGGGAGTTATAAGCGAGGCCTGAAATTAAAAATAGCGATATTTCGTTTCCTATTTGTTTTTCGGCAAATGCGCACATAACAAAAGTTATTTATTTTGTTATTTAGAGTAACTTTTGTTATATACACTTTCGTCGTATAACGAAGTATAAATGAGTTATACGCTAAAAATTATAGCGGGAGTCAACAATTTCATTTGGCACAAAAGAATCAACCGAACTAAATAAAACTCGGTATGTGCATTAGCACTAACGCCTTCATTATAACAAGCCATACTAACATTTCTAGGGACGGGCAGGAGTGGGGGTTGTAAGGAGGCCTTAAATTAAAAATAGGGATATTTCATTTCTTATTGGTTTTTCCGAAAATATGCATATAACAAACGTTGTTTATTTTGTTATTTAGAGTAACTTTTGTTATATTCACTTTTCTTTTACAACAAAGTATAAACGAGGAATTCACCAAAAACTAGAGCGGGAGCCAACTATTTTATTGGACTCAAACGATTGAACCGAATTTTACAAAACTCGGTATTTGAATTATCATTAATTCTTCTATGATTGTAAGCTATATTAAAATTTTTAGGTTCGTACGGGAGTGGGAGTTATAAGTGACGCCTGAAGTAAAAATTTGCGAGATTTCATTTTCTATTTGTTTTTCGGCAAATGTGCACATAACAAATGTTGTTAACTTTGTTATTTAGAGCAACTCTTGTTCCATTCACGTTTGTCGTATAATGAAATAAATATAAAGGATATCCTATAAATATATAGGATATACGCTTAATCTATAGCGGGAGTCACCGATTTTATTAGTACTTATTTAAGTGTTTTTAATATAGGCATATTATGACAAATAATGTTATGTTTTCGTCTTATCTATTTCGATCATTTAGTTCTAAATATGATTCGGATTAGTGAAATTATAAATCTCAGCCCCCCTCATTTATTTATTTTTCCTTAGAAAATCACTTTGTTACTTATTTCCAATAGAAATCCAAAGTATACGAGGTTTTCCATTATTTAATTAGTATAATGTATTATTTAAACCGAATCATGCTGAATTTCCTCAAGGACTGATAGCGGAAGTACTGGGAAATAAAACTCTTTGATTTTGGTAATATATCATCTTATTTCCGTTATCTACATGATATTGAAACAAATATGTACCATCATAACAATTAAACGTTAATGGTAAAGTCATTATGACAAAAGTCAATATGCCTTTAAACTCGATGTGATTTTTTAATGTATTACTTAGGTTGAGGGAGGGCTGCGATCTCTTCCCCTCGACTAGCTTTTTGAATATAAATGAAATTATTTTTAGGGTAAAACTATTATTTAATTCCATCAGGTAGATAAATTATTACAATAATATTTTGAATCAATAATTTAAGGAAAAGAATGTTGATAACTCTCATGCGAGAGCGGAAATAGACGGGAAGCTAATAAAGTTAATTAAGTTTACTTATTTCCTGTCAAATGCTGGCATAGCGGGAAGTGATTTCCACTGAGATCTACTATTATGAATATAGCCTTACGTGCTAAACTATGCTTAAACTATATATATATATATATATATATATATATATATATATATATATATATATATATAAAATTGTAACCTCTGTCTGTACATTGATTTTTTTTCGCGAATTTTCACGATAACTTTTCGTTTCAAATGTCATAGACACCATAACTGCATTTTGTTTCTTTGGTGTGTGTTTGTTTGTTTGTTACCTTTTCACGCATAAACGGCTGAACCGAATTTTATAAAACATGGTATGTATATTACTACTAACACAACTTAGACTTTAGGCTATATTAATATCCTCTGAGACGAACAGGAGTGGGGGTTATAAGGGAAGCCTGAAATTAAAAATAGCGATATTTCGTTTCCTATTGGTTTTTCGGCAAATATGAACATAACAAAGTTGTTTATTATGTTATTTAGAGTAACTTTTCTTATATACACTTTCGTCGTATACCAAAGTATAAATGAGTTATACGTTAAAAACTACTGCGGAAGTCAACAATTTTATTTGGCTCAAAAACTCAACCGAACAAAACCAAACTCGGTATGTGAATTAGCACTAACGCCTCCCTTATAATAAGCTATACTACCATTTCTAGGGACGGGCAGGAGTGGGGGTTATAAGTGAGGCCTGAAATTAAAAATAGCGATATTTCGTTTCCTATTGGGGTTTCGGCAAATATGCACATAACAAAAGTTTTTTTATTTTGTTATTTAGAGAAAATTTTGTTATATACACTTTTGTCGTATACCGAAGTATAAAGGCGTTATACGCTAAAAATTTTAGCGGGAGTCAACAATTTTATTTGGCACAAAAGACCCAACCGAAATAAATAAAACTCGGTATGTGTACTAGCACTAACGCTTTTATTATAAGAAGTCATACCAACATTTCTAGGGACGGGCAGTAGTGGGGGTTGTAAGGGATGCCTGAAATTAAAAATAGTGTTATTTCGTTTCCTATTGTGGTTTCGGCAAATATGCACAAAACAAAAGTTGTTTATTTTGTTATTTAGAGAAATTTGCTCAACAATTCTTTTCAATATGAACTACCAGGTACCTCACCTGGAAAAATTAATTCAAATTATAATATATTATTATAATATTTTGTCCTTAATAATTTAAATGTATGCATAATGCACAGGAAACGGGAAATATGACAATATGGAGGACTGTGAAGGCTTACATAAAAAATTAATTTTATTATTAACAAATCCACAGAAACGATGGGTATTAACCCCAAACACTGGGACGGGTAATGTCAAAATATTGTGCAAAGTAAAGCCTTGCCAAAAAAATACAATCACCATCCAGCCTCAAATGATTTACCGGGCGAAGTCGGGTTTCTGAGCTAGTATATATATATATATATATATATATATATATATATATATATATATATATATATGTCTGTTAACGCTCTAGCGGTCGCAATTTTTGTTTGATATTTACCAAACTCGATATTTAATCGTTTATGTAAAAAGAAAGATCAAGTTCGTTAAGTGCTAAAATAGGACCTGTGGGAGGGGGGGGGTGGTTTAGAGTGAGATTTTTCGAAAACTCGACATATCTCCGTTACTATACTCCGGATCGAAAAATTGTAAAGAATCAATCTTATTGAAAATTTAATGTTCTAGAAATATTGTTATGTACATTTTTTTTTTCATTATCTTGATTATTAATTGAGATATTAGCATTTTTTAGTTTTCAGTCTTAAGTAATGACCCACTCCAACTCATCTCATATTAACAATATTCTTTTATGTTATGAAGCACTTTATTTGAAGCTTTAATACCAAATATTGTTCTCATTGAACTTTTAAGTTTTGAGATAAATGCAAATACGTGTACGTTGCGCACGTGGGAAATCTACTTAGTTAACGCAGCCCCTGCGATACGGACTATTTTTGTCTAGGTCGTCCGTTTTAAATTTGGTGACTGGGTATAGAATTAAAGCTAATATCTCTTCCTAATTCAAAGCTATAATTTCAACATTCTGGCTACAATAGCATTTGACCTTTGAAAGCGATTTCCCCTTAATATGCGTATTAATGAGTGTTTAATAGGCCTATTATGTGGTGAGACCAATGGATCGGAAGCTTTCTTTTCAGACAATATCACAGGAAATGGGCCAGAGTTTCAGGCTCTCTGGCCGTAATATCTCTGTAATATTCTAATACTTAAATAATTAGTTTGTCTTTTAGAAGCTATGTGAAATTCTGTGGTACATAAACCATTTGGCAAACTCATTTTGGCAGATTTTCAGAAATCAGCTATTTAGGTCGTACTCATGACGCGATTATCGAAAATTTTCTTCAAATGTCCATCGATCCTACCCTGGATCTCATATATATATATATATATATATATATATATATATATGTCTGTTAACGCTCTAGCGGTCGCAATTTTTGTTTGATCGTTACCAAACTCGATATTTAACCGTTTTATGTAAAAAGGAAGATCAAGTTCGTTAATGGCTGAAATCGGACCAGAAGGGGGGGGGAGGGGGTTAGAGGGGGATTTTTGAAAATTCGAAATATCTCCGTTATTACGCATCGGATGGAAAAGTTGTACAGAACCAATCTTATTTCAAAGTAAATGTACTATAAATAGTGTTATATACATTTATTCTCTATCTTTAATGTTAACCGAGATATTTGCATTTTTATTAATTGTGTGGGACATGTGATCGGGTATTGTTCGGATTAATTCGGCCGTTTCCGTAACTGTTTGGCCCTGGTGGTAGCTACTTCTAACCTTTCTTGTCGTTTCAGCTTTTACTTTGTGAGATTTGTGCAAATACCTTCTGTTCATCCGCCCCCCCCCCCTTCTTTAGTTCTTGGACTACTAAAATTTGAGTTATTAAAATATAAATTATTCTGATTGATTATAAATTGCAGTACTAGATCTAGTAAATAGTTTATAATAAAGTTATATCCTTATATTCAGATGTTTATCAGTAATTGTTTTTCTTTCCGGTGAACAATATGTCTATCTATCTTTTCAGCTCTGAGTGGGTGGCAGACCTATGTGTTTACAATTCAGAAGCCGTTTCCGTTGGGAGATTAGTAAAATTAACTGAAAAATTTCTCATTACCGTTTGTATTTACTCACGGTGGTGTTGTGTTACCATTATGCAGATTTCTCTATTGTAAAACTTCACTTCCGTCTATATCCGTTAGTTGGAGCAGCAGAAGAATTTGAGCTAGGATCACATAACTTGCAGACTTTTGTGTCATCTGTGCAATTAAGAAGGGCACACAGTGTTGGCTGATACCCAAAAATCCGCCACGCAGGGCCAGCGTAAAACTAAGCAGATTTTCTTATTAATGAATGCTGAAAAATGAAGTTACGAAAAAATGTATAGAAAAACAGTTGTACAGCATCAAAAGCTTTTGGTTCTATAAAATTTTCCGATACAACTCATAATAAAGGGGATGTTTTGAGTTTTCATAATTCCCCATCTAACCCCCCCCCCCTTCAGCCATTAACTAGTACGATCATTAGTATATAATGAAATAGTTAAATGTAGAGTATGGTTGAAGAAGAAATGAATATTTCCCATTTACGACCTCACAATCTTACTTGGTGATGTCATTGCGCTTGCATGTATCTTTCACAGTAAACATTTAATGACTACAATATTTGGTATTTAGCTTGGAATAAAGTGGTTTATGATGTAACAGCTTATTGCTAATATGACATGAGTCGGAAGGCTTAAAACTAATAAATTAAATTATCTCTGTTAATACTTAAGGTAGAGACTAAATGTACATAACAGCGTTTATAATACATTTTATTTCCAATGAGATTCGTTCGATACAATTTTTCGATTCGACGTATAATAACGGAGATTTTTCGAATTTTTGAAATTTACCCCTCTAACCACCCCCCCTCCCTTCTGAATTTTAGATTTCAGCGATTAACGAACTCGACCATTATTTTTATATGATACGCTTATATATCCAGTTTGGTTTCGATCAAATAAGAATTGCGACCGCTAGAGCGTTAACAGACAAGTACACACACACACACACACACACACACACACACACACACAAATATATATATATATATATATATATATATATATATATATATATATATGTCTGTTAACGCTCTAGCGGTCGCAATTTTTGTTTGATCGTTACCAAACTCGATATTTAGTCGTTTTATGTAAAAAGAAAGATCAAGTTCGTTAACGGCTGAAATCGGACCAGTGGGAGGGGGGGGGTGGTTTAGAGGGGAGGATTTTCGAAAATTCGAAATATCTCCGTTACTCTACGTCGGATCGAAAAATTGTACAGTATCAATCTTATTGCAAATATAACGTTCTATAAATGTTGTTATGTACATTTTTTTTTTCATTATCTTGATTATTAATTGAGATATTAGCATTTTTTAGTTTTCAGTCTTAAGTAATGACCCACTCCAACTCATCTCATATTAACAATATTCTTTTATGTTATGAAGCACTTTATTTGAAGCTTTAATACCAAATATTGTTCTCATTGAACTTTTAAGTTTTGAGATAAATGCAAATACGTGTACGTTGCGCACGTGGGAAATCTACTTAGTTAACGCAGCCCCTGCGATACGGACTATTTTTGTCTAGGTCGTCCGTTTTAAATTTGGTGACTGGGTATAGAATTAAAGCTAATATCTCTTCCTAATTCAAAGCTATAATTTCAACATTCTGGCTACAATAGCATTTGACCTTTGAAAGCGATTTCCCCTTAATATGCGTATTAATGAGTGTTTAATAGGCCTATTATGTGGTGAGACCAATGGATCGGAAGCTTTCTTTTCAGACAATATCACAGGAAATGGGCCAGAGTTTCAGGCTCTCTGGCCGTAATATCTCTGTAATATTCTAATACTTAAATAATTAGTTTGTCTTTTAGAAGCTATGTGAAATTCTGTGGTACATAAACCATTTGGCAAACTCATTTTGGCAGATTTTCAGAAATCAGCTATTTAGGTCGTACTCATGACGCGATTATCGAAAATTTTCTTCAAATGTCCATCGATCCTACCCTGGATCTCATATATATATATATATATATATATATATATATATATATATATATATATATATATATATGTCTGTTAACGCTCTAGCGGTCGCAATTTTTGTTTGATCGTTACCAAACTCGATATTTAACCGTTTTATGTAAAAAGGAAGATCAAGTTCGTTAATGGCTGAAATCGGACCAGAAGGGGGGGGGAGGGGGTTAGAGGGGGATTTTTGAAAATTCGAAATATCTCCGTTATTACGCATCGGATGGAAAAGTTGTACAGAACCAATCTTATTTCAAAGTAAATGTACTATAAATAGTGTTATATACATTTATTCTCTATCTTTAATGTTAACCGAGATATTTGCATTTTTATTAATTGTGTGGGACATGTGATCGGGTATTGTTCGGATTAATTCGGCCGTTTCCGTAACTGTTTGGCCCTGGTGGTAGCTACTTCTAACCTTTCTTGTCGTTTCAGCTTTTACTTTGTGAGATTTGTGCAAATACCTTCTGTTCATCCGCCCCCCCCCCTTCTTTAGTTCTTGGACTACTAAAATTTGAGTTATTAAAATATAAATTATTCTGATTGATTATAAATTGCAGTACTAGATCTAGTAAATAGTTTATAATAAAGTTATATCCTTATATTCAGATGTTTATCAGTAATTGTTTTTCTTTCCGGTGAACAATATGTCTATCTATCTTTTCAGCTCTGAGTGGGTGGCAGACCTATGTGTTTACAATTCAGAAGCCGTTTCCGTTGGGAGATTAGTAAAATTAACTGAAAAATTTCTCATTACCGTTTGTATTTACTCACGATGGTGTTGAGTTACCAGTATGCAGATTTCTCTATTGTAAAACTTCACTTCCGTCTATATCCGTTAGTTGGAGCAGCAGAAGAATTTGAGCTAGGATCACATAACTTGCAGACTTTTGTGTCATCTGTGCAATTAAGAAGGGCACACAGTGTTGGCTGATACCCAAAAATCCGCCACGCAGGGCCAGCGTAAACTAAGCAGATTTTCTTATTAATGAATGCTGAAAAATGAAGTTACGAAAAAATGTATAGAAAAACAGTTGTACAGCATCAAAAGCTTTTGGTTCTATAAAATTTTCCGATACAACTCATAATAAAGGGGATGTTTTGAGTTTTCATAATTCCCCATCTAACCCCCCCCCCTTCAGCCATTAACTAGTACGATCATTAGTATATAATGAAATAGTTAAATGTAGAGTATGGTTGAAGAAGAAATGAATATTTCCCATTTACGACCTCACAATCTTACTTGGTGATGTCATTGCGCTTGCATGTATCTTTCACAGTAAACATTTAATGACTACAATATTTGGTATTTAGCTTGGAATAAAGTGGTTTATGATGTAACAGCTTATTGCTAATATGACATGAGTCGGAAGGCTTAAAACTAATAAATTAAATTATCTCTGTTAATACTTAAGGTAGAGACTAAATGTACATAACAGCGTTTATAATACATTTTATTTCCAATGAGATTCGTTCGATACAATTTTTCGATTCGACGTATAAGAACGGAGATTTTTCGAATTTTTGAAATTTACCCCTCTAACCACCCCCCCTCCCTTCTGAATTTTAGATTTCAGCGATTAACGAACTCGACCATTATTTTTATATGATACGCTTATATATCCAGTTTGGTTTCGATCAAATAAGAATTGCGAACGCTATAGCGTTAAAAGACAATTACACACAAACACACACACAAAAATATATATATATATATATATATAAATATATATATATATATATATATATATATATGTCTGTTACAAACAATTTCGGTCGCAATTTTTGTTTGATCGTTACCAAACTCAATATTTAGTCGTTTTATGTAAAAAGAAAGATCAAGTTCGTTAACGGCTGAAATCGGACCAGTGGGAGGGGGGGTTTAGAGGGGAGGATTTTCGAAACTCTACGTCGGATCGAAAAATTGTACAGTATCAATCTTATTGCAAATATTACCTTCTATAAATGTTGTTATGTACATTTTTTTTTCATTATCTTGATTATTAATTTAGATATTTGCATTTTTTAGTTTTCGGTCTTAAGTAATGACCCACTCCTACTCATCTTATATTAAAAATATTCTTTTATTATGAAGCACTTTATTTGAAGCTTAAATACCAAATATTGTTCTCATTGAACTTTTAAGTTTTGAGATAAATGCAAATACGTGTACGTTGCGCACGTGGGAAATCTACTTAGTTAACGCAGCCCCTGCGATACGGACTATTTTTGTCTAGGTGGTCCGTTTTAAATTTGGTGACTGGGTATAGAATTAAAGCTAATATCTCTTCCTAATTCAAAGCTATAATTTCAACATTCTGCCTACAATAGCATTTGACCTTTGAAAGCGATTTCCCCTTAATATGCGTATTATATGAGTGTTTAATAGGCCTATTATGTGGTGAGACCAATGGATCGGAAGCTTTCTTTTCAGACAATATCACAGGAAATGGACCAGAGTTTCAGGCTCTCTGGCCGTAATATCTCTGTAATATTCTAATACTTAAATAATTAGTTTGTCTTTTAGAAGCTGTGTGAAATTCTGTGGCACATAAACCATTTGGCAAACTCATTTTGGCAGATTTCCAGAAATCAGCTATTTAGGTCGTACTCATGACGCGATTATCGAAAATTTTCTTCAAATGTCCATCGATCCTACCCTGGATCTCATATATATATATATATATATATATATATATATATATATATATATATATATATATATATATATATATATATATGTCTGTTAACGCTCTAGCGGTCGCAATTTTTGTTTGATCGTTACCAAACTCGATATTTAACCGTTTTATGTAAAAAGGAAGATCAAGTTCGTTAATGGCTGAAATCGGACCAGAAGGAGGGGGGAGGGGTTAGAGGGGGATTTTTGAAAATTCGAAATATCTCCGTTATTACGCATCGGATGGAAAAGTTGTACAGAACCAATCTTATTTCAAAGTAAATGTACTATAAATAGTGTTATATACATTTATTCTCTATCTTTAATGTTAACCGAGATATTTGCATTTTTATTAATTGTGTGGGACATGTGATCGGGTATTGTTCGGATTAATTCGGCCATTTCCGTAACTGTTCGGCCCTGGTGGTAGCTACTTCTAACCTTTCTTGTCGTTTCAGCTTTTACTTTGTGAGATTTGTGCAAATACCTTCTGTTCATCCGCCCTCCCTCCCTTCTTTAGTTCTTGGACTACTAAAATTTGAGTTATTAAAATATAAATTATTCTGATTGATTATAAATTGCCGTACTAGATATAGTAAATAGTTTATAATAAAGTTATATCCTTATATTTAGATGTTTATCAGTAATTGTTTTTCTTTCCGGTGAACAATATGTCTATCTATCTTTTCAGCTCTGAGTGGGTGGCAGACCTATGTGTTTACAATTCAGAAGCCGTTTCCGTTGGGAGATTATTAAAATTAACTGAAAAATTTTTCATTACCGTTTATATTTACTCACGATGGTGTTGAGTTACCAGTATGCAGATTTCTCTATTGTAAAACTTCACTTCCGTCTATATCCGTTAGTTGGAGCAGCAGAAGAATTTGAGCTAGGATCACATAACTTGCAGACTTTTGTGTCATCTGTGCAATTAAGAACGGCACACAGTGTTGGCTGATACCCAAAAATCCGCCACGCAGGGCCAGCGTAAACTAAGCAGATTTCCTTATTAATGAATGCTGAAAAATGAAGTTACGAAAAAATGTATAGAAAAACAGTTGTACAGCATCAAAAGCTTTTGGTTCTATAAAATTTTCCGATACAACTCATAATAAAGGGGATGTTTTGAGTTTTCATAATTCCCCATCTAACCCCCCCCCCCCTTCAGCCATTAACTAGTACGATCATTAGTATATAATGAAATAGTTAAATGTAGAGTATGGTTGAAGAAGAAATGAATATTTCCCATTTACGACCTCACAATCTTACTTGGTGATGTCATTGCGCTTGCATGTATCTTTCACAGTAAACATTTAATGACTACAATATTTGGTATTTAGCTTGGAATAAAGTGGTTTATTATGTAACAGCTTATTGCTAATATGACATGAGTCGGAAGGCTTAAAACTAATAAATTATATTATCTCTGTTAATACTTAAGGTAGAGACTAAATGTACATAACAGCGTTTATAATACATTTTATTTCCAATGAGATTCGTTCGATACAATTTTTCGATTCGACGTATAATAACGGAGATTTTTCGAATTTTTGAAATTTACCCCTCTAATGAAATTCACCCCCCCCCTTCTGAATTTTAGATTTCAGCGATTAACGAACTCGACCATTATTTTTATATGATACGCTTATATATCCAGTTTGGTTTCGATCAAATAAGAATTGCGACCGCTAGAGCGTTAACAGACAAGTACACACACACACACACACACACACACACACACACACACACACACATATATATATATATATATATATATATATATATATATATATATATATATATATATATATAATTTACAACGGACGTCACTTTCGTTATCTCCTTCGATGAACATTTCGGGAAATTGTTTGAAAATCGCGTCATAAGTATGACCTCAATAGCTGATTACCCTCATTGGAATTATGCTAAAATCAATGAGGACGGAAAGAAAACAATTGGTACCCAACCTTTTTGGACAGTGTTATTGTTAGATTGGAAATAATTACTAGAACTGAAGTAAGTAGATAATTTGTGAATGAATAACCAATTACTTGACACCTTATTGCTTAACAGAATCGAGAGGGAAATTTAAATTATTTTCCCAGATTGACAAGGTAGATTGAGTAAACTAATCATCGTTAGGTATAATGCAGCAGTCTCTACAGGTGGATTAGGCAACTACCTATCTGGGGGATGTACAGCTCATTTATTAGCCAATCAGAGTCAAGGATTGGAATTGGCGGGAAATCGTCTTAGTTCATGATTGTAGTGGAATAAGCTTATAATTGGTCTATCATCAGCAGGCATTATCAAACAGATGGAAATTACTCTACTATTACAATGGCCTCCGAACATAATTGGAAGTGAGAATCAGTAATTATTCCTTGTAGCCGAAAAGCAAATAATTGCTAATAATGTAGTAATTAAGCTCCGTTTTCTTGGAAATACACTGTTATCGGTGGAATTTTATTAATGAAATTTATTGACTTCGAATAATATTAAGTAAAATAGAATTTTTATAGCGTGTCTCTATTTAAGAATTAAACTGAAAAGAAAAATTTGGAGAGAAAAAAGACGTCCAGTTCTTCACAATTTTTTTTTTGATCAATAAATTTTGATGATCATGATTGATTTACAATGTAACAATAATGAATTGGCCAACGTTAGAACACTTTTCGTAACTACGATATAAAATAAAAAATAAAGGAATAAAATTAGGTCAGCCCATGAATTAAATTTATATTTGTGAAAATGGATGAAAAATCGTGGGGACAACTCAATGCACTCTAGAGTACCACAGGAACCCCCTCTGTACTAATTAAAGACGGTGCATTTAACAAGGATTTCATTTTTAATTACCAGAGAAATATTTTTTTTTTTATTTTTAATTTTCTCTCTACTAATTTGAGCTCTAGCTAATATTGCATTTTTGAAATCTCACCAACTTCAAATGTGTTTTGATGTCTAACTATAGTCAGATGTAGAAGGAGAAACAGGCATTTAATATTATTTATTTAATGTTGAAACCAAAATTTAAACAAATCAAAATAAAATGAAGTACACATGTATTACATAACAGCCCGTCACGCAGGGGCTGCGTAAACTAAGCAGATTTCCTACGCGAAGGTTTACAATAGATAAATATACATACGGGTAACACTACCGTGAATGTGAACATCGGAAAGCGGCTGAATTGTAAACAAATAGGCCAGCCAACCTTGTAGCGCTCATAGATAGACCAGAAAGACAAACAGTTAATGAAATATATCTGAGTATAACATATTAATTTTATTGAAAACAATTTACTAAAGCTAGTGCTGTAATTTGTAATGAAACAGAATCAGTTTTATCTCAATCACTCAAATTTTATTATTCCAAGAACAAAAGAAGATGGGGGTGAGGTCAACAAAACGTATTTGCATACATATCGCATTTATATATAAAGTAAAAGTACAATATTTGGTACTTAGCCTTGTAATGAAGTGGCTCACAATACAACAGCTTATTGTTAATATTACATGAGTAGAAGTGGGGGTTTGTTGGAGACTAAAAGCTGAAAAATGCAACAACAAATATCACCGTAAGTATTCAAAATAGAGAATAAATGTATTTAACAATATTTATAGTAAATTTAATTTGCTATAAGATTGGTTTTATACAATCTTTCGTTCCGACGTTCAGTAACGGAAATATTTCGAATTTTCGGAAATCCCCCCTAAAGGGATATCTGCTAAAACGGACAAGGAAAAATAAACGATTTTAAGTGGAGGGATGAACCTGGTGCTTTGATAATAAATTTTCAATTTTGGCATGAATGTAGTGGAGTTTAATCTTAAATCCCCTGGGTTGATAAAATCCATTTTGTTTTTTGTTGTTTTTCTTTTTAAAAAGATAGGTAACCGCGCTGAATCCTTTTCCCACCAGATATGAAGCCGGGAAATCGATTTAAAACTTCTCGCGAATATCCATAATGTGGTGTAAATAAGAGGTATATCTCTTTGAAGCCAAAATAGCTGTTATCAGTTTATAAACTGTACTTTAAGTTCTTCGTTAGTGTTTTCTCTGATCATTTCCTCTTGTAATATATCAGTTTCTTCAACGTCCGCGACCTACTAAATGAAATGGACTATTGTGGACACCCGTTTGCAGCATTCAGACCCGTAATTTTTTTTGTTCCCTTGTATGAACCCCTTTTGGGTCGCATTAACCCTTGGAAGTCAAGATCTATCATAGGCTAGATGGATTTCCTAAACATTAAGATACGTCATGGTTTTATTTTACAGTTAGTTTAACTGTAAAATAAAACCATACTACTAGTCTCACAATTTTAATATTATTAAATATATTTGAGAATGTTTTATGGTTGTAAAACAATATCTTCTGTAAAATGCCCGTCACGCAGAGTCCGCGTAAACTAAGGTGAGTCCCCACGTGCTGGTAGAACACTGCTGAAAGCTGAAAAAAAGAAAGCGTGAATAACTTGCTTAATACTTGAGTTACGAATAAATGCAAACCATCAACAGTTTAAAAAGATTGGTTCTTGGTAATTTCACGGTCCGACTCATAACAACGGAAATATTTTAAATTTTCGAATTCCCCCTCCTCTATACCCCCACTATTCCATATAAGATTTCTGTCAATAGTGAATATGATCATTAGTGTTGACTGAGACGGTTAAATGACGAGTATGGAATAGGTTAAATAAACATTGGTACCAACGATCTCCACAGTGAGGAAGGGACAACGAGCACTTCAGAAATGGATAGCCCCTGAAACGGTGGTATGTAAGCCTCGAAACATGTAGGACAGTATGAATAAAGTTTGCGCGGAAAAAAATGTTTTTTATTGGTGACCCTCGCAATGAAACTAAGAATACTTATATTAATTAATTTAAATTGCTAAGGACACACTTTAGAATTGTTAAAAAAATGATATGCAGGGTTCCACATTTTATGTATTATAAGGGCAAGAGACAAGCAAAACCTGTGATTGACGGAATTGATGGGAAGTTTTAAGCCTTAGTTTCTGTAGCACAAAAATTAATTTCTATAACTACAATGATATTTAATAAATGTTGCTGTATTATAGCCAGTTAAGTGGGGCTATAAACAAGTGGTTCTAATAGCGTAAGCAGCTTCCACTGAGTGAGACTTTAGTTAGAATCACCTTTTAACAGCTTGTGGTACGGCAAAGACACCACTCCACAAACCGTATTGATCACAAAACCGCCAAACTAAATATTTCTCACCAGTCCAATGAAACAGATGATTGATTTAGCACGCACATTTACACTCATTGGTGGTCTTATATATGGTTATATTTAATTTTCTAAGCTAACTAACAATTAATTATTTGATAGCCATCAACCTTTCAAAGGCCATTTAATAAAACTTCAATTTTTTTTTTAATGTATATGTACATTATTCGCTTATTTTTTTTATTTGAGTCAATAAATCTTTTTAGAGTAATTTTCCATACAAATATGGACTGGTTTCCACCTCTTAGCAGATTTCCCTTAATCTAATTGAGGTTGTACTCATGATGAGATTTTCAACAAATTTCCTCAAATTACCTAGGAGATGACGAAAAACGGTTCCTTCAAAATGATATATATATATATATATATATATATATATATAAAGTTGTTATTCATTTTGGAGTTTTGGTCTATGTTGATGAAACAATCTTAGTTTATGCCGATATTTCGAGAATCTTTATTTTCTCTTATTCAGGGCTGTAAAATTACAGGTACTAGTTTATAATATTGCACATTGCTATTAAACTAGAGTGTAACAGGAGGTGTTTATGCTATTTTTACTTACCAAGACTAAAGATACTTAAAAACTGCTGCACATAGCTATTGCACTTAGGATTACTGGTTACAGTAACCTCCCTTAGTCTGTATACATATAGCAGGGTCACAGCCTTATGTTTTGTATATCTATAGTATATTGTCTTATGTTTGTTGAACTATATTATAATTATTATACTGCAGCTGTTATATTATGTTAGAATTATTGTTATATTTTATTAAAGCTATTTTCATGTTGTGTGACCAAAACTCCAAAAAGAATAACAACATCATATATAAATATAACCTGGACGAAAACATCAACATAATTATATATATACATATATATATATATATATATATATATATATATATATATATATATATATATACAGTCGACTCTCGCTATCACGAAATTCCACGGGACTGCCATTTTTGTTCGTGTTATGTATAGTTCGTCTTAGGCATAGTTCGAGTTATAGAGGTGAACTAAATGAAAATTCGTGTTACAGAGGTAAAAAAATGTACTGTGATTTATTCCCTACATCTTCTACAAATCTACATAATCTTAATATTTTACGAATATTAAAATGAATTAAAATATGTATATATACATAATTTAAAAAAATACGGTAAAACACAGAAAACAAGTTTTCGGCCTTTTCTCTAATTATCGGACCCCCAAGAGGAATGTTTTTGTCTCTGCATTGCTTAAACCACTTCGTCATGCACTCTTCAACATCAGGAAATTCAGCCAATCTCTTCCGCTTACATTTAATATTACCTTCGTTTGCCCGCTTTTCAATTTCTACAATTGTTGTTTTTTAATAATTGTTGATAGCGTACTACCTGGAATATTAAACTTGGAAGCGATGTCTTTCTTCTTTACCCCTTCGTTCACCAACAGTCAATGCCTTGGGTTGTCTTTTCGCACTCATTCTCGAATATTTTACGCACATACAGTCGACACTACATAAATCAAAACGCTCGACACAAAGTAAACAGACCCGAGAAGAGACTGCAAACAGACTAAAGGCTCTTGTCCCCGGTTATGACTCACCGACAAGTTGCAACCTGAACGCCGGGATTTCGTGTTAAACAAATCCATTCTGAGAACATCGTGATATAGAGGTAATGCACTAATCAAATTCGTCTTATCTACTGAACTTCGAGTTACAGAGGTAATTTTTGTCCCTCTTCCTGTTATAGAGGTAAAATATAACCGGAAAATTAGTTCGTGTTACGTATGGTAATTTCTTCGTGTTAGACAGGTTTTCCCAAGGGGATTAAAAATAATTCGTGATATCGAGGATTTCGTGTTATCGAGGTTCCTGTTAGCGAGAGTCGACTGTGTATATATATATATATATATATATATATATATATATATATATATATATTTGTGTGTATTTGTCTGTTACCGTTCTAGCAGTCGCAGTTATTATTTTATTGTTACCAAACTCGAAGAATAAGTGTTTTAAGCAAAAGTAATGATCAAGTTCGTTAACGTCTAAAATCAAACTGGGTGGGATTTAAAAACTTCGAAATGTCTTCGTTATTATAAGTCGGATCAAAAAATTGTATAATACAAATATGAGTGTAAACTGAATTTTCAATAAATTTTGTTTTGTAAATTTTTGGAATTTTCAATTTTCAGCCTTAAGAGAAGCCCCCCCCCCCTCCTACTCAGGCTAGAGTAACAATAAACTGTGGATTCTGTTTATTTATTTCTTTTATTTTTGTTTAAGATCTTTGGAGTACGAATCATTAAGGGGTCATATTACGCAGTAATAAGAAGGTTGGTTGGTTGGGAGGGGGGTGGGGGCTTTATACTCTCTGGAGTTCTTGAGATAAAGGCACTTAACTTAGCGAACCTAAAAAAGGGGAAAAAAGGAACAGCAACAAGTCTTATGCTTGACTTGATTTTAAGCGCTCACCAAGACTTCGTTCAAATGCCTAATCTTTTCCTGTTTCTTATTTATGATTAAGAGAATTTCAGCTTTTTTTTTTATTTGTTTGTTCCCTTTAATTAGCGTTTTTCATGAAACACTAAGAATTTCAGTCAATAAATTAAAAAGGAACTCAATTATTTATTTTTAACTCTTCCTCTAACAGTGTTTCTTACCTAGCCAATTTCATTATTTGTTATAATGCATTCAAAACTTATACGTCGTATGGACTATATATATATATATATATATATATATTACTCAGGATGTACAAATTAGGGTTTTTTTTTCCTCCACAATGCGTTTATTACAACAGAGTACATTTTCAGAGCTTCAATTCCATCTTCAGTGCCTGCAAAGAGCTTTTGAGTGTAGTAGCAGGAACCACGGATACTGGACATACCTCACCAAGACGCCTCCTCTCAAATAAGAAAACTCGTAATTAACCCTCGGTCGGGCGCGTCAAGAATATTCCGCCTTCGGGCGCGTGTATCTCAGAGATACAACCTCAACCGTTTTTACAGAAATTCATTTTTTAATATATATTTTGCACTAAAATGTTCAGTGTGTAATTAGAAATTATATCTGAGGAAGTATTTGTTTGAAAGAAGTAAACAATTTTCAAAATTGACACGTACTATAATAAAAAAATCGTGGTAGATAATATAACCAAGTTGGTTATAGTTTCATTGTTATTAAAACCCTGGACGATAATTTTTAAAATATAATTAAAACATACAAATACCAAAAGAAATAGTTTAAATGCTCATGTCTTAATTATTCATAATTCATTTCAGTTTGTGAACAATATAAACAAAATATCTAAATATAACTTCATTCAATAATAAGTAGCACGAAATCACTTTTAGATAAGACTTATTAAAAATCATCTAAATTTTAATGTACCAATCCTTTTAAAAATACCAGTTTAATTATTATCTATTTTGCAGAGCTGCATTACAATTAGGACAAGGCGTGGAACTATGTTGTAAACAAATTTTGCTTTTGCAAATCTCACAAGAAGAATGAGTAAACCTACATTTCTTTTCAGTTTTGCTTGGTTCACATCATTTGCTTTAGTTTGTTGTAGTGGAGGGACTTTTTTTATGCTGTTCTGTACTTGAGTTCAATGTATGGCCCAATGAGTCTCTGTACACGTCAAGTTTCGTCCTTAGTTCGGTTGGTAAACGTCTACTGTTGTCACTGCGTCATACAATATTTTCTTGAATAAGTTCTTCTGAAAGCTCATGTATGAGCAAAATAATAGAAAAATTGTTTTATATAATTCCATTCAATAAAGAGAAAGTTAATTGATGTAAATATTTATGAAATACAGATTTCAAAAATACTTCCGAGATCGGGCGCGTTGTATCTAGGAGATTAAACTGAATGACAGGTGAAACACACGACTCCATCAAACACAGTGACACAACATACCTTGAGGGGGGGGGACCTATAAAGAACATAACTCGGAGCACTACACCACCACTCTATGCTAGGAGGTGTGGCAAATATTTTTCTAGAAACTGTGTATCTGAGAGATCACGCGCCCGACGGAGGGTTAATGACTGGAATAATTTATGGTATAACACTGGCAGTAAACTTAGAGAAATAAAATCAAACATGCTCAACTGGATTTCAAGTAATAGACACTCTAGAAGAGAAGAAATTGTACTTACACTCCTACGCACAAGACACATTTGACTAACGCATTCATATCTAATGAGCAGACAAGATGAACCTATATGTCGTACTGCAGCAGAACACTGGCTGTAAAACACATACTAACTGACTGCGCACAAGTAAAAACGGAGCCAGGGCCCACAAATTTATGCGATCTACTAGCCGACAGTAGCCAATTAATAGATGATGTTTTTATGTATTTCAGAAATAATGGATTATTTGATATTATTATTTACCATTATGAAAATTATATATAGTAAGCACTGTACGTAGAATATAAGTTTTTCCTCCTTCCAGTTAAACTATTTATAGTTTTTTTTTTAGTTTTTTTTCCCCTCATGTTGTAAATATACTAACAATTTATATTTAGTTCTGTCCATTTTATTTACTTTGTACATTTGTAAAACATAGTTTTGTAAACATTTTAGTATTTATTTAATTTTGTAAAATATTCTTACATGTTACATGATGAATATCCATTGTAGCGGCATGGTTCTATTTATTTTGTACGTTTATAAAATTTAGCTTTGTAAAAATTTTAATATTTATTTAATTTTGTAAAATTATACTCAAACATGTTAAAAGATGAATCGCCATTGTAGCATCTCAAATAAATAATAAAAATAAAATATTAATACAACCAGATTGATTCGTTCCTCTACTGCTCATATTTTCTGGAAGAATTAATGAGAAACACTTTCCAAATACAATAAAAATTCCTACATGGAAAAAAGCTTCTTATTCATCCTCAAGAAACTATCCTTTACGATAGAAACCCTAGTTGAGTGATAGACTTTCTATCATTGTTTCAATGATTGTAAAAGAAGATTACCACAATTTTTGTTACGTTTCTTCGTTCTTCTCATATTTATTTCGGTATGTGGCCATCTTTAGAAAATCAACTACAGGCTGAGCCCTTCTCGTTCATTAACTGCTACTATGAAAAAAGACCAAATTTAATGATTATTTTTACGTTCGGAACCATGAACATTAAGCCATGAATAAACTTGGTCTTTAAAATAGCTTAAAAAATTGAAATAATGACTTTGATAACGATTAATCAAAATTAAATTAGGTGGTCCTGGTTCACGCATGAGTACAACTATCACTGTCCTAAATATGCTGAAGGTAGAAATAGGTGCAGGTTTGATCCCTGCCCAAGGATAACATTAGTTCACTAGTTCGCTACCAGAGCGCGCTAGTTTCGCGGTGCTAGTGTATAAGCGGGAGTCTAACGAGAATATAACTCATTCCAGACTAAAGGTCATTATTTATAGTAGTTTCCTTTTAAACAAATAGGGGGGGGGGACTCCTAATGTTAATGAGTCCTAATGATCTTTTTATTTTAAGACATTGGATTCCTATTTGACTTGATAACAGGCTCTCAGCAGCTAAATTATTTTTATGTACGTCCCCCCCCCACCTCTTCTAGCAGAATGCACACTTTCTGGAATTTCATTTGTAAGTCAACAACCTGGTGTTCTTCAAGCCAAGTCTTTGAGCACTGCCGGGGCAAGTGACCCAGGACGTCTTCAGTCACAGAAGATGGAGCTATTGCCTGGATGATTCGTTTGTTGATCGATCCTAATTGATTCCTTCTTCTACCACCCCATATACACCCTGGAAGAATTATATTTGTACATTATACAATTAACAATAATGTGTCCCAGAAGCTAGATGTCCTGTAAATTCAATGTATAAGCTCTGTAAATTAAATTTTTACCGCTGACTTGATGGCGATAAGCTACGCTATTATCGATATAGAACAAATGCAACAAGAGTCATTCGTAATCGCTACGGGCTCATCCATCTCACTCCTAAGTCTTGCCAACCCGAAGTCACGATGTTACTTCACAGACCTAGTAAAATGTCAAATACAAAGCACAGAAAAAAACATATCACTTGTTTGGATTTACTCACATTTTGGTTTGGAGGGTAATGAAATGGCGGATTTGGAAGCTCGTAGTGCTCGAGAAGATGGAACTACAGTAACCTTCATCTCCCCAGATGATTGGAAACGAGAGTTTCAAAAGCTCATATTTCAAAGGTGGAAGTCAGACTGGTCGAAAAAAATGTGACAATAAACTGTGACAAATCAAAGAAATTACTGAGCGTTGGTGCACTGCAATTAGGAAAATCAGAAAAGAGGAGTTTTTTCTTACCGGTGTCCGGATTGGACACACAAAACTAACACATAGTTATTTATTGAAAGGCTTACTCCACCAACCTGCGATTGTTGTAAAGTCCATCTTACTAACTCACATCTTCTCCTTAATTGCTAAAAGGCTTTTTTGCATTTTTAACTGAAACTTGTTTGTTCCATGAAATATAGATCAATCTACCACTAATGACAATAGTTGATACGGTATATTGTAATAAAATTAATAATAAATAGATGTCCTATCAGTGGCCAGGCAGTCTGAAGCAATCGGCAACCCAGAATGTTGTCCATGAAGCAGGTTCTGCTTAAAATATGAAACCTTCCTGGAATGCTTCCTACTGGCTACATCGTCTCAAATTCAATTATCTATTTCATCTGTAATAGGAGCCTTATATAAACACGACACGAAATTAGACTTGGGCAGGCCATGCTTTGTGATTCAGCTACTTTAAATGTAAACAGTATGAATAGGAGTGTAATTGTATAGTATATAACAACACTTATGAAACATTAAATGTATAACAAGATTGATTATTTAAATGTTTTTTGATTTGATTGAAGATATTTAGAATTTTTAATTATAGTCCTCTCGAGGAGTAGTGGTATACAGTCCTCGTGGTCCAATTTCAGCCTTTAACGAACTTCATCTCTGAGCTTTGTTTGAAATGTTTAAATATAGAGTTTGATGACGAATTAAGCAAACTTTGGGACCTCTAAAGCTTTAAAAAGACTTATGTATATATATAAAGTTATTATTATTATGGGGAGGTTTATACTCAGAAAAACTGGAAGAAATCCACATCGTGGGGAAATCCAACCGGTATGGAGTTTGTAATTGTGACATAAGTCAAGGGGAATTTAAAAATGTTCACATAATTCTTGCGGTATCAAGAACTACCCCTTGATGTGCTTTTTTTATAATTTCTGTTGGCAGATTTAAAATCTTGGTGCCTGCTATTGTTTTTCTTGGCAGAAGTCTATTAGTACTTTCTACAATAGCCGTAGCTATGGAAGACTTCAGTTCGTATACTTTCTTAAGCTCAATAGCCAATTCTTGATATTTTCTTAATTTTACGGCAAAGGATTTTCGGATACTCTCATCAATGGGTACTGCAATGTCAATAATATCAGCAGTCTTATTGATTTGTCAATAATGAGAATATCCGGTTTGTTATGATGCACACACAGTATGCTCTGTTATCATCACTTCATCCCAATACATCTTAAAATTATCATTTTCCAATATTTTTGAGGATTATGGCGATAATAAGCGACCTAACTGTCTACCATGCCGAATTTCTCTGCTTGATGGTATACTTTTACCACGTTATTGTGCCTTTGTAAGTATTCGGACCCAGCAAGTATTTCACATCCAGGCGTAATATGTTGAACGGACTCTAACGATTTTATTATTACTATGGGAGGGGTTTATTATCAATTGTGGCAAACCAAGATTTCTGCCATGGCATGAGTATCATATGTTTGCTTGGGCTTGAATATCTTGGTGTGTAGAGTATATGTTGTAAGTCCTCTTTTGAATAGCTGATTTGGCGAGTTGTGGGCTTTGTCTAATTTTTGTATGTCCGGGTAACCAGTACATAGTTATTCTTTTGTTTAAATAGTATATATGATATCTAATAGAGTTCTATAGAGTTAGTTCTTCTGTGATCCCATTGTGAAAAGGTGTCTAGCCAGTGGAGCTATAACATCAGATTTTAATATTATTCTGCAGGCAGTGATAATGAGTTGTCCTTTTAGTAGCTTGAGGATGGTGGCATCGCACCGAAAGCGCTTGCCACATGTACTCCATGGTTAGCTAGTAATTGCGGCATCTGCCGACAGCCATGCCAATAGTGATACTCTTCACATATGAATACATGGCGAGATCTAGACAGGCTTTAATTATTCAAGGAGGAAGCATTATTTCGTTCAACTTTACGTATGAGCAAAATTGATTAATCCCTTTGTTTTTAAATCAATTTTATTGGAAAAGAATGTTATAATTATTGCAAAACTAAAAAAGAAGCTTGCTTTATCTCGAATAATCCCGTTTTTATATTGTTAGAGAATCTATTTGCAGTTTACTACATGAAGGGGAAACATAGTCAATCATTGTTACGACCAGCTCATATCACGAATCCCCTTGGCTCATAAGTAGAGCTCAGAAAAATGGTATGTCGTAGGGTTTGAGTCAATATGAGCTTAGAACTAATCAAGGTAGTGGAAGATCCTTGGTGGGGGCCGTGAGCTAGTAAGGTAGGGTTAGGGATGGCTGTCGTAAATTATCCCCATATAAAGGGCAACCAGATTATCTTGTTATATTGTCAGGGGCGCTGCTCTCCTTCGTCTCGGATAGTTCTCTCTTTATTAGTGATACCGCTCTCTCTCTCTCTCTCTCTCTCTCTCTCTCTCTCTCTCTCTCTCTCTCTCTCTCTCTCTCTCTCTCTCTCTCTCTCTCTCTCTCTCTCTCTCTCTCTCTCTCTCTCACTTTTCTCTCTCTCTCCCCCTCCTCTCTCACTCTTTCTCCTCTTAGAAAAAAAAAAGGTTTACATGCGAAATTTTAATAAGTAAACGCTAGCCAACATGTAAAGTAACATGCCAGGCACCAATACTCAAGGCTCTCAATTGAAACATAATACAAAAAAGACATTGAGTTATCATATAATTATTATGATACACAGTTTTTATTTAATTTTCCATTAACATAATGAAAGGGAATTGAGTGGCCCCTGTGTTCCATTGAATAATTAGGCATTTGGAATTAACGATTGTCTTGTAATAATATTGCCTTTGATTTGGCAATGCTGATTTGTGCACTTGGATGAGCTGGTTGAAAGGTATTTGAGAGAGTGACCTGATGATAGGTAAGCGTGGACAGATTTATGGGTGACAGGGCATTGTGTTATATAGGGAATGGAATCGACGTCAATTATTGCCGTGTTATGTTAATGGTCTTGAGGATGGGGTATGCTGTTATGGTAGGAATCACGGATGTAGATGGGAGCAAGGCTACTTGTGATTAAAGGAAGTTAGCTTTGCAGGATATCTATTTAGAGGAACTGTTATATAATATAAGAGGCAATTACCTCTTTTTTATATATAAACCTCTCATTGGGAAAGCACAGTCTTTCCAACTTTGATTTACTGGTGTGAAACATAGCCACTAAACAAAATCACAATTAGACAACTTAGAGTTTTAGTGAGGGGAATGGAGCGCTACATTCTGCACGTCATAAGATAGACAGAAAGTGGATAAGACAAAAAACTAAATTCCCTGACAAAGATGAGGACTACAAGTTGCGGGGCAACATGATACAACAGAGAGTTGCTGAAGAAAGGAGAGAATGCAAGAGACTTGGAAAAGAACTCTGGCTGGCCAGGAGTAAACCTGAAATTAAATAGCAGAACTTGATTAGCACAATAAACTCAAAATTCCTCAGCTTTAAGCTGAATTTGTACTTGAAGCATGGAACCGAAGAAACGTATTGTATCTTCAGGTTCTATATTATTTATGTATGTAAAAATTAAGGTTTTATTTATTAATTTACTTTCAACCCTCCTCCTGGAAGGACTCGTTCTTATATGTACAGCCCACTATCGTACAGAATCACAGGTTCCCAATACAAAACCATCAAATCATGTCTTCTTCTGTTCTTGCTTCTCTGATACTCTTTAGTTACTCCTTTTAATTAACTGATAGTAACATTGTGAAACAATTTCGGAATTACAGACACTATTTTAATATTCAGCTTAAGATCTGATCAGATACTTTACCCAGGCTGTTGCTACGGTAAAACGTAATGCTGCAAGGATTACATGATGAATGTAGGCACGTTGGATCTAGTCATGATTCTGGGGCAATATGAAAACCTTCGCCTCGGCAAGTTTTCATGGCATGTTTTCAAGGATATTTGCCCAAGGAGGACCTGGAGATAGGACTTGAGAGCTGAGATGGCGGAGGATTTGGCGGGAACAGTCCCTTATCAGTAATCAGGATGGGACTTACTGATAACAACCTTCTAGTGTAATACTATATCCCCACTCTTTCTACTCCCTATCTCTCTTCCATTCTATTTCTCATTCTCCACCTTGTTCCCTTCGCAATATCTCTTCCCTTTGCTGATCCTTCTCTAATGATGTTTTTCTCTTCCTATCTTACAAACAGGCCTATTTCTTATTGCCAGCCTCTTATTTTAAGGCGTACAAATAAATACTAAATGAGTTCCGTTCAAATATGTGCTTATAAATATATATATATATATATATATATATATATATATATATATATATATATGTGTGTGTGTGTGTGTGTGTGTGTGTGTGTGTGTGTGAGTGTAGTTACGTTTATTGCAAGCGTTGTTTATTAGAGTTCTCTTGTATTTATCAAAAATAAACATACACAAGCTTCACAATTCTTATTACTGCACAATTTATTTAACAATGAACTACACACTTGGTTAATTATTTTTAATTACTACTCACAGTATGCACTGATAGCTTCACTGTTCTTCAGATTACACAGTTCAATAATTCACTCACGATCACAGAAGTTCACAAAAACACACTGCACTGTCCTTTACTTCGCGAAGTTAACGGCACTGCACTGTCTTAAACACGGCATTATACTGTTCCTTACAGAGTCACGGCACAACACTGTTCTTCACATAAAACATTTTTCCGGACTGCAACTAAGTCGCAGTGCACTCTAAAGCTGTACTGAACGTACTGTTGATCGCTTGAGGGGAGCTGAGAACAAACTAACTAACTCCTAACTCTGGGCTGGCTGCGTCTCTTTTTATAGCTTGACGGAAAAAATCAAAGAGGAATTGCCTAGTCTTTTCTAGATCTGGACTTGTATTGCCGAGGGCGGGGACCATATGGCGGCACCCTTTGATCTCCTCCGTACTTCCCAAATACGTGACTGTCTCTGTTTAATTTAACTAATAAACAAACATGTAAGGCTGTTGCATAACCTTAAGGTAAGTTACAATAAGTTTACTTTCTGTAACCATAAGTGCAATGACAAATGTACCTTAGTATTTAAGTTTTTCTAGTCTTGGTAGGTTCAAAAACATACATCACACTGTATTTAACAATAATAATTTGCAATATATATAGAGAAGTACCTGTTTACAGACCTGAGGAAAATAAAATAAAATTCTCGAAATATTGACCACAAGCCTCAACAAACAGCATGTAAAATAATAACTTGGTCAAAAACATATATACAATTCCTATATATATATATATATATATATATATATATATATATATATATATATATATATATATATATTTCAGCTTTCTATTTTGTTAGTGCTGTACATCCATACGGTTCATAGTATGGAAAACATATGGTATAGTAAAATAATGTTAAGTAAGTTCTTTGGATGTCAAATTTAAAGCCCTAAGTAACAAAATAACATTATTTCCAAAGACTTACACCAGTTTTTTAATCAATGAAATAAAGTTTTTAATTCTAAAGGAACCACATTTTTAGCTCTTTTAAGAAAATTATTTCCAATAAAAATAAAAGATATTTTGAAATTTCAAAAAGGATTCAACTTTTATTCAGGTTGTATTTCCAGGAAAAGCTTTTAAAATAAATATTTTGTGCAATGGTGGTAGGAACACAACTTATTAAATCCATCGAGTTTCATGAAACTTGGTGTATGTGTTAATACTAACCCACCTTAGACTTTAGGCTATACTGATATTCTCAGAGACGAACACTAGTGGGGATTTTAAGGAAGGTCTTAAATGAAAAATCGCGATATTTCTTCTCCCATTGGTTTTTATACATGTACATAGCAGAAGTTTTTATTTTATCACTTAAAGTAACTTCTGTCGTATACCGAATTACTTTACAATCTATGAGAGCTATTATTCAACCATGGTTTGGAAAACAGAATAATATCCATAATGTTTTCAAAAAAGATACATACACAGAAGACGGGAAGAATAATAATGTTATGAATATTGAAGCCTGACATAACAAATACTTTTATTATTAGCATATCCTGAGCAATGCCGGGTACTTTAGCGCGCGCACGCACACGCAAATTTAGAAAATAAGGAATCTGGAAACTGCTAAACTTCTGAAATATGTTGCGTTGAATTATAAATTCAAAATTCATCTAGTGATCAACTTCATGAATCCAAAATACTAATATCATCAAGATGATATCCCAAATATATAATGTATCAATGAATAATTCACATGAATGAATAAGTAGCATTTTCATTGATTTAAATCAATGGATAGTTAGCCTCGAGAGTTACACCCCATGGATTACAAAAGTTTACGAATTCATTGAATTCCAAGATAAACACCAACCCTTAAGCTTACAATGTAGAGCTCTATATACGACCTATATATATATATATATATATATATATATATATATATAAAATCTGAAATACAGATGGTACGAATCCACAGAATTAAACCCTTGAGTGAAAACCCCAATTTTATAATATTTATGAATTATTCACAGAATCGACGGTTCATTAATGTCGTTACTGAGTTCATTCAAGTTCTTCAGAAAGAACAAACATGTGGTAAAGCTCCTATTTACCCTCGTATACGAAATATTGAGAGGTAACAAACAAACAGGCCATTTGGATGGTCTTCAATAGAGCTCGCTGTCCAATGCAGTAGAGCAAACTCGAATGCAGACGTTCATTGAGGCGAATCAAACTTTGATCCAGCACAGTACCATTTCAGCTATATAAAATCACCCCCCCCCTCAGGTTTAATGATTTCAATGGCGCTATAATGTGCAAGGTAGATTCCTTTGAAATAAGGATCACTTTAACGTGAGTTTTGGCTTAATGTGATCACAGATCAGGTGCTATTTAAGCCCCAAATAAGATGAAAAAACCTCAGTTAAGCCGACTATTCGTTCACACCAGATAACACACCGACTGGCCTAATTATATATTTGTCATGACAATCTGTAACTTGGTTCTACAAATTAAATCGCGACATTGGAAATCATTTTAAAAAATTTGAGCGTTGTACAATTACGATCAGAGACAATTCTTATTTTATATTCCTGTGATAGAGGCCTCGAAATGTTATATTAGAACTAAATTGATGATTTTAAACAGAATACTTAGAAAATGACAATTTATAAAAATTGAAGGAATATATGGAACACTCTACCTATGTGTTTGCTGGTTGCATTCATAGCTGGATGTGCCCTGCCTCTTCGGCTTGCTTTTCTACTCGATCGTTGCTGAGTAATTAAATAGAAACATGATTAAGAATTCTGAAACCACGTGCTGCCTGCAGGAATCGAACTTAGCACAATGCGCTCATGCACTCCACCGTAGAAGCAGCATAGTAGGCATTCATGCTGGTTGCTAACGAGGTACTGCTAAAGCAGTTACGTCGTAGGAGAAAATGGAACAATAGAAAATGAAAAACACTCTCACTAGCCTTTAAAATAATTTAGCAGCGGCAGTTAGCACGACGCCAGGTAGACCGAGGATCATACAGGTTGACAGCATAAAAAAGACGCTTGAATGTTCAAGATGGACAGATGCGAAGAACGTTGGTAATTGCAGTTAATGAATGACTTTCTGGATAGTTACTTCCAACAAATGTTGAGAAATTGAGGAAATAATTTGACTCAGATTTAACATATCTTAAATTTCGAAACTAGCAGAGCAAATGGTCTGGTCGTTAGTCTTTAATAAATATAGAGCAAGATTTTACCTGTCAAAAAAATCTCAAAATGCTATTTTCTCGGTTAATCCTGGAGTTGTAATGTATTTGTCAATACTCAATTAACTAAACATTTTTACATATCAGATTTTCTCCAGAAGTTTAGTACCTCTTTTGAATAATACGTGAAGTTTAATAGTGAAAATTGCTAAGGAAATATTTTGTTTATATTTTCGAGTTTAATGATCCCCATTGTTTTTCATTTTAGTTTTTTAACAGTTATAAACTACCCGCAACTTGTAAATAAATATTCAAATTTTTAATTATGGTTTCCCTTGACCATTTGGAGATTATTAATTGAATGTGTTCTTACTGTTAAAAATTCTAATGTTGGCTTAGCAGGAATATTAAATTAAATCAAAAAATGCATTTCATTTAAAATAACTTCATTTGATAATGATATACGATACTTCTGTTCCTTTGATCAGATCAAAAAATATTAAAGAGGATAATTTATAATTTATTTTTTTTTAGGCTAAAATGTTTGAAATGAAATTATCAGAATCAAACTAAATAGAACAAGAATGTTAAAAATTCAGTCACGCTTGGGCTGCGTTAACAAATCAGATTTCAAAAAATTAATCAGGCCGTCAGTTAATAATTAGGAGAGTGGAAAAACATACATAACAACACTTATAGAACATTGCATTTGCAATAAGATTGGTCTATACAAATTTTCGGACGCATAATAACGGAGATATTAAGATTTTTCGAAATTCTCCCCTCAAAACTCCCCCTTCCAATGGTCGGATTTCAACCATTAATGAACTTTAATCTCTCTCTCTCTCTCTCTCTCTCTCTCTCTCTATATATATATATATATATATATATATATATATAGTTATGAACGGACCTTATTTCCTGGGTAGGATTGATGGGCATTTGAGGAAATTTTTCAAAACTCTCGTCATGAGTACTACTCCCCCCTTAACCCGGGAGAGGTGTAGCCGTGAGCATTTCCCTCACAACTTTTGAAAATTTACTATTGCGCTTCGTAGAATAATTGTTTTTATCCCTCCTTCAGTCTAGCTAGAGATTTGGTTCTTCCGGTGATGATCATTGGGTCAGATAGGTTTGTTTATATTTTGTTTAGTAATGGTTTAAATAATAAACAATAGATAAGAGAGTTCAGTCGTGTATTGGTAGTTGGAGTGTGAAGAACGGGGATTCCCCCGCATATACACCCTTTGTGTACCATTTTTTCCCTCTGTGCGGCAAATCTCTTCGGGGACACTCATCCCCAATCCCACTTGCGAATGAGCTTCTTGCAAGAAGAACCACATTAGTGGGGACTCTTAGGAAAAATAAGAGAGAAATCCCAACTCAATTCTTAGATCTGAAAACGAGAACTGATGGGAGCAGTCTAGTTGGCTTCCGAAAAGATATGGTCCTTCTATCTCATAACCAAAAAAAAAAAAAAAAAATGTTCTCTTGTTATCAACATTTCATGATGATAGCATAATTGATGAGGAAAGTGGAAAGCCAGAGATAATATCTTTCTATAATCTCTCAAAAGGTGAAGTGGATGTTGTGGACGAGTTGAAATCCCTTTACTCAGTGGCTAGGAAATCGAATAGATGGCCACTAAGGATTTTTTTCCTTGTTGGATATTGGAGGGATCAACTCTCATATAATATATGAAGCAAACACAAATATAATATTTGAACGGCGAGAATATTTGAAGAAATTAGCTTTAGAGCTAATCAAACCCCACCTCATAAAGAGATCAAAAATACTTACTTTACCACCGAATCTGCGATTTATGATTGAACGTATTTCGGGACAAGAAAGTTTGAGTTTAAGCGTGGTACCAAACACAGAAAGGTTGTGTTATCTATGTCCTCGAAGAAAAAATCGGAAAACCAAAAAGAACTGTGCAAAATGTAACAATGCTATCTGCAATGAACATTGTTGTAATTTGTGTGTAAATTGTTATGAATCGTTTTCTGAATAATTTTATAATTGTGTAGGCAATTTTAAAAATATGTAAATCCAATCGTTTTTATAAAAATTTTAGTTTTGCAAAATAAATTTAATTTTAAAAATACTGACTTTATTTATATAAAAAAACCTTTTTTTCCAGTTTTTACTTAAAAAAATAATAAAATGGTTATAACTTAGTTTGATAATGTTTCTCAAAACTAAAACGACCTTGGAGACAGCAATAATTGAAAATTGAGCAAAATAAATACGATGTGAGGGAATCGCTCACGGGACACTACTTATGTAGAGAAAATGAAGTACACCTCTGCCGGGTTAAGATCCCTTAAGGGAAATCTGCTAATAAAAAATAAGACTTCCCATTCAAATAAGAAATTTAGTCGGAACCACTTTACTACCCATATATTAAAAAAGTCCGTCACGCAGGGGCTGCGTAAACTAAGCAGATTTCCCACGTGAAGTTTTACAATAGAGAAATCTGCCTAGTAATAACCTATTCTCACGAGGACGAATAGTTAGTGAAACGGCCACACTAGCGCTAGTGCGCTCGGCGGAAACTCCCAAGCATAGCCAACCACACTCACAATACAAATCCAAATATCTCGGTTAATATTAAAGATACAGAATAAATGTATAGAACAATATTTATAGTAAATTTAATTTGCAATAAGATTGGTTCTATACACATTTTTGATCCGACGTATGGTAACGGAGATATTTCGAATTTTCGAAAAATCCCCCCCTCTAAACTAAACCCCCCCTCCCACTGGTTCGATTTTAGCCATTAACGAACTTGATCTTCCTTTTTACATAAAACGATTAAATTCCGAGTTTGGTAACGATCAAACAAAAATTGCGACCGCTAGAGCGTTAACAGACAAATATATATCTATATATATATATATATATATATATATATATATATATATATATATATATATATAGATATATATATATATATATATATATATATATATATATAATTTTGAACGGACCTCATTTTCGTCATCTCCTGGGTAGGATCGATGGACATTTGAAGAAATTTTTCGAAACTCGCGTCATGAGTACGACCTCAATAGCTGATTTCCCTTAAGGGAAATCTGCTAAAAGTTAAGTAGTATGAATATCTTGAAGACCACAGTAGGGCACACAAAATTGGGTGGGTGAACCTAATTCTTGCCGTCTGTAGACATTATCGTACATTATAATGTACAATTTTTTTACTAAGCAAAAATACTTTTTGTGTAGTAACTCGATTGCATGTACTGTAAAAGTAAGTTTGTTAAAATGTATACTATCGTTTGGTATAATATTAATAAGTTAGTCATATCCATAATATGAAGTTACTATTTTATAATAATTTGTTCAGTTCCTGCAAATGGACCAGAAATGACTTTATCTTTGAACTTTTGTTGCAAAAGTCCTTGAAAAGAAATCAAGAACTAACTCTCTCCCATTTTTTCCCCTTTTCTACTAGACTTTCATAAATGTAGTACCTCTATGGCAAGAGATATGAGCGTATGGCCTTCATGTGAATGTATAGGTGATGGGAAAAGTGACGTATTTGTTTACGAAGTCGGATCATAGCTAGGGAGGGGAACCAGGTCTCAAGGGTGCATATACAATTTCATTACGTTCTACGGAAGGCCACCGCTTTAGACAGATAAACACAAATACATAAAAGACATATTCATTATCGAACCAGAATCCTGTAGACCTTCTTTAATACATCGGTCGTATATTATTTTCCAACCACCAAAAAAATAATAATATTTTCCGTCCGTCAATCACATTCATTTTCGTAGAAGTGGTACATTTTGTGTTCCATTATATTTTTGGCTAACAGCCATTTTGTTTGTATTTCGAAATTTATCGTGGCCAATCTGTTCAATTTATAAATATAGACGTCCTTCACGCACATCCAATGCAAATATCCGGGCATGCTGCTGATCTGATACCGCATTTTCCCACTAATTAAATGTCAAAATAGGCAGTAATTCACCATAAAATTTGGCATAAGATATTCACGTTTTAGTAGATTTCCCTTAGGAGAAATGAGATACTGAGGTTGTACTCGTGAAGCAAGTTTTGAAAAATTTCCCCAAAATGACCATCGATCACTTAGTAGTAGACGACGAAAATGAGGTCCGTTCAATGTTAAACGTATATATTTCTCTGTTTCCGCTCTGGCGGTCGAAACTTCTGTTTCATCGTTACCAAACTCGATATTTATTCGTTTTATGTAAAACTAAAGATCGAGTTCGTTAACAGCTGAAATCGGACCGGTCGGAGGGGGGAGGTTAGAGGGGGGAATTTCGAAAATTCAGAATATCTCCATTACTATAAGTCGGATCGAACAATTGTATATAAGCAATCTTGTTGCAAATTAAATTACCTATAAATGTTGGAATATACTTTCTTTCTCTATCTCAAATATTTCTATATTCTAAATTCAAATATTCTATATTTTTTAATTTTCAGCCATCATTAAACCCCCTTTCTTTTCCATCGCCTGTTAAGAATATCCCAATAAATCATGAGCCGTCTTATTTCAATCCAAAATACCAAATATTGTGTTCAACAAATCTTTTCTAGAAGAGATAGATTCAAGACGTTCCGATGACCCTCCCCCCCCCTCCCCTCCCGTCTTTTGTTCTTGGAAAATAAGAGTGATAGAGATAAAAATTAATCTGATTCATTATAAAATACAATACTACATATATGAAACAGCTTTCAATGAAATTAATAAGATATAATTAAGTAATCGTTTTTCTTTCCGGTCAAGAGTATTTCTATCTATCTATTCAGCTCTGAGAGTTTGGCTGACCTATTTGTTTATAATTCAGACGCTTCCTGTTGTGGAGACTATTAAAATGGAAACTGACTGAATCATTTCTCATTATTTTGTATTTATTCGTGTAATATTTAAGGCAGTGTTAATTGTTGCCAGAATGTAGATTTATGTATTGTAAAACTTCAAATCTGCTTAGTTCTCGCATTCCCAGAATGACGGACTTTTCTAAGTACAAGTTGCATTATTAGGATTGGGAGTTCACAGAGGAGCGAAAACCAAAATATATTATGTGTTTGTATTTTGTAATCTTCTAAAGCGTCTATAAGTGTGTGTGTGTGTGGTGAGCGTACATGCGCCTGTTTACAATTATTTACTAATAAACTATAGAATACTTATACTTAAAATTTAAAGTATATATTCTATAATTTAAAGCCACAAGCCCGTTTTACACCTGAATTAATCGGGCAGAACCGCTCGGTGGATTTTCGAGATCCGGGTACCGTTTTGTTCATCATGGTCACTTTTTGCTTTGAAAAATTGTCGGATTCGAGGTAGCTCCCTCTCCCGGCGAGATAAGCCCCTCCGAAATTTTTTATTCCCAGCCTCCCCCGCGACGCCTTAAATTCGCTATTTCTCTGCCCGTTCCGAGTATCGCTTTACCGATCGGGGGAAAAACTCTCGGATACATACCCTTTCGTTCGACGCCTCAAACGCGAATAACCGCCTACTCCCGTCCCGACAAATGACGATCGAATTCGAAAGTATACTTTTTCTTGCGACCCGCCAAACTCCCGTTCTATCGCCTCATTTTTTATTTTCGAACCGTCATTTTTCAGCTCGAGCGTACGGTCTAGGTAGCCACCGAGCCGATTTCCCCTACCGCACTCCGCCGCCCTGTACGGACCCTCCGAAATCGACCCTCCTAAAACTCCTCTCTTTCCGCCGCTCTCCCTCCTCTCCCGTTGGGCCTACGCCCACGCCGATTTCGGCCCCTCCTCCGGCTATCGCTCCGCTACCGACGCCCAAAGACCACCTCGGTCTCCGGTCGAAGGGCGAAGGGCGAGGTTAATGGAAATGTAATGAAATGTTAATATGTTTATCTAATGTATGTCGTTAGAGTTTAAGTATGTCGTCTAAATAAACCTGCTTGCAGTAGCGAGAGGTTTTTCACTTTCAGACACTTTTTTAATATCAAAATTTATTTTAAGCTAATTGACTTTCAAAATTGTTTTATTTTCTTCATTTATAGTTATGTATTTGCATTATTATTGTTGATTTGTTTTGGCTTTTTTCTATTATTAGTCTAGAACTGTTAGTTTTGTAAAGACGTGTAATGCGCAGCCTACCAGATAATCAAAGAACTAAAACGACTTCTTTTCATTCTTTTATTTTTCCTTTTCATTTCATAACTTTCAATGTTTATTATTTGCAAAAACTTTTAATTCCTTATTTCACTTAAGTTATATTTATTTATTTATTTGGAGCTTCGCAGCTATGGCGATGTTGGTCGGGGAGAAAAACTGTATAAAATTAAAAAAATAATAAAAAAAAACGAAACGAAACAAAATTAATTTAAACGAACATAAAACAACATAACAGAAATGTAACATGAAAAATAGAAAAGTAACACGAAACAGAAATGGAACACAAAAAACAGGAATGGAACAGAAAACAGAAACAGATAAACAGAACTGAAACGAAAAACAGGACTGGAATGGATCACAATACCATATGGAAAAACAAAACAAAGAAATGGAAATCAAAAACAAAGTGGAAAACAAAAAACAGAAATGGAACTTTACTTATGTTTACTTAAGGCAATTTTTGACATTTAAATAGTCTTTTCCTACTTCCCCTTTTTACAAAAGTAAATTTAACGGTTTATTGTAATGGATATTTTTAAACGTAATGTACTTGGTAACGATTTCATAATATGTAAATTTAATTATACAATTTAAATCAATTTTTTTCTCTTATTAAGATTTTCGTGAATATAGTCATTTATTTTTCGTCAGGTAAATAGTGCAACTTTTTTCATCTTCTTTCTTCTTGAATGACACGAAATAAATTATTTCCCAACCGAATGGGGATCATTTCTTGCAGATGAACTTTACAGATGTAACGATAAGAATTACGAATCTGGAAAATACATGTATAATTAAAATTTAGAAAGCAGGAGGTAGAAGCCCGAGTCGATTTACGGCGATCCCGAAGGGATCGCTTTACCTGTTGTGGCGCTGCCAAAGTGCTTTTTTAAGGGGGTCAAGGGGGCGTAGCCCCCTTGCTGGCGTGAGCTAGTTTTTATTAATGGTGTCAAACATTTTTCCGTTTAATTGCAAATACAAAATAAATTATATTTTCCTAAATGAATAATGATTATTAAGGTTTGACGTGCAAACCTTTTTATTGTTTATTGCATTTGAGGTTAGTCATATGGCAAGTATATACCGATTGGGTTGGGCCATTTATTTGATACAGATATTGGCAAATGAATTGTCTAATCCTAGCCTGGCTAGAATAGATAAGCCGGAACAATGAGCTGATGTTCAACAAAAGATACAGCTAATTATCAGTTAAATTCGCCATTACAAAATCGTCAATTATGACTTAATTATTGAATATATATATGAGGAAGATAAATTGAATGCGGAATGAACTCATTCATATCTTTATAAGCTTTCATATGAACCCGAAAGGATTTACTTGCCCAAATCCAAACGAAGGTTTGTTCCAAGGCCTATATCAACAAACTAATTTCATTGAACTTGGAAAACCAAAATGGGCCGAAGGCTGAACCCCGGAATCGGTTTCCTTATCTGAATACACGATATTGACGTTGGAAAGGATCCGTGAATGTCGAAAGGAATATCATTGACTCTACAGGGCTATTCACTAATGAATATCATTGACTTGGTGGACCTATTCACTAAGCGAATCACTATATCAGCTGTTATCAGTGGCTATCAATCATTGCAGTCCTACCAACTTAACTCCGCCTCCAACATGGCATTGACTAATTATAACCAGCCAAGTGATTAATCGACTAACTTTACCTCTCCACCGCCCCTATTCGCGCCATTTTCCATTTGAACTACAGTCACTTTATCTTTAGCCGAATTTTTTTCACTCACTTTATTCATACATTTTTTATCCCGGGGGTTTAAAAATATTGACTCAAGCAGACGCACCGATTAGTTAGGTTCATCAATCGTTTGTTTAATCCCATTAATCTCAAAATGTGGGGGAGGGGGGTGCGGAACTCTTGCCTATCCATCTAGGGGAAAGCTCTAGGGCTTAAAAAACGCTGAAAATAGCTTGAGGTATAGTTAGATTAATAAGCATAACTTATTTTTAATGCAATGCATCATTTAAGCTTTTTATTTCACTGGCATGATTATATTAAAATTAGCTATAGTTACAAAGTTGTAGTTTAAAGAATGTTAGAAATACCACAAGATGCTTTTGGAGCAATTTTTTTTGGTTCATGGAAAGAAAAATGGAGCATAAATTAGTCATTAAATTATTTTATTTAGTTGTTCCACTGACATTTAAAGTAATTAATTCTTTACCCACATTTTGGAAAAAGAACTTTAATAAACAGAACATCGGTGCTCAGCCATTACGACCAAAAACGGATGCTGTGGAAACAGGTTTACATTGTTTAAGTGTACCATGTAAATTCTTTTCAAATTTATTTTCTTCACATTTTCAAGGACAAAAAATATTCCTTGATTGGAAATGATTTTAATTTGTATAAAAATTAGAAAGGAAATGATAGTCATTAATAGTTCCTTAATTAATTAGTAAGGTATTTAATAGGCCCCAAGAGTCCATGGAGATGTCTGTGTTAAGTCTCTCCATTCAATGTCATATTGTGGAATCATCACAGACCTTCGATGTTTACTTAGTTATGTATGAAGTTTGCATCGGGTTAGGTGATTATATATTTTTAGGATATGAACCAGATGCAATAACTTTTGGCATATACACGTTTATTTTAAATATTCTGTGATAATTTTGGATAAGTAATTTATTTTATGCAAACTATTTTTAATTATGAGATTATTGTAAAATAATCCATTCATAGAAAGCTTACCTGCCTGCGGAAATCCATTCATAGAAAACGTACCTACCTGCGGAAATCCATTCATAGAAAGCGTACCTGCCTGCGGAAATCCATTCATAGAAAACGTAACTGCCTGCGGAAATCCATTCATAGAAAACGTACCTGCCTGCGGAAATCCATTCATAGAAAGCGTACCTGCCTGCGGAAATCCATTCATAGAAAACGTACCTGCCTGCGGAAATCCATTCATAGAAAGCGTACCTGCCTGCGGAAATCCATTCATAGAAAGCGTACCTGCCTGCGGAAATCCATTCATAGAAAGCGTGCCTGCCTGCGGAAATCCATTCATAGAAAGCGTACCTGCCTGCGGAAATCCATTCATAGAAAACGTACCTGCCTGCGGAAATCCATTCATAGAAAACGTACCTGCCTGCGGAAATCCATTCATAGAAATCGTGCCTGCCTGCGGAAATCCATTCATAGAAAGCGTGCCTGCCTGCGGAAATCCATTCATAGAAAACGTACCTGCCTGCGGAAATCCATTCATAGAAAGCATTCTTGACTGCGGAAATTCGTTCATAAAAAACTACTTTCCTACAGAAATCCATTCATAAAATGCTAGCTGCCTGCGGAAATCCATTCATATAGAGCATTCTAGTCTGCGGAAATTCATTCATAAAAAGCTACCTGCCTGCGGATATCCATTAAAACAAATCATTCTGGTCTTTAGATATTCATTAATAAAAAACATAATTGCCTTCGGCGGCCCATTCATAAAAAGTATAACTGCCTTTGGAAATCCATTCATAAGGAGCATTTGAAATGTATAGTTCGTGATATGCAATATCACACATCTTATTACAGATTTGATTAATCCTTTGACTGAGCAAACTTGTACCAGGTTGGGTGTTTATATACTGTAACAATATGAACATTTACAAGAACATATTGACCCATTCACTGCCGCACTGAGGAATAATTTCAGACCAACGATGATTATTGACTTATGTAACTTGTTTAGTAAGCACCGGAGGAATGGACATTTATATCCATTGAAGCGTATATACATATATATATATATATATATATATATATATATATATATATATATATATATATATATATATTGTAACAATATGAACCATTTGAAAGAACAAATTGTATATACTAATATAGTTTGCATATATTATAATGTAATATTTTAGGATAAGTGGTTTATTTTATCCATTTTTGAGGTGCTGGATGGTGAAGGAATTATCTCAGGTAAGAAAAAACGCCTCGATTCTTCATGGTGATGGAATTATCTCAGCAAAGAAAAAACGCCTCGTTCCTTCACTATTCTTGAGGTGCTGGATGGTGAAGGAATTATCTCAGGTAAGAAAAAACGCCTCGTTCCTTCACTATTCTTGAGGTGCTGGATGGTGAAGGAATTATCTCAGGTAAGAAAAAACGCCTCGTTCCTTCACTATTCTTGAGGTGCTGGATGGTGAAGGAATTATCTCAGGTAAGAAAAAACGCCTCGTTCCTTCACTATTCTATGAGAATAGTGAAGGAACGAGGCGTTTTTTCTTACCTGGTTTATTTCGAGCGAGCAATTTTTTCAAGAAAGAATCAAGACCAGATAAGGCCCTTCTCCTCTCTCTTCCTCTGAGCACTTTCGGGGCACACGTTCCATCAGTAGTGCCTGTTTATGTTGCCTTTTGATTAGCTTCCTCTATCATCCATCACCTCAAAAGTGGACACAGAATCTTCGAACTATTTCTTAAATTCAACGTTGGCACAAAATTGTTAATGATGTACTCCGAAATCGCTCTGACGCTCAGAATAAATAATTTGGAAAAGCAATCCTGCACCTCCAAAATGGAAGTATTTTTAATCATGGGTATGTTTTATCAAATTGAAACTGCCAGGAAAAGCTACATTTTTTCATGGCGCGTCTCACGTTTTGAATCCTTTTTATGTCCCATCAAGATCATAGAACAATTTAAATTAAATTCAGCTTCAAGCGTCCAGAAGGCAAGGCTATGTGTTAGCTAATATATAGATTCAGTCAGATATCTATAGATCAGCCGACTTGCAACCATATGCAAGGTCATTAAAGTCAATTTCCATTGATGATTGATTCATGAACCTGGGTGAACTATTGTAACTAGATATTCTCATCGATTAAGATGCTGATTAAATTTTAAAGATTAGTATATGGGTTTAACCCATATAATTTTCTTATCAACTATTGAGGTCGTACACATGACGCGATTTTCGAAATATTTCCTCAAATGTCCATCAACCTACCCAGGAGAAGACGAAAATAAGGTTCGTTCAAAGCTGTGTGTGTGTGTGTGTGTGTGTGTGTATATATATATATATATATATATATATATATATATAATTGTAACCTCTGTTGTAACATTGTTTTTTCTCGATATTTAAACGTTCCATGTAAATATGAAGATCGAGTTGTTAACGGCTGAACCAATAGAAAAGGCGGTTTAGAAGGGGGATTTCGAAAAATTTCAAGTATCTTCGTTATTATACGTCGGATCGAAAAAGCGTGTAGAACAGTTCTTATTGAAAATTAAATGTTCTATAAGTATTGTTATATACCTTTTTTTCAGTTCTTGATTATTAACAGAGATATTTGCATTTTATAGCTTTCGGCCTTCAGTAACCCCTCCTACTCATGTCATATTAACAATAAACTATTATATCATGAAGCTCTTTATTTGAAGCCTAAAAACCGAATTATGTTTTCATTGAACTTTTATTTTTTGAGATAATTGCAAATACGTGGGGCACGTGGGAAACCTGTTAAGTTTTCCCAGCCCATGCGTGACGGACTTTTAAAATCATATGTATATTTCTGAAGTTAATGTAATTTTCATAGAATACTAAAATGAGGCATTCCAGCGAACATGAATTAAATAATTCATAAGATGGTATTGGCCAGTTGTTGCCCAATGTTTATGGCATAGTAAATGTTGAAATCGACTATGAAAGAATATATTTTTGTAATATAGAATCTGTAAAAGAATACTTATTTTGTGAATTTTATTTGACATATTTATTTTATGCTCTATTGAATGAATTAATTGCAAATTTTAGAGCGGAGATATATTCCTTACATTATTCAGAGGACCTTAAGCTAAATAAATTTATAATATCGAATGATGATGATATTGCATTATTGTTCTGATAATATTATCAGATTTTTCCCCCCTAGCTTCCAAGGATAGGTCCTTTAAGTTCTTCGAATCAATATCGCACCCAGGGTTAATGCCACTGAACTAGGGGAACTGAACGAAGTCGGATCCTGAATAAGAAATAAGCTTTAGAATCTGAGTAAGATTAAGGCGGGCTCCAGGAATTCTTGGAACAGAGTGTAATCCTCAAGGTGTTACGGTTTCTTCGTATCAGCTCAAAGAAATTCCTCTCTCTACATTTACGGTCAAATTTAATATGTTTCATTTGTAACAAGAGTAGTACACTTTTATATTCAAATTGTTTGTTAACAAATACTAATATGAAATTTAAATAAGAATGATTACATCTCAGAAACTTTAGAAATTTTAATAGCTCCTCCTTATTACTGAAGTAAAAGTGGAGTAGTGAGGTCAAGTCTAAGTTCATTAAAGTTTGTATTGATGAGCACATATTTAAAAAAACAAAAAACAATGGCAAATGTCTTGGACCCGCAGTTGGAATGCAACTGCTTCTGTACAGCGTGATTCTAGTAAACTCTTATCCTATGCCATTTTTATTTAAATTGTAACAACTGTTTTATTTCATAGAATTTCAATTTACTTTTATACTTAATATCATTTACCTATTTTTTTTGTATTTTAAACACATCTGCAGCTGCTGATGAGCTCTCTCACTCTCTCTCTCTCTCTCTCTCTCTCTCTCACACACACACACACACACACACACACACACACACACACACATACACACATGAAGGGTTTTGTACTGGAGAAGAAAGAGGGAATAGGGTTTGAGATATCTTCATCTGTGGATCCCTGCCGGATCGTTCATGTGCAGTTTTGTTATGTACAAAAAAGTTATTGAACAGAAATATAAGAAATACAATTTTCATATGCCAAAAAAGTTTCTGCAGTCAAAATGATATTGATTTTTTTTTATATATCAAATATTGTATCCTTTATGATAAATAACCAAAGAAAGTCAAGTATCCTTTAAGAATGACCTCGTCTTATGAAATTGTAATTTCGGATGTTTTGCTTCCTTATACGTAGTAGAGGAAGCATTATAATTCTAAATATGTTCATTACTTGCAATAGACTTATCTGTTTTGACCCTCCCTGAGACCTTTGTACAAGATTCTGCGTGACGTTAGTACATAACAACATCTCTCGCATAACTCCAAAAAGACCTTACAATATTAGTATTTTCCATTAGAGATTTTTGTAACGTCTAGTGTGCGCGCTTCTCCTGTTCACTGAAATCGACTAAGGAGACAAAGAAAGAAAACACCAATAGTGAATTTCTCCGAACATTAACTTCCTTCTATTTCGTTCTAAATCATTAATAGATCTCTATTTATTTAATTTTATGACTGTTTTCTATTGCGATAAATTGGAAAGGAGATATCGTTCAAACTTAGTAATTGAAATGATTTGCAGCCAAACATTTTGTTTATTTTATTTAACAGGAGTAGAGTGGAAGTCATGTGGTGGCCACATGAGATTTGTTTGTTGAACATTCATTTCCAATGTGTATTGAGGGACTGAAATAGTGAAGGAAGATCAGAGGAACCTAAATGGGACAATCTACCAATAAATACATCAAAAGGGGGAAGAGAATTCTGCTCGATACCAGATTGGTTCAAAAACAATCATCCTTCCCACAAAAGTCGCTAACTAATGTTAACTACGAATATGCAATACATTAAATAGTAGTTTTGTATCCCCAGTCCAGATGCACTGACGTACAATAAGAGAGAAAGCAGTCATGGAGAAAACTGTCCAAAAATCAGTCTACCTCATTGTGTTTGTTGTGTAAATTGGTGGAGCTTTGTTTCATCTTGCACCAGCAGTGCTCAGAGACTTGACTTGAAGAACACCAGGTTGTTGACTTACAAATGAAATTCCCGGAAGTGCGCATGCAGCTAGAACAAGTGGGGGAGGGGTGTGCTTAAATAATTTATCTGCTGAGAACCTTACACGTGTAGTCAAGCCAAACAGGGACCTAATGACTTAAAATTAAAAGATCATTAGGACTTATTAACTTTAGGGTTTTTTATAACAATTTGTTTAAAGTGACATGTATCTACTATATCTATCTATATATATATATATATATATATATATATATAAAATTGTAACCTCTGTCTGTACATTGATTTTTTTCGCGAAATTTCACGATAAAGTTTCGTTTTGCATGTCATGGACACAATATCTGCATTTTGTTTCTTTCGTATGTGCTTGTTTATTTGTTTGTTTGTTTGTTACCTTTTCACGCATAAACGGCTGAATCGAATTTTATGAAACTTGGTATGTATATTACTACTAGTCCAACTTAGACTTAAGGCTATATTAATATTCTCTAATAAAAAACAGGAGTGGGGATTGTAGGGGAGGCCTGAAATTAAAAATAGTGATATTTCGTTTCCTATTCGTTTTCTGCAAATATGCACATGGCAAAAGTAGTTTATTTTTTTCTTTGAAGTGACATTTGTGATATTCACTTCTGTCTTATAACAAAGTATAAACGAGATATACACTAAAACTTTAGAGGGAGCTAAATCTATGTTAATATTTTGACCTTAATAACTCAAAGCTATGCATAATGCACAGGAGGAATATGACAATTGGAGGACAGTGAGGTCTAACATAAAAAATTAATTTTATTATTAAAAAGTCTACAGCAACGACGGGTATAAACCCTAAACACTGGGACGGGTAAATGTCAAAATATTGTGCAATGAAAAGCCTTGCCAAAAATATATATATATATATATATATATATATATATATATATATATATATATATATATTGTTGAGCTTAAAGATCCTGGAATGAGTTGTCCCCTGTAGACTGTAGGGAGTTGTTTTACAGTGGTCAGTTCACATGGGTCTGCCACATGGGCGCGATATCTATGAGTGTCATAATCGTTAGCCATCCCTAGGGGCTGACATACGTAAACTCGCTAGATTTCCGCTTATACACTAGAACCGCGACACTAGTCCGTTCTGGTAGCGAACTAGCTAACTAATGTTTTTCCCGGGATGGGGGGATTGAACCGTCAACTATTTTTACCTTGAGCATACTAAGGATATGGATAGTTGCATCCGCGCCTTAATCTGCAAGACTTAATTTAATTGTTATCAATTTTTTATGCAGTTTTAATGATCCCATATATATATATATATATATATATATATATATATATATATATATATATATATATTAGCCATTTCCTCTACATAGTAACCCTATGTGGAGGGATCTTATTTTTCTGCACATGCCATGCATATTTGCATTATATGTGCATTTTGTCAAAAATTTTAACAATTTTTTATATAATAATATATACATATAATGAAACGTAAATAAGATTATAAAAATTAAACTTGATAAAATAAACAAAAAACATTAAATAGTACAATTAAATAACCAATAAAAATGACATTATATTAAGTTTGTATTATCTTTTCCTCTTTCAACTTAATGATATCGTAGGCTATTTCTTTTAATAAATTTATGTGTTTTGAAAATAAAATATCAGAACTGATAGGCCATCCGGGAATATGAGTCTTTAACTGTTTTCGTATGTCCTGAGTCAGTCTTCATTCATAAATCAGGTGAATGTAACTGTCGCATTCACAAGTATTTGAGTCAGTAAGTTTGAATCTGTATAAGTAAGAGTTTGTATTTCCGTGTACAGTTAGTGTTTGTGTGAGATAAAATGTATGTTGGGATATTGGTTTTTAAAATAGGGATATATAATTTTAGATGTAATCCTTTATCTGTTTGATTCCATCTCTGTTGCTACAAATTAATACTTTTTAAGATCTTAACACGATTGGAGTAATTTTATTGTAAGTTACCTCTTCACTACTTTTAGAGGCACTTTTGGCGTGAATATCGACTATGCAATATATTCACGGGTTAACTCCGACCAGAAGGTGGGTTCCGACCAGGTAAAATGTAAAAATAAACATTAACTGTAGTATTTTTCCATAGTAGCAGTTTATGAATGATCAGGGCTGTGTCAGTAGTCCTTTTCCTAGAGATGGTCACATAACGAAATAAATACGAGAAGTATGAAGAAACGAAACGAAAATTGTAGGATTTTTTTACAATCTATGATCAATGATAGAAAGTCCATCACTCTATGGGTTTCTATACTAAAGGATATTTTCTAGAGGCCGGATATGAAGCTTTTATGAAGCCTTATAGTAAATTCTAGTGTAGTGGGTATGTGTTTCTCATTAATTCTTCCAGGGATACTAGGGCAGTAGAGGATCGAATCAATCTGGATGCAGAAAATGAGCTGTGGCCTCTTAACCGTGGTTCAAGCTATTGGACTCAAAAGCTCTTTGCAGGCGCTGAAGATGCAACTGTTCCTCTTATAGTGCACTCTGTCGTAATAAACGCTTTCTGAATGAAAACAGGCCTCTTTCGTACATCCAGTGTGTTGGTAGACGCGAACATCGTATTTTAGTTAGTCGAAAATATATTAGTTGTCCAGGTTATGTTATTTTATATTTCTTGAGAAGGTTGTGGTTGGCATTGGGAAGTCTATTGCTAAATATAAAGAGCTAAAGGAGGAAATAAGTTAATACTCGCCTAAAATTGATTATGAAAATTTATGACAGTACATATGAATTAAATCAGATATTTATTATTAATAAAAGGATTGTATCCTGCTAAAGTATATAATTCGCATGACCTGGTTCGAAATTTTTGCCAATACTCCTTGAAAATGAAAAAAGGTTTGGATTATACATTTCCTTGGTGTTCGTATTTCTCATTTAACTATTTTCATTGTTAATACTATTAAGGTCTTCGGGTATTGACCGCGTCTTCATTTGAATGCAGACACGGTCAATACCCGAAGACCTTAATAGTATTAATGACCAGGACCGTGGAAGTCTACGAGTATATATATATATATTGCATTATTTTGAAACTCAAGTATTAAGAAAGCAATTGGAGCTTTCTTGTTTTCAGGGCCTTCAGTAACCCCTCCCCCTTTCTATTCACATTGAAATAAAGAATTTGTGTTGACATGTGGTCAAAACTCTGTTGCTCTGGGACTTCTCCGAATATCTGTCACATACCACGTTATTACCAGAACAAAAGTAAACTCCTGTTTTCGTTGCTGAGAGTTCTTAAAACTTATCCAACAAACATAAAACTATAATATATATATATATATACATATATATATATATATATATATATATATATATATATACACACATATATATATATATATACACACACATATATATATATATAACCAAAACAACCAATATAAATAAAACTAATATACATACTAAAACTAAAAATATAAATAAAACTAATATACAAACAGAAAACTAAAAATATAAATAAAGCTAATATACAAATGTCATTATTATAAACTATGGTACATGTCATATCCCCATCTCGGTCGTTAGAAAATGATTAATGCAGACCTTTCGGAATGATGATGCTTTTATTTCTTCCGGTAAAGCTTTCAGCTCTCTTGCAGAAACAGCAGAGAAAGATTGGCGAAATATGCTGGATTGGCAGGCTGTCAGTTTGAAATTATTTACCAATCCCTCACTGTTCATGAGAATAAAACCCTCATGAAGATTTTTGGGCACTCCAAAATCCAGGATTTTCTTTGAACGACATTGTATATTTAAGCGCTGATATACCTTAGACGTGAGCCATCCCAGAGCTTTCTAGTATGACGTTATGTGCTCATCTCTCTTAGCATTGAATATATATCTGATAGCTGTTTTAAATGCTCTCTGGATTTTTATGTCTTCAGTAGATGTAATATCTATATAAACGGAGTCGCAGTACCACATTAATAGCAAAATTAGACTGGTTACAAGTTTTATCTTAATTTCTAATGGGAAGAAGTTTTTATATTTTAATATTATGTAAAGATTTTCTTCTTTTGTTAGCTACCGAAGCTGCTTGATCCTGGCATGAGAGATTGCTGTTAAATATTACGCCAAGTATACTCATTTGTTCACTCTTTTCAATAATCCGCTCATTTATTGTTATTGAAAGTCTAGGCTGTTTAATTTTTTTTAATATTTTTGGGGTACCTAGCAGTAGCCACTTGTTTTTTTTTTGTGTTTAGAGTTAACGAATTTTTCGCGCTCCAATCAGTAATCCTCTTTAAGTCCTCATTTATTCATTTTAAAAGTTCTTTTGCGTTTTCCTAAATGATATTAAGTATAAAGTAAATTAGTATAGGATAAGATTTTACTGGAATCCCGCTGTATAGAAACAGTTGCATTCTAATTGTGGGCCCTCTAAGACATTTGTCTTTGTTTTTTTTTTGTTTTTTAATATGTGCTCATCAGTCCAAACTTAGATGAACTTAGATTTGACCTCACTACTTCACTTTTACTTCAGTAATAAGGAGGAGCTAATAAAATTTGGATTTCAAAAGTGCAGAAGCGAAATAAGCACAATTTGAAAAATATACGTTTGGACCTAGCATTTATTATTTACACGCATTTACGCAATGCTATCGCAAGTGTATAACAGCGATGGTAGGAAAGGCGCCTTGAGTTTAACCTCGATATATCGTTTACCCTAAAAAAATTCTGCAACAAATGTAACAATATACAATCCAAAGATTATAGCTAATAATCGTTACTTGAGGCAATTTTCATTATAAAGCAGCAAAATTTCTTATCAACTGGTAGTTTGGATTTGTTAAATGAAAGGTTAAGCCAATCGACGAATAAAAAAAAAAACCCTTTAGGTCTAGCGAATAGAGGAGATGTATTTTATTCATCAAGAAATGAATTTCACCGGATTTAAGGTTTCGCCCCTTCCCCATTTTCCAGTTAAGCTGAATTTGAAAGGAATAAATTTTCACGCCATGCAGATCCATCAATCTCAAAAGCTTTTGCTTCTTGACTCCAAATGGGATTCTGGAGAATTCCCACAAGCACATAGAAATTTATTTATTTTGATCAATCACCGTTATATTTGAGCAAATGACTATTTTTTGGGTTAAAGTTAATATTGAATATATGAATTCATTTCATATTCTGTATTTCTATATGCCACTAGTGAGGAAATGGTAAAACCTCTACAAAAACTTTATTATTCATCTAAAGTTAATTAGGTAACCTGCTCTCCTGGTTTCTCGTTCTTGAATTAACGTCTCTTGAGAACTGACTAGGTTTTAGAATTGGAACCAGGTCCAATTTCAGCCAATAACGGCGATGAACTTTGGTGTTGAATGAAACGATTAAATGCCAAGTATTGTATAGAAGAAATAAACATTTTGAGTTCAGAACAAGCGGCGTAAGTACTATACTGGCAATAGGTGATGCCAGTTGTAAAATTAGTGAAATGATTTTGAGTTGCAACTTTTAGTTAATCTGGGAATTCCAGCTCAGGTATTATACCTTCCGGTCCATTCCTAATTACCTTTTATTCTGACTTTCTAAAACATATTTGGCTCGACTGTTTAAGAAGGACAAATGTCTGCCACACTACACATGTTGGGAGGTCATTTGCTCAGCTTGAGGTGCAATTGAAAAATAAAATTCGCTTTTTCTTTAGCTACTCAGATTATTTCATGAGAGAAACTGATAGAAGACCGAACTCAACCTTGATAAACTATTCAATTTTGCATAGAAATTGAGAATGAATGGTGAGATGAGATCGCCAGTGAATCTTATCAGATCGCAAGGAATGTGCTTACTTTGCCCAGCCCCTGGTTGATGGACTTTTGTTTTTGAGTTCCTTCTTTACTATCAGATTTCACTTAAGGGAAATCAACTAATGAGCTTGCACTCATGATGCAATTTTCGAAAAAGATTTTTAAACGAATGAACGGATGATGAAATGAGGTCCTCTAACTCTCTAGTGATTGCAATTTTTGTTTGATCGTTACTAAACTCGATATTTAATCCTTTTATGTAAAAAGGAAGATCAAGTTCCTTATTGTCAGAAATCAGACAATTGGGAGGGGGGTTTTACAAGGGGAATTTCGAAATATCTCCATTACTAACGTCGAATTAAAAAATTGTATAGAATCAATCTTATTAAAAATTAAATGTTCTATAATTGTTGTCATATACATTTATTTTCTATTTTGAATATAAACCGAGATGTACCTATGTTTAGTTTTCAGTCTTCAGCAAATCCCACTCCCACTCATGTCACATAAACACATTATTATACGAGATACTTGCAAATACGTTCTGCTGAAGCCTCCCCCCGTCTTTAGTTCTTAGAAACTAAAATTTTTGAGATGACAATTATTTCGATTCATTATAAATTGCATTGCTATATATAGTAAATAGTATTCAGTAAAATTAATATATTATATTCAGATTTGTTTCAGTAATTTTTCCTCTTTCCGGTGAACAATATTTCTATCTCTCCGTCGTAGAGGTTATTAAAATTTAAATTGACTGAATAACTCCTCATTACCGTTTATTCACTTAATACTCAAGGAGGCTTTAAGTGTATGTAGTATGTACATTTATCTATTGTAAAAATTCACGCGGGAAATCTGCTTAGTCGACGCAGCCTGGACTATTTCAGTTGACGGACTTCTTTTTTCCAGAAGAAGAAGAAGCGCAAGTTTATTAAATTAATGAATACTACTCACGACATCTATGAGCTGCGAGAGGCGGAGACCCATCTTGACGGTGAGCCTGTCCGAGTTGTTGCCGACCGGTCTGATGAGCCTGTTGTAGTTGGACAGGAGATCGTCATAGAGTCTCTTAGCTTCAGGGTTACACACTACTACCGTCAGCCAAACCGACAGATACACCAGGCACCCATCCGCCCTCCACATCTTACTACACCCCTAAACAAAAAAAATCAATGCATAATTAATACAAACAATACATAAATACATGAGGCCAAGAAAGGTAAAAAACTAAGTGCATTAGAAGGTCTGGAGATTGTGTTGAACAAGAACCTAAAAGGTAATCGCTGTTTGAACAAGAAGACCGATTGCTATAAGTCTGCAATGGTGGGGGTACTGGACCTCGATCGTATCTCCCGCGCACTAGCCAGTCATTTACTGTCTTCCCCAATGAGCGCATGCAAGTAGGTCAGTAAATATTATTTAGCTATACCTCAATTGATCTCCCACTCTCCGTATTTTATTTTATTTTACTTTAGGATTTGACTTAAGTCCATTCATTATATTCACTTCTGTTAAATATTTGTTTCGTGTTTTTATTTATTGATATTAATATGATTAATGACCCTGTTGTAATGTATGGAGATTTCATTGATGTTATTGTTTTTCATGAGTAGGTCTGAAGATGGAGACAATAGTCTCAGTGCTGAAATAAAAATTTGTGAAGAATTGGACGTATTTTTCTCTCTCCAAGTAATACATAATTAATACTTACAAACAATACATAATTATTTATTTATCTGTTAGTTTGGTGTCACGCAATTTGGAGCGTTTTACACCTTTCATCACAATATTAGAATGGTAAAAAAATACTGCTGCTGGGCGAAATTACTAATGGAAAAGAAAATGTAAAAAGTAATAAGGAATAATCAAATACAACTGTTAAAACAGAAATAATTTTGAACGGGAAAAGAAGGAACAAAATACAAACAAAAATAGAGCAAGAATAATTAATAAAAGAGAAAAAAATTAATCAAAGGTGTAATATTAAATTCAAATAAAAAAAAAATTATAATATTACGTATATGTAACCTGGGTTAGTAGTAATATATTATATTACTACTAACCCAGGTTAGGTTTCTGGCTATATTAATATTCTCTGAGACGAACAGGAGTAGGGGTTATAAGGGAGGGCTGAAATTAAAAATAGCGATATTTCGTCTCCTATTGGTTTTTCAGCAATTATGCACATGACAAAAGATATGCACTCTATTCTATGATTATGAATAATATGGCTAATATGATATCTATGATTATGTTACATATAAAAAAAGATACATGTACTGGAAACGGGCAATATACAAATATTTTGGAGAAGTTAGTACATAACAAGTACTTTTATTGTTAACATATCCCCAGCAAGCCGAGTACATGGGTGTAAATCCTAAGCATGGAGACGGGAAAATGTGAAAATATTGTACAAAGTAAATCTCAAAAATAACATCATCATTCAGCCTCAAATAATTCCCTGGGCGAAGCCGGGAACCTTAGCTAGTAATAAATAAAACATTGATGAATATTCTTAGTGAAGGCCGCTGTTGGAGATATCCTTATGTGATATGGTTGTTGGTCACTAAGGTTCAAATAATACATCAGTTTTCTGCCGACGTTTCGGTGTAATTTATAAACGTTGTCAAGGACTGCATAGTTACATTTATAGAAATAACAAACATAGATGGATTGTTATTTTTTAGTGATACTTAATTATAATATATAAGATAAAAGTCTATGTAAATTTTATAATATAGTTCAAAAGTCAATGTATAAAACTACTTAAGAACTCACTTGTTTGCCAGAAATGTATGCGGTAATTGAGTCGAATGCAAAAGAAATATGTTTATATTATGGAAATTTCTTTTGGCATTTGACTCAATTGCATATCTTGCAATCTAGTCAGTTCTTAAGTAAGTAGTTTTATACAATGACTTTTCAACTGTATTATAACATTTACATAGACATTTATCTTGTTATGTTTCAACGTTAGTGACCGACAACCACACCACATAGGGATAAAACTATGATGAGTCATAATTTATAATAAATAAATGAGAAATTATTTAGAAATTTCTAAAATCGTATACAAGCATTCAGAATCACACACACGCAAAGACACCTCACACACACGGATGCTCACGCAAGGTAGTACAAAATTAAATTTTGCATTACATTTGGTATTGTATTAAGTTGGAATTAAACTTTTATGGCTATATTTCTCTAGAAATAGGAAGAGGGTAATTATTATAAAAGTTTGTTTAGATGTTCTTGTTTTAAATATGTTAACAGAAGCGTCCGGATATGTACTTTTGTCAGTTAGAAGTTAGCCCAGATTGTAATGTAGGTCTATGTTATGTCATCTTCAACAGTCAGGAAGTAAGAGTTTTATAGTGAGTAGACTATTACATAGCGAACAAGTTGTTGGTTCAGATTTTGCCATAAGGTACTTATGTGTTAGAGGAACCTCTTCTCTTCTTGAAGTTCAATTACTTCATGACCTTTCCATTGTCGTATTTTTTATTTCCCTTGACTTGCAATCTATTGATAACCATTCTTCTACCCCCAATTGTAAAATCTTGTTTTTGTAGTAATGTAGTTGAAAGTTAATGGTATTTGAGTTATGTCCGATATCACTTTTGATTTTTGTAATTTTGGCTTGTGTATCAACCAGCCCTCAGTTCATATCTCAGTTATACCCGTAAGTACAGGTAGCCAAAATAAAATGACTCTCTTATTTTTCAACTGTAGGTTATAAAGAGCGTCCTTCATATTCGTTATAATGGGGTTAGAGGTTAAAACTTCTGAGCGTTTTTGCAGACAACTCAAGGAGTCCGTAAATATGTGACGTTATTGTTTGGTGCTTTGTTAATTTTTTGAGTCCCAAATGCATCGCTTCTAGTTTAGCAATGTAGTTACTTTAGCTGTTCGGGAAACGATGCTTGTGAACAGTGTTCTCACATTAATACTTACAATACATACTTAAAACAAACTATACACACAGATTCAGATCTGGTGGTTATAAATTATCTTCACCGAGTAACTGATTAATTAAATTACGGGCATCAGTTAATAATAGTACTTTGGAAATAACAACATCATAATATTTCTCCCGACATACTGGACGATAGAGAAACCAATTGATCCGGATTGTTACGGCCCAATTCTATCCTCACAAACTATAGAAGACTGGTGACGCAAACAGAAGACATAGAGGAGAAGCACGCGCGAGGATGGCTGCGTGAGAGTGGGTTGATAACAGATTCCAAATGGAGTGCTTCTTACAGCTTCTTCAAAACGCTTTGATGGATTGGTGTGTTTTATGTTAGTATTTTTGAACCATGTTCATCCTGAATCGTCCTGGCGAGGCGCCGAGAGCGGAAGGGAAAAAAAAAGTCCGTCACGCAGGGGCTGCGTTAATTAAGCATATTTCCCAAGTGCGTCACGTTTTTGCATTTATCTCAAAAATTAAAAGTTCAATGAGAACATTATTTGGTATTTAAGCATCAAATAAAATACTTCATAACACAATAGAATATTGTTAACAAGAGAAGAGTAGGAGTGGGGGTTTACTGAAGACCGAAAACTAAAGAATGCAAATAACTCAGTTAATAATCAAGATAGTGAAAAAATATACACACCAACATTTATAGAACATTAAATTTGTAATAAGATTGGTTCTTTACAATTTTTCGATCCGACGCATAATAACGGAGATATTAAGAATTTTCGAAATTTTCCCCCCCGTAAACCCCCCTTCCCACTGGTCCGATTTCAGTCGTTAACGAACTTGATCTGTCTTTTTGTATAAAACGATTATATATCAAGTAAATAATATTTGTTGTCTGTAAAAAGAAAAGTTAGTGAGAAAAAAAAACCTGAAAATTTTGAAGGTTTTACCTTCTCTAAAATTACATCGTTAATTTCTAAAGCGTCAACGTAAATGTTGTTCGAAGTGCTGGCCTCTCGTTGCAATACACGCATCACAGATCGCACTGCATCTAAACATTGTTCTGCGGTGAGCTGGTTGCAAACCATTCTGATGCGCTCGATGAGGTCATCCCTTGTGCGGACGGGCTCTCGGTAGACATTTTCTTTCACGTATCCCCACACGAAGAAATCTAGTGGCGTGAGGTCCGGAGACCGGGGAGGCCAAGGCACCGGCCCACCTCGTCCTATCCAGCGACCTGGGTAGTTGATGTCCAACCAGTCTCGTACGGCCCTTCCGTAATGTGCAGGACAACCATCGAGTTGAAACCAGCTCTCAAGCCTTGTTTCCAAAGGGATATCTTCCAAAAGTGCCCGTAAGTCATTTTCCAGGAATAGATGATAACTTTCAGCGTGAAGTCGAGCAGGTAAAAATACGGGACCTATTATGCGATTATAACAAAGACCGACCCACACGTTTACAGAAAACTCATGCTGGTAGTGAAATTCTCTAACAGCGCGGGGATTTTCATGTGCCCAAAGGTGGTAGTTTCTTTGATTGAATATGCCCGCACGTGTAAAAGTCGCTTCGTCCGTCCAGATTACTTTCGAACTTAAGTTTACATCGTTTTTGTACCAATTACAAAAATTTAATCGGCGGGGATAATCAGCGGGTATTAAATTTTGTACCTTTTGTACATGGTAAGCATGCCTGCAGTCAGCCCTTAATGTGCGCCAAATGGTTGTCTTTGGTATGCTTAGAACTGAAGCAGCTCTCCGGACGCTTGTGCCAGGGTTGGTATTGAAGTGCCTCAGTATCCTTTCCCTCCGCCTCAGGTCGGCTTCCATCGGAGCCTGCATACGGTTTCCACTACGATTACATGAGGACCCAGTCTCTCGAAGCCTTCTGAAAGTGCTAGTAAAAACACCTCTGTGTGGGGTTTCTCAGTCAGGAAACCGTCTGCGATATTCCCGAACTGCCTGACGTGCATTGCCATCGCAGAATCCGTAGACGTAGACTATGTCCGCGTTTTCAGCGTTGGTAAATCTAGCCATATTTGTTGACTTCACTGAACAGTACTAGCAACACCACTAATGTGAGAATGCGAGGCTGGATTCCCCCTAAAAAGGATTAAAATGATAGTAAACATTTTAATCCTTTCTTTTTAAGTTTAAACACTCAACCTAGACGTTTTATTGATAAGGAAAGCGTGAGAATATTCATGTTTTCTAAATTTACTCCTCGTGAATTAAAAAATTAAGCTTACTCAACAAGCCAATAGTTTTTTGTAATTTAATTACATTATTAAATAAAAAATACACTTTTTGCCCAACTATTTTCAGTTTTTTGTGATTTTCTCAAAAACGAAGCGAAAACGAGGCATATGCCAGAGGACTGTTTTTCGATCCTCTATCGATCCCTGAAGTTTGTCCGTTTGGTTTGGGGACACCCTGTATACAGTTTTGAACAGACCTCATTTTCGTCATCTCCTGGGTAGGATCGATGAACATTTGAAGAAATTTTTCGAAAATCGCGGCATGAGTACGACCTCAATAGCTTATTTCCCTTAAGGGAAATCTACTACTCGTAATAGAAATGATACCGGTAGAGCACCAGGCTGACTGCAAATACGTTATTGTACGGCAGCTACGGTTTCAGTTTTGTGTACACACAATATGGAGTATAAAAAAGTCCGTCACGCAGGGGCTCTGTAAACTAAGCAGATTTCCCACGTAAAGGTTTACAATAGATTAATATAAATACTGGTAACACAACCGTGATTGTTCAGTGAACAAATACAAACGGTAATGAGAAATCTTTCAGTCAATTTACAATACAAGTTAATTATCTCAACAACGAAAAGCGGCTGAAATTTAAACAAACAGACCAGCCAACCTCGTAGCGCTGAATAGATAGATAGACCGGAAAGACAAACAATTAACGAAATATATCTGAGTATAACATATTAATTTGGTTGAAAACTATTTACTGAAGCTAGTGCTGTAATTTGTTATGAATCAGTTTTATCTCAATCACTTAAATTTTAGTAATCCAAGAACAAAAAAGTCTGTCACGCAGGGGCTGCGTAAACTAAGCAGATTTCCCACGTGAAGTTTTACAGTAGAGAAATCTGCCTAATAACAACAGTAGTAGTAAGAATCTCTAAACCTATTCACGAGGGACGACCACTTACAGAAACGGCCGCCAGAGCTCTCGGCGGAAAGTACGGAACATAGCCGACTCCTGCCGACCACACACAGAATACAAACGCAAATATCTCGGTTAAGATACAGAAAAAATGTATGAAACAATATTTATAGTAAATTTAATTTGCAATAAGATTGGTTTTATACAATTTTTCGATCCGACGCATAATAACGGAGATTTTTTGAATTTTCAAAAGTCCCCTCCTCTAAACCCCCCTTCCCACTGGTCCGATTTCAGTCGTTAACGAACTTGATCTGTCTTTTTGTATAAAACGATTATATATCAAGTTTGGTAAAGATAAAACAAAAATTGCGACCACTAGAGCGGTAACAGACACATATATATATATACAGTTTTGAACGGACCTCATTTTCGTCATCTACTAGGTAGGATCGATGGACATTTGAAGAAACATTTCGAAAATTCCGTCATGAGTACAACCTCAATAGCTGATTTCCCTTAAAGGAAATCTGCTAAAAGGAGTGGGAGTCAACAAAACGTATTTGCATATATATCACAAAGTTAAAGTTCAATGAAAACAATATTTGGTATTTAGCCTTGTAATGAAGTGTTTCATGATATAAGAGCTTATTATTAATATGACACTAGTAGGAGTGGGCGTTTATTGTAAGAGAAAAACTTAAGCAAATATCTTGGATAATACACATTATACGGAAAATGTGTATAGAACAATAATTATAATAAATTTAATTTGCATTAAGATTGTTTCTATACAATTGATCCGACGTATAGTAACAGAGATATTTTGAATTTTCAAAATTCCCCCCCTCTAAACCCCCCTCCCCTTGGTCCGATTTCAGCCGTTGAAGAACTTGTTCTTTCTTTTTATATAAAACGACTATTATTAAATATGTACCTTGAGTTTGGTAACGATTAAACAATAATTGGAACCGCTAAAGCGGTAAGAGATAAATATATGTGTGTGTGTGTGTGTGTGAGTGTATATATATATATATATATATATATATATATATATATATATATATATATACAGTTTAACGGACCTCATTTTCGTCATCTCCTAAGTAGGATGGATAGATATTTGAAGAGAAATTTCGAAAATCGCGTCATGAATACGACCTCAATAGCTGATTTCCCGTCATGAATCTGCTAAAAGGCCTATTTATGTATGTATATATATATTATTTTCCCAAGACTGAATAGTATTTTATTTCTGTTCAAGTAAGAACATATTTTTTAGTAATGTAAATAAAATTATGTTGTCTGTAAAAAGAAAAGTTAGTATTGCAACAACGTGGCGCTCATTCTGTATTTATTTCCCACTATTAATATAAAAGAGGTAGTTAAAATTATTCATGTAAAAAGGAAGAGAAAAGGGGAAAAAAGAGAGGTAATTTAAATAACATACCCATCTTCATGCAAGGCGGATGTTTTTATACACTAGATGAATTCATTCAAAAATGTTCAATTATTAAATAAAACAACTAAATATTTGTCATAAATATTTGTTCTAAAATAATTTGTGATCAAATGCATTGTCTCTTTACGGCGGGGCAAGTTTATCGTCATTCATAAAGCTTGTTATCCTTTAATATATTTGTATATCAACAAATAAAAAAATGTGTGTTTTAGAGTTGTAAAAGGTTGTTTATATATTTAGAGTTGTATTAAGATTGTTAATGAAACTAATTTAAGTACGTAATTATTTAAATTTATGAAATTATAAGGTTATATTTCGCATGCAGTAACTTTCTTCATCAGCTTTTTGATCATGAAATTTCCATTTAAATATTATTCGTTTATACCTAAAATGCAGCTGTGAGAAATAAAAACCATTTTTTTGTTATTGTCCATTTAAACTAAAAATTGTCTTTATAGCACTTGAGAAGTCGAAATCAATGAAATTAATAGAAAAGAAATTATCAAACCACGAAAGGTTTTCTCTTATATTGGTGAAAGAGGTCATAACGCCAAGAGAAATAAAATGAAAATGACGCCCACCTCCAAGAATAGGCCATAATAAAATAGGTGTCAGAGATAAAGAGGAATTAATCGGGGGAGATGAATCTGTCAATGACTGAGATGGACCATTAAACTGAGGGCAGTAGAGCATGAAAAGGGTGATATGACCAGTAAATTGTTACTGCGTTTTTATTGATTCAAGTGTGTAAGGGCTTAAATGACTCTGATAACGTTTTATGATGGGCTCTGACCTCACATCTCTTTTATTTTATCGCTATTTGATATTCTTCCATAGAAAGTATTTCATCTATAAGTCACTCACAAAGGCCCAATATAAACCTCAAAGGGTTTGTATGAAAAGTTATAAAGTAGAAAAGTCACTTTAAATTTCCTCTAGTGAAAATCTTTATTTTATAGTTTAGTTAACAATGACTAGGTTTTATGTAAGGCATATCTATTAATTTTCATTTTATAAGAATAAGAAAGTGCAGTACACTATCAAAATCTAGTAACGGAAATGAATTAAACAAACTAATAAGGAGCTTTCTTTTTCTAACCGGAAATCTCGAGGTCGAATTTCACCAGGAGCCACTTTTTTTTTTTTTATTTTATTTTTTTTTTTAAACTTCTTTATTTAAAATTTTAAATATCTTTATTAATTATAAATAAAATAATTACAAATAAACAGTAACGTTAAATAAAATCGTTTAAAAATTGTATTCAAATATCTGCGTTATTATTGATAATTATTATATACTTATGTTTTCAATTCATAATATATTTCTTGTTTAATATTAAATATTTCCTTATGCCAATTATATTTTAGACAGATAGCATTCGAATTTTCTTTAAATATAGGGAACCTGCTAAAAATTAAATGCCTAAAACTAAAAAAAATGTTATTTATTTATTAATATTAAATAAACGATCAAAAACATGAAAAAAAAAACAGGGAAAAAATAGTCGCTCCCGGCGAGATTCGATCTCGAAATTATTGATTTAAAAAATTAAAGCGCTATCGACTGAGCCATGGGGGAAAATGCGTCCTCTCGCTTTAAGGGAATTTCTCTTTCATTAGGTACTAATGTAAAAAGAAGGCTAAAATCAGACCAGTGCGAAGGGGGGGGGTGGTAAAGGTGGGGAATTTCGTAAATTCCAAATATCTCCGTTATTATACGTCCCATAAAACAATTATATGGAATCAATCTTATTGACAATTTAATTTCCTATACATGTTGTTATTTACGTTTTTTCCCTATCTTAATTATTAACAGAGATATTAATATTTTTCAGTTTTCAGCCTTCAGTAAACCTCCTACTCATCTAGTATTAAAGATAAGCTGTTATATAATGATCCTCTTTATTCGTAGCTTATATACTAAATATTGTGTTCAGTGATTTTTTCCTCTGCGAAAACGTATCAATATGACTACGTATACGTATCAATTGAATCAACCATGCTCTAGATTTCACGATTTCATCTCAAATCGATGTGGAGGGAGGTCGAAAATTAAAAACAATCTACGCTGTCATTGGGAATAGGGAATATATGATGAGATGAAATTGGGCCATACAGGCATGAGGAAAATCTGCTCAGTATATGCACCAACTGCGTGACGGACTTCATGTATTTCTTGGATTTCTTAGCTCACCAAATTTTGAAGACCAAGCACTCCCGGCAGTGCCAGAAGTTCATTGCGACTAAAATTACAAATCTTCTTGTCTGATGAAAAAATGGTGTTAATGAAGTACTCACATTAAGTTTCGCACTGTGAAGACTAAATATATATATATATATATATATATATATATATATGCATGTATAAGATATTCTTTTGTGAATAATAATTGTCAGTAGTCAATATATAGAGTAGCTTTTAAGAGCTGGCTCTGTTACAATGTCTGTATGCCCTTTTCAACGTCTAGTGCTTCTTTGTGGTGCATTTATTGTTCATTAGCCTAACAGCCTTTATTCTCCGCTGGAGAAACCACTGCAAAATTCCATTACGGATAATCAGCAAGGAGTACAGTTTCGGCAAGTTCAAAACTTAGTGGAAAGAAACAAAGTGTTTCAGGCACATTTTACAGTCCGTTTGGGCTAAATACAATAGCTATAATGATAAAGAGTCAGCACATATCCATCGTGACAGTTGTCTCAATTACCAGATACTTGGAAATTAATGCATTTGACCCATCAACAGCAGGTTGCTCAGTAGGGCAATCAATAAAACTGGAAAGCATGAGCAAGGGGATGTGTTATAAATGATCTTAATATGAAATCCACCTATTTAATTTTTGCATTAATTAATTTATTTGTGAGTTTGTAATGGACTTACGGATCTAATAGGTATTCAAATAGTCTAAGAAACGTTACATACAAAGCAACAGGAGTTTTCATTTTTTTTGAATCTGCAAAAGAACAAAAAAGAAAGTAAAACGTGTTAATACTCCTCTAGGTGCACCACAAGGGGTGGACTCTGGACAGGACGGACTTCTATTGTGTTAGAAACACGTTATAAAGCGTGTAAAAAGGAAGAATTCTGGACGTTGTAGAAAGAAAGCCTTTTTGTCTGGTTTGTGGTGGTTGTTGTGGCATGATAAGAATAGGGGAAGAAAGAGATAGTAATTGTAGAGTGCGCTAGTGACAGTGAGGGTTAAGGCGTGGGTACACCTACCACTACCGTCAGTAAGCCGAAGGGAAAAATAGGATCAGGTTGTTCCCCGGCCAGAGAAAAAATCGGTTCACTATCAGAGCACACTAGTGTCCCAGTGCTTGTGAATTAGCGGGAGTCTGAAGAATATATGCGTCTGCCAGCCCCTCTGGATGACTAACGATTATCTCTTAGCTCCCGTCCGCAGGCAGGCAGAAAGTCTGAAATGGCTACAGACCACCGGATACAAAGGGGCTCTTCTTTCTGCTAGAGGCAACTAATTCCAAGAGAGTCTTGGATAACAGGGATTGAACGTCGAGTTGAGACAATCGGGGTTGGCTAATGCCAACGGGGGAGATTATTTACAACTTATGCCACTTAAACTTAAGGGATATGACTAATTTAAAACTATCCATGAAGGGTCAGAGGCTCGTTAACAATGTCTTCAAGACGGTCGGTAGACTATGACCCTTGCCAGTTAGTGGCTCGAAGAGGCGGAATGATGCAATTAAACAGCTGGTTTGGGGGGGGGGGGTCTTAGCCTGCCCCTTTATGAACTCTCAAGCTTGGGGGAGACCCAAGTGTTGGTGGAGATCAGGGAACAATACCTTCCTACAAGTAGTCGGATTTCCGCCAAGGGAAATCAGCTATTGAGGTTGTACTTATGACGCGATTTTCGAAAAATTGTCTTAAATGTCCATCGATCCCAAACAGGAGGTGATATGTCTATTACCGCTCTAGCGGTTGAAATTTGTGTTGTTAGTCATCTAAATCAATATATAAGGGTTTCATGCAAAACTGAAGAACAAGTTCGTTATCAGCTAAACTCGGAAGGGGGGGGGGAAGGGAAACTTCAAAAATTTGAAATATCACCCTTAATACACGTCGGCTGGAAGTATTGTATATAATGAATCTTCTTTTAAAACTCAATTGTTTAGAAATGTTGCTATATACATATTTTCTATAATATGAATATTAACAGTGATATTTAAAATTTAGTTATCAGTCTTTAGTAAACTCTCACACATTAGAGTGTTCTATTTTTTTTTACCCTCTACAAAGCTCTCAGAAAAAAGAAGAAAAAAACCCCTTCATTGATTTGCTAGAATGGTAACTCTGTTGATTTGATTTCAAATTGGATTTTCTATTTATCAGCTTAATTAGAAGCCTATGAAGGAATAAGTTTAAATTAAAGTTGGCCATGAAATAATCAGTAATGCAATTTTATCAAATGTAAAATCCTTAGATTCGGTGTTAGCTGAAGATAAAAAACAGAAAATACAAGTAACTCACATAACATTAAATTTGGTGAAACAGTGTGCGCACGAAAAATTATATGACATTAAATGATTAAAAAAATTAATTAAATAAAATTTTTAGATCCGATTAAAAAATACGAAGATATTATTTTATTTTAAACCTCTCCCGATTACGGTCATTGACAAATTTAAATGAAGCTATATGAATCGTTTAAAAATTGAGTCAGTGAATATTGATGTCTCTAGAAAATATAATCTTTACTGATGAAGTTACACGCAACATACTTGCACCCGCCCTACATTGCAAAATATTGAAAATCATATAAACCGTCAGTCAATAAAAGATGTTTGAATTAACATTTCCCATTTCCGTAATTGTAAACTCAGGATTTTGTTTCATTAAGCAAACTGTTCCAGGATAACGCCTCAGTCCTAATACAAGTTTTCTCGTTTCTTTAATTTAATAATGAGATACATTTTAAACATTTTCATCTCAAAGACAGCACTCTGATCTTTATAAGATTTTATGAAAGAAAGACGCACCAGCTGTTTACTTCAAAGATTTGTCTTTAAAACGTTAATTAGCGAGCTTAAACGAGTAAGTAAAGAGAATTTATAATATAAATGCTTCTGGTATCAAACTTACTCCTGCTTTAGTACTTCCTTTAAATGAAAGAGAACCATTTATAACTTTGCTTTGAGTTAAATGGGAATTTTATTTGACTGTCAGTGCAATATATAAGCCTGGTTATTGAGGCGAACGATAAACATAACAGCTGAAAAGATCTATTAACTCTTTTAGATCGGGAAGAAAACATTTTTAAGGAAAATCATTCAGTGACTTTTATAACGTGAAAAGCTGTAAGTCGGCGGTATACAAGATGAGGCTTTAGACCTTTCCTCGGGATGAAAAGGGATACAAAGGAGAAGGACGTTCGGGATTGGAAAACTTTGATACACTTGGGACTTTGGGGATATACTACAGACTTAGACCGCGATATTACATGAACAGGGGTACAGCTTTTTCTTTTAAAAAGCCGACAGACATAAAAGCTAAAAATCTGTTTTCTTTTTTGTAACCAATAACTTATAAATGTACTCATTCTAAACTTAGGCGTGCAGCTACCTCGTTATCAATAGTGAAATATTTAGAGAAAAAATTCGCTGAAGTTCTGAATTAAAGAAAACGATACTTGGAATTTAAAATTTCCAATGGAGCAGAAAAACTCCCACTTTTCTGACCACGTAGAGCTATCGCAAATGATATAATAAAACCAATACTTTAATTATTTCGGTTTCTGGGCATCAGATCAATTTCCGTTATCACGTTACTCGTAGATTTTTCAGGGAAAACAAAAACCTCTTTGAATAAATAAAGACGAGAACATTTACAAATCTGCACCCCCATCCCTACACAAATTAATTTTGCAAGCTTCGAATTAAAAATTTCTAAATTATCCCTTTTGAGTATAAGTATTAAACTGTTCAACAATATTTTCAAGTTAGGAGCATGTTCTCAACAGTGGAACGAATCAATTATAATCCCTATCAAAGGCGAAGAAAAGACAAGAAATACCCCTCCAGCTTCAGGCCAATGTCACTGACATGCTGTCTATCTAAACTCTTGGAAAGAATATTAAATAAACGACCTCAATGATATTTAGAAACTAATATATTACTTTCACCTTTCCAATTTGAGTTTAAGTCAAAACGCAATACTTTGAACTATATTGCGAGACTAGAAGGAGGTATTATGAATACCTGTGTTTTAAAGGAATCCATGATCGCTATAGCTCTTGACCTAGAGAAAGTGTTTGAAAGAATCTGGAGGAGACTTATTCTCTGCAAGAAAACGGAGTGCCTCAGGGTGGTGTATTGAGTACCACACTCTTCAATGTCAGGATTAACACTGTCGTTGGCTTTATTCCACGAAATGTATCCAACAGCATTTATGCTGATTATCTATTTCTTTATTTTGCATACAAAAACATGAATAACGAGAAGGAGAATCTTAGGGAAACGATAAATTGCTTCCAGATTTGGTGCAATATGTATTTCAATTTTCAAAAGAAAAAATAAATACGTAATATTCTCCAAAAAACATAACATTATTCCACCAAATTTATTACTGTATTTCACCAAAATATCTTAGGAGAATTTTTCGATCCAACGTATAGTAACGGAGACATTAGGAATTTTCGAAAATCCTTCCCTCTCAACCCCCCCCCCTACCACCTGTCCTATTTCAGCCATTAACGAACTTGATCTTTATTTCTAAATAAAACGTTTAAATATCGAGTTTGGTAACGATCAAGCAAAAAATGAATTTTGAACGGACCTTATTTTCCCCATCTCCAGGGTAGGATCGAGAAGAAAATTTTTGAAAATCGGGTCATGAAAAAATTTTGTATTCACAATCTTCCCTTTGTAACATCTCATTTGTAACCTAGTTCGAGGTGTTGCATCCGCCAATAGGTTATGATGCACACGTGACTTTTGTTTGTTATATATTTACGTTCATTTTATGTTACTATGGATAATTGGGACTGGTTATCTACAAGTTACCACCTTTTTTAGTAATGTTAGACTAAGGATTTTATTTAATGAATTCTTCGTCTCTAAAGAAATTCCTTACTCTAGGCGAGAATCAAACTCGCCTCTCTAGGTTTACCATCTGATAAAGCCAACGCTTTAAATCACAAGACTAACTTGAGTCCCGGCTACAATTTATTGTTTGTTACATATTTACAGTACTTTCGCTAATTGGAACAAGTTATCTACAGGTTGCCACCCTTTTTTTAGCCATGGTGGGACTAAGGATTTTAATAAAGGATCTCGGCACTAAATAAATTACCCAGGCGGGAATCGACCTCGCAGCTCTACGGTTGCCATATGGCATTAAAACCAACGCCTTATCTCATATAGTCTAACCGGAGCTCCTAGAAGTTATTTAAATAATTTACAACACCTCGTAGCTTAAATAATATGTACTTATTATTATTTATTAACGTCCACTTTTTGCATATCAAGGTAATTGGGACGGGTTATATACAGGTTACCACCCTTTTCTAGGGAGGGTGGGACTTAGAATGTTATTTAATGAATTTCGTCTCTAAATAATTTCTTTTGCCCAGGCAAGAATCGAACTCGCCACTCTAGGATTACCATGTGAGATTTAAGGAAACTCTTTAACTCACATGGCTAACCTGACCCCCAATAAATAAATCATAAAATAAGACTGAAATATAATAATAAATCTTAGAAAAATATGTGCTCTGCGAGCTGAAGAGTACTTGTTTAAATCAAATTTCATAGCCAGAATAAATTGATGTAAAGAAATAAAATACTACTGGAAATTGGACAAAGAGTTAATGAGTTGTTCTTTTCAAATTAGAGCATGGACCTCGGGAGGAAATGTAACTAAGAGGTGATAACAGAGCCAGCAGAGAGACAGGTCAACGGGGATAACGAACAACTTGAGATGAGTGGGCTGAAGGTGAGTAGGAGAAGAGGAAAATGGATTGTTGGAGGGAAGAAAGAGTTGGAGGGTTGACGGGAGAGGGAGAGGGAATGGGGGGGGTGGCGAAGTGGGGAGAGGAAGTGGTCGACAATGACAGAGGGAAATTGAATGAGTGCAAAGGCAGCAAGTGGATTTGTCTGAGGATGTAGAAAGGAAAGAGAGAGGCAGAGAGAGGGAGGCAGAGAGAGGCAGGGATAGAGAGGGAGGGAGAGAGAGAGAGAGTGAGAGAGAGAAAGAGAGAGAGAGAGAGAGAGAGAGAGAGAGAGAGAGAGAGAGAGAGAGAGAGAGAGAGAGAGGGGGGGAGGAGAAGCGCGTGTGCAAGGCAGCCAAAGGACAGTCAATGAGACAATGGCGGAAGGAGGAAAAGGTAGGTCACTGGGAAAAATTTATAAGGGGTGGCAAAGGGAGAGGGGTATAAAGTGGGAGAGAGAGAGTGAATGAGGCAGCTCGTTAAGAGAACACAAAGAGAGGGCAGCACCAGGATAATTTGTGTTAAGATTCATTACTGAGGGTGGTCGCCTCAAGGAGGCTGCTTTCCCCCTTCCCCACTTGTCGGTCTGCTATCTGTCTGTCAGTCTATCTGCTTCTCTTTTGCAATATACAACCGCTGCATATTTAGACAGAACTATCATTATTTTTTTAATATACCAAATAACTGAGTCTCCACCCGAAAAGTACTTAAAATTTTATATCCTTTAATACTGGACAATCATTCAATCCCAAAACGATCAAATACCATAATCTGGACTGAGTGCTCCTCTCTGATAATCATGAATGGATATCTCAAAACAAAAAAAGTCCGTCACGCAGGGGCTGCGTAAACTAAGCAGATTTCCCACGCGAAGATTTACAATAGATAAATATACATGCAGGTAACACTATCGGGAATGCTCAGTAAATTTACAATACAAGTTTTAATCTCTACAACGGAAAGCAGCTGAATAGTAAACAAACAGGCCGGCCAGCCTCGTAGCGCTGCATAGATAGATGGGAAAGACAAACAATTAATGAAATATATCTGAATATAACATATTCATTTTATTGGAAACAATTTACTAAATCTAGTGGTGTAATTTTTAATAAATCAAAATCAGTTTTATCTCGATCACTCAAATTTTAGTAATTCAAAAACAAAAGGAGGAGGATCATCAGAACGTATTTGCATATATCTCACAAAGGTAAAGTTCAATGAAAACAATATTTGGTATTTAGGCTTCGAATAATATGGTTTATTATATAACAGAGTATTGTTTACGCAACACTAGTAGAAGTGGGGGTTTACTGAAAGCTTAAAACTGATAAAGGCAATATCTCGGATAATATTCAAGATAGAGAATAAATGTATATAACAATATTTATAGTACATTTGATTTTCAATAAGATTTATTTGATACACTTTTTCGATCCAACTTATAGTAACGGAGATATTTCGATATTTCAAATTTCTCCCCTTCTAAACCCCCCCCTCCCTCTGGTCCGATTTCAGCCGTTAGCGAACTAGAACTTTCTTTTTACACAAAACGACTAAATGTCGAGTTTGGTATCGATCAAACATAAATTACGACCGCTAGAGTGGTAACAGGCAAATATATAGATAGATATATAAATATATTTATACAGTTTTGAACGGACCTCGTTTTCGTCATCTACTACATAGCATCGATGGATACTTGAAAAAAAAATCGAAAATTCCGTCATGAGTACGACCTCAATAGCTGATTTCCATTAAGGGAAATCTGCTAAACGTTCGAATACTTCGATTAATAATTACGATTGGTGCTATAACATTTGACGATCTGACTCACTATGACGGAGATATCATGAATTTTCGAATTTCCACCCCTCTAAACCCCTTCCCACTGGTCCGACTCCAGCCGTTAATGAATGTGATCTTCATGTTGACATTAAATGTTTAAATATCGAGTTTAATTGCGATCAGACAAAACTTGCGATTGTTAGAGCGTAAAAAGACACAACCACACACACACACACACACACACAACACACACAAATAAAATTTTAAACGGGCTTCACTTTCGCCATCTCTTGAATAGTATCGATGGACATTTGAAGACATTTTTCAAAAATCCCTTTATGTGTATAACCTCAATAGATGATTTTCTTTAAGGGAAATCTGCTAACATGAATCACAAAAAAATATAAAGAAGGATTAGAGGCAAGAAAGAGAAGTTTAAAACGTGTACTTACAAATTGCAAGCCTCTGATAACTTTGAGGTATTTCTCGGAACCAGCAAACCCGACTTTTGGGATTTCTCAGAACGCCAACAAAGTTGAAAGAAAAAACTTCACCTCCGGCTCTTTTAAACGTAAGTTTTTAAAACGAGAGGTCGATCTCTGACGTCGAATGGATTATCTCCTTCAAAACTCTCGGTTTAAGTGGATCAGCAGAGGACAGAGAGCTAATTTTCTAACACTCATAATTGGATAATCCTTATTAATTTGAAGTTTAATCAAAATAAACCAAAGTGCGACGAAATTACAATTATCAAATTACAAGAACGTCCGTGACGCAGGGGCTGCGTTAACTAAGCACGGGAAGGTTTACAACAGATAAATCTACATAGGGTAGAGTAGGGTAAACCCGGGTAGTCGGGAGCAAACCGGGTACCACCTCTTACCCTATGTGTGTACTGCAGTCGGGCTGATAACGGAGGAACTACAATCCACCTTCGAAGAAGAAGCAGCGGCCATTACGCGAAATCGATAGTCGTGCTTGTTTTGTGCCAGTGACAATAATTCAATTTCCGTGGAACCTGCTTTTGATTTTGGTGGAAAAGGTTTTTGATTGTACTGCGCTCCTATTCCAATTAGAATACAGGCACGTAATTCCCTTAGTACAAGTTTTAATTGCCTTTATTTTAGCTCTAAGTAATTGTCTTTAGCATTTGATATGCCCGAATGACGCAATGTTTTATTTAAACTTTACGTGCGGAGTAAAACCGGTTAGCAGCTATGCCACGATTCTCGAAACATGAGAAGTATAATTTTACTTAATTTTGTTTAATTATTTCACTGTAAAAGCATGTATAATGGCAAACAATATGATAAATCTTGCAACTATGAATTTACTTTTTGAAGTATATAATTGTTTCAAAACAGCTAAAAAGATTAATGTTGTTATTTGTTTATATTTTCACTTTTTTTTTATTGTTCCCAAAAGGAGGATTTGCATTAATGCATCATACAACATTTTTTATTAACAACAAAAGAATAATTTGATTAAAAATCTTTGCATTTTTATTTTCCCCACAAGAAAAACATATGTACCCGGTTTTCCCCTCTAGTGGGGTAAACCCGGGCAAATGACTTTTTACAAAAAAAAAGAGAGTAAAACTTCTTTAAAAATTTTGATTTTGTTTTTGAAACTGTAGTTACGTTAACAAATAATTAGACTTTATTTCAACAAAACTTTACTTATTTGTAGTAAAATATATGGTTTCTGGAAGTCCTCAAACCTTAGCTCCCCGGTTTTACCCCACTTTCCCCTACTAGTAACACTACCCTGAATTATAAGAGAATAAATACAAACGGTAATAAGAAATCATTCAGTTAATTTACAAGTTAATAATATCTACATTGGAAAGCAAGTGAATCGTGAACATACAGGGCCGCCAACTTCGTAGCGCTGAATAGATAGAATTATTCTAGACCGGAAAGATGAACAATGAATGATATATATATATATATATATATATATATATATATATATATATATATATGAGTATAACATATTAATTTTATTGAAAACTTTTTACTATAGCTAGTGGAGTAATTTGAAATGAATCTGAATAATTTCTATCTCAATCACTCAGGTTTTAGTAATCCAAGACCCGTCATGTCAACATCCAGGCCCTTCGGGCACTGACGATGATGCACTGCATCGAAATCGCTCTGCCGTTTTAATAAATTATAGTGGAAGCATAGCCAATTCTTTCATCCTACCTACATTAGAAGTTTCTCCTACCTGCCAGAATACCAACTCAGGTTAAATATTGAGTAGAGTATTGATATTATAAACTTTTCCGAGTCACGGCCGGAAGATCTTAATTTATGATGCTATCATAGTACGTACTTGCATGTATCTTACACACTAAAAGTTGAATGAATATAATATTTTATATTTAAATATGGAATGAAGTGTATCATGAAATAACAGCTTTTTGTTAATATGACATGAGCTGGGGTTTACTGAAGGCTGAAAACTAACAATGCAAATATCCCGGTTAATATTCAATATACAGAGAAAATGCTTGTAACAACATTTATAGACATTCAAATTTTCACTATGGTAGATTCTATACAATTTTTCCATCCGACGTTTAATAACGGAGATATTTCCAATTTCCAAACTTCACCGTTTAAACCCCTTCCCCTTCCACTGGTTCGATTTCTGCCATTAACGAATTTGATCTTTATTTTTACATATAACGTTTAATTATCGAGTTTTGTAACGACCAAACAAAAATTGCGAATGTATATAATTTTGAACGCATCTCATTTTCGTCATCTCCTGGATAGGATTGGTGGTAGTTTGAACTGTTTTAAAAATCGCGTCTTCAGTAGAACCATAATAGCTGATTTTCCCCATGGGAAATCTGCTGAAAACAATGATAGGTAATTTAAATAATATACCCACCCTCTTCTCTCTTGACCGGGGTATTCGTGGAACCATTTGTGGGGTAACATCGTACTCAAAGGTTTTTAAGAGCTGTCTATGAAGTTTCACCAATGTTTGATTTCATTCTTTAATATTATAGTTGCGGGTACGCCATGAGACAATATTTTCATACCATATTCCGAAACAACAAAATAAACAGAACGAAAAATGAGCTTTTAATATATTGGTAGGTAAATAATACATTCGTACAGTAAAGAATAGTATAAAGAAGTAAAGAAAAAAATTAAACTTGGGCCAAAAAGCTTTTTGAAGGCTTTCACTGGTTTTTGTCAACTTACTAATATTTTAGAAAGGTAGAACTCTTGGAGAGCTGGCTTAAAACATAAAACATGTAGATTCGGAAGAGTAAATGGTGTATAAAAGAAAAAATGAGTTTTATTTCATTGACCTTTTGCCTTAAATGACGGAAAATCAATATATAAGTAAAAGATACATTATTTTAGGTTTTAACTCCGGGAGAAGAAGTATGTAATCTCGAAGTGCGAAGGAGAATGAAATTAAAATTCATTATTAATTTTCTCTCACATAGCTCCCTCTGAAAACCTATATATCTATGTGATATATATATATATATATATATATATATATATATATATATATATATATATATATGGTAGTCATTACAGACCTTATAGACCCATAATCTTTAACCGCCCCCGAGCTTGTCTCCGGGGATTCGTGATCAAAGTTTTTACTTAGTCAGTGATCAACTCGACGTACAACCTCCGTTATCCAAGGAGGACCAACATGACTTGGATGACACCATCGTGCCTAGAGGGTCTGTGGCGAGTTCAGGCTACAAGCCGTCCCGGATCTGAGAGACTCATAATCGCTAGTCATCCCGAAGGGCTGTCAGACGTAGACTCCCTCTTACCCATAAGCACAGGGACAGTAGCTCCCTCATGAACGAATTTTCTCCCTTCCCAGGCATCGAAGCTGCACTTATTAGCAGATTTTCGTTAAGGGAATTCAGCTATTGAGGTTGTACTCATGCTTTCCATCGATCCTACCCAGGATCGATTTCCATGACGAAAATGTTCTCCGTTCGAAATTACATATATATGTGTGTGTGTGTGTGTGTGTGTGTGTGTGTGTGTGTGTGTGTGTGTGCGTTTGTCCGTTAACGCTCTAGCGGTAGCAAATTTGTATGGTCGTAACCAAACTCCATTTTAAAACGTTTTATGTAAAAATAAATATCAGGTTCGGTAACAGCCAAAATCCGACCCCCCACTAGGGTTAGAGGGAAATTTTTGAAAATTCGAAATATTCCCATTATTATACGTTGGATCGAAAAATTTTATAGAACCTACATTAGTGAAAATGTGATTGCCTGTAAATATTGTTATATATTTTTCTCTCTATTTTGAATATTAACCGGGATATTTGCATTGTTAGTTATGAGCCTTCAGTAAACCCCAGCTCCTAATCATATCATGTTAACAATAAGCTTCTAGATCATGAAGAATTAAATTTCAAACCTAAAAACTAAATGTAGTTCTAATTGAACTTTTAATTTTTGAGATAAATGCTAATTCTGAAAATGCAAATGTGACGCGCGTCATAAATCTGCTTAGTGAATGTAACCCCTGCGTTTCGAACTTTTTTTTACCCTCAGCTTACTGACGGTAGTGGTAGAAACACTACTAGCTTACTGACGGTGGGGTGCCTTAACCCAGGCCATCGGCGTCCCCATATATATATATATATATATATATATATATATATATATATATATATATATATATATAACTCTTTTAAAAGATGCTCCGAGTTCGAACCATGCATGTGTATCATTAACGTTTCCTTTAACAGTAAATTTAACGGGATTTATTATGTGAGTATGTGGGGCATAGGTATATATCTATATATATATATATATATATATATATATATATATATATATATATAAAATTATAACCTCTGTCTGTACATTGATTTTTTTCGCGAAATTTCACGATAACTTTTCGTTTCACATGTCATAGACACCTTAACTACATTTTGTTTCTTTCGTCTCTGTTTGTTTGTTTGTTACCTTTTCACGCATAAACGGCTGAACCGAATTTTATGAAGCTTGGTATATATATTACTACTATCCCAACTTAGACTTTAGGCTATATTAATATTCTCTAAGACGAACAGGAGTGGGGGTTATAAGGGAGGCCTGAAATTAAAAATAGCGATATTTCGTTTCCTATTGCTTTATGCACATAACAAAAGTTGTTTATTTTGTTATTTAGAGTAACTTTTGTTATATGCACTTTTGCCGTATACGGAAGCATAAATGAGTTATACGCTATAAACTAAAGCGGGAGTCCACAATTTTATTTGGAACTAAAGACTCAACCAAATTAAACCAAACTCGGTATGTGAATTAGTACTAACGACGTTTGGCACAAAAGACTCAACCGAAATAAATAAAACACTCAGTATGTGTATTAGCACTAACGCCTTCCTTATAATAAGCCATACTAACATTTCTAGGGACGGGCAGGAGTGGGGCTTATAAGGGAGGCCTGAAATTAATAATAATGATTTCCTATTGGGGTTTCGGCAAATATGCACATAACAAATGTTGTTTATTTTGTTATTTAGAGAAACTTGCTCAACACTTCTTTTCAATATGAACTACCAGGTACCTCACCTGAAAAATTTATTCAAATGTATGTCAATATTTTCTCCTAAATAATTCAAATCTATGCATAATGCACAGGAGACGGGAAATATGACAATATGCAGGGCAGTGAAGTCTTACATAAAAAAATAATTTTATTATTAACAAATGCCAACAACGGGTATTAACTCTAAACACTGGAACGGGTAAATGTCAAAATATTGTGCAAAGTAAAGCCTTGCCAAAAATATACCATCACCATTCAGCCTCAAATGAATTCCCGAGCGAAGCCGGGTATCTGAGCTAGTTTATATATATATGTATGTATATGGTTTGGAAATAGGGGGTATATATGTATAAGCCTTCTCTCTGTTTCTCTCTCTCACACGTACAAAGAGACACACATATGTTTTCAACGTATGACTTTTTGTTGGTTTCCTATGACGCAAAAAAAAAAAAGATGTTGAGTGAATGGAGAATGAATAAGTGAATAAATTTCCTAAGAAGCAGTCTGGAACTCAATAAATAGTCAGGACACGTTTTTATCTTCTTTTTTTAAATTAATTTAACCTTAATTCTAAAAAGGTATTTGAGAGGTCTCCTAAGCCTTTCGAAGTATATTCCATTAAATTAACATGGAATCCGTTGAGGGTTTGAATGGTTCTTTCAGTGCAGGTTTAGGGGTGTGAAATTCGGTTCCTCTTCCAATTACATGATATTACACTATAGAAGGCTTGTAGTCATTGTAGCAAATCAGTCCTGATCAATTCGAAATACACGTTTTTTTCATTCTAGCTTGCCTGTAAAATGTAATAGCGGTGTCCGCTCTTGAGTAACAACGATTGAGTGAACGATTTCAGATTTAAATTGCCAATATGCCAATAGCCGTTGGGATAATTGGGTGATTTCCATTGGTTACTGGTTCATAACTATGACTTTTCTTTTATACGGTTTCTACGGTTAATTTAGGAACTTTTACTGAATATTAATGCTCCAATATAACTTTATTCCATTATGAACATTTAGAAGTGGTATTACAATTTCAAGAAGCGTCTCTTCTTAATACTCCTGAAACATTTCAAGGCATTGCAGAAGTCTTTACTACACTATCATTCATGTGAAAGGCTTATAAGGAATAACAAGCTCAATTACCCAACTGCGAGTGTAAACCATACGGAATAAATAATTTATCTATTTTGGAGCGTTCGCAGCGAGGCGATATTGGTCATAAAAAAAACAATGTATACAAACAAAATACAAAAATGAAAACAGTAAGAAGAAAAAAATTACCAATACAATTGGAACAGAACAAACAATGAACGCAAACGAATAACAAAACGCAACTAAATAACAGAACGCAACAAAATAACAAAACTCAAAAAAACATTAAATTAAAAAAAAATTAAAAAACAAAAAATCGTGTAAGGAAACTAGATAATTAAAAACTATAAAGACTTATAAAATTACGGAAACAATTATATACTTTCAATGGTTAAAAATAAAAATGAAATAAAATAAATAAAAATTAGTATGTAGATAAATAAAATGAACTGATTCAATTTTCTAATATCTCAAATATTGCCAATCATATGCTCCCACTTTCATATTTATTATTCGGAATAAATAATTACGTAAAATAAAAAAAAACTGCATTTATTAGACGTGCAAGATATACCGTAAATGTTTTAATTGCTTTTATGATCAACACCATCCAGAATCTGGCAAAGGCACGACAGATTCCACTAATTGTTATTACATGTTAAATTGACTTCTCTTCAATTAATAAGAATATATTTTTCGTTATTTTTCCTTATATTATATTTTTAAGAAAAAGCATTGGAATTTTCTTTATATATATGGACCTTTTTAAAAATTAAATGTTTAGTAATGAACAAATACTATTTTATTTAATTATTTATTAATATTAAATAAACCCCCTAGAAACAAATAAATAAAGCAATTACAAAAAAAAAAAAAATAGTCACCCCCCGACGAGATTCGATCTCGAGATTTTTGGTTATAAAAAAAAGAGGCAACTGAATGGTCCACCGGAGCTCCTTGAAATATACTTCTTCGCAACATCTCTAGAATTTTGGGGCAAACTTTAACATTTTTTTTAGACGAACGCATGAGAAGTACTTATTTTCCTTTAATATCATTTGTTTTTTACTAGGTACTACACGTTAAAAGTTTTTCGTTCAAATGGGTCTTGATAGAGGTAAATGCATTTGGGTATTGTGAAAACTCGGGAACTGCATTATAACACAAGGTCATTTCGTGATAACCATACACCTCACGACGGAAAATAACTCATCCCCGTTATGTATATCTGTATTTCAGATATTTTACTACATGCATAGTAAAAGCATTTGAACTTACTCCTTGAAAATGTCTGCTTAACGATTTTAAGAATTTACGAGTATGATAAATGTCTAAGCTGCTTTAAATTAGTTGGTTGTAGATTCTTTTAGCCTGGCTGCAGATTTACATTTTTATGAGAAGAATAAAGGTCAAACCTCTGGTTGCATTATAATATTTCCAAGAGATATTCCAAGTTATTAATGGCAAATTTTATTTATACGATTTTTATTCTGCGGACTATCTCATTTGTCTCTCGTATAAATTAAACATAAGTTATATTAACTCAGGGAAAAGTTGTTTTTAGTTATGGATTATTTTGAACTTTAACTCACGTATAATCTGTTTTATAGGTAAGGCGTTCGCTTAGGGAACTTTTTGTAAACATTACTTTTATGTATCACGGAAATAGTTGTGAGTATACATATTTACTATGAACTAATTCTCTATTCCTCCCATTTTCAGAAACCTTTGAAAACAGAAATTGAAATTTATGGCTGGACTTAAGGTATTTAATGATTTTGTTACTCAAAGTGAAAATTGGACTAGTGGATGTGGGACTTCACTGAGTACTGAAAATAAAAGTACAGAAAACCCATGAAAAATATACGAAATGGTACATGAAGGACATTAAATGATTATCTACATTGGTTCTATCTACATTGTACGAAACGGCTCGTATTGACAGAGGCATTTCAAATTTTTGATTTTCCTCTTCTATTTGATTTCAGTAATGAATATGATCATTATTTGTGTGTGAAATATTTACATATCGAGTTTTGAACTGATCAAATGAACATTTGCGACATTAACAGGCAAAAACATCTAATTATCAGGTTATTCCCAATTTAACGTTTTCCAGCCATGGCTTCACTTGCCCACACACATTTCTATTATCAGAATTCCCTTAGGGGAAATCAGCTATTGAGGTCGTACTCATGACGCGATTTTCGAAAAATTTCTTCAAATGTCCATCGATCCTACCCAGAAGATGACAAAAATGAGGTCCGTTCAAAATTATATATAAGGATATGTCTTTTTACGCTCTAGCGGTCGTAATTTTTGTTTGATAGTTACCCAACTTAATTTTTAAACGTTTTATGCAAAAAGACAGATCACGTACGTTAATGGCTGAAATCAGACCAGTGGGAGGGGTGGGGGGTTTAGAGGGGGGATTTTCGAAAATTCGAAATATCTCCGTTACCATACGTCGAATCATAAAATTGTATAAAACCAATCTTATTACAAATTAAATTTACTATAAATATTATTATATACATTTATTCTCTATCTTGAATATTAACCGAGATATTTGCATTTTTAATAAATGTGGGCGGATAACGGACGAGTGAGTTTTCCGCCAAAAGCTAGTTTGGCCGTTTCCGTAACTGTTCGGCTCTCGCATGGAGATTTCTCTATTTCATAACTTCACGTGGGAAATCTGCTTAGTTTACGCAGCCCCTACGTGACGGACTTTTATATTTTCTGATGCAGATAGAGCTCCATTAATAAGGAGAGCTGAGAAAAGATTGGCAAATATTTGAGTTACTACGCTCTGAGGATAGGAATGTAATTCCCGAAAGCACTAAGCGTTTGTAAAAATAAATTGTGAGGAGCCAGAAAAGAGTTTCTGAATAACCTGATCCATCCCCCTCACCACCAGCAGAAAATAAAAAGGAGTGATTGGACAAGTGAAGCCCTGACTGGATAACGATGGAGCTGGATTAATAAGGTGAGCTGCAAAAAGATTGGCGTATTTGAGTTACTATGCTCGGAGGATGGGAATGTATTTCACGAAAGTGCCGAAAATAAAAAAATTAAATAAAAATGACATCAATTTATCTACATATATAAATTACCTTGAATTTCATATTTGTCATCTCACAGGTAGGATTGATGGACATTTGAAGATTGTTTTTCAAAAGTAGCGTTATGAGTTCAACCTCAATACAAATTCACTTCGGGGCAAGCTACTAAAATATTAGACTCGACCGCCAATGAACGGTCATCGGTTCGTGGCTCTAAGCGTTTCCGGCCATATTGTGATGGTACTACAGTCCGGTAAGGCAGACATTAAACCAAAAAAGAAACTTTGGAATTCCACAGTATTACCAGTACTAACATATGAGTGCGAAACCTGGAGACTGACAAAATAAGTTATATAAAAGATGCGAAGAACAAAACGAAGTATGGAACGATACATGCTCAGCATTAATAAAAAAGATCACAGAACGAAGGGCTGGATAAAAATAAGGACTGACCTGGAAGACATTGGTAAATGTTTCTTTCTAAGGAAATGGAAATGGACAGGACATATGATAAGAAGACATGAAGATAGTTGGACCAGGAAGATGATAGACTGATCACCTAGAGAATATAAAAGAAGCAGAGGCAGGCCAATGAAAAATTGTGACGAAGAGATGTGCCGCACTTGTGGTGGAGCAGCATGAATAAGAGTGGCTTACTACAGAAAGGAATGGAAGCGTTTTGGGACTGCACACTACCAGCAATCGATCCAGCAACTGTTAAAATAATATATGTATAAAACACAAAGGTTAGGACGTTCTCGAACTCAAAAATACTCAGCTAACGCTGATTTTGCTCAGACGTTCAATAATGTCTGCATATACTACCTGTATTCTCATTGTTATTTTCTATGTACAAAATATGTAAATATTAAGTGTAAATTTTTATAAATGAGTAAATAAAGATTATTATTATACTACAGACCGTACACAGCATATTCTTTATTCAAGTAGCTATTCAATTTTCACACTATGCTGAGCAGACTTAAAGTGCAACATCAATGCTCGTTGACTACTATTAGCTAACTATTATTTAGAGAGCAATTCTTAGGTATGAACATAGAATTCCCAGTATTGTAGCCAGTGGTCTAGTACCACCTCGTAAGTTATACACATTTAAATGAATGTTTCTTTTTATTGTGAATATAAGTTATGGACCTGAGTAGAATAAGGATTCTGTACTTCTGGAGCTCACCTGACAGTCTCAGATGAATTCAAGCATTTCTTATAGAAAGTCTGGCTAACTCATAAGGTCTAATTAAAGAAATTTGAACAACCTGCCTACAGGAAGCGTTAGGTTAGAAATGTAAACAAACAGGTCTGCCCGCCACACCGAAAAAACAATAATGGAATATAATATATATTTTATACATTTTTTTACTACATCTAGTACTGTAATTAATAATGAGCCAGAATATTTGTGATCTCAATCAATCAAATTTTAGTAGTCCAAAACCTTAAGACGAGGGGGGGGGGTCACCAGGACATATTTGCATGTATCTCGTGTAATAAAGGTCTCTTGTATACAATTTTGGGTAGAGGGTCAGAATAGGTGTCTTACGTGCCCGCGGGAAATCTGCTTAGTTCACGCTGCCACTGCATGACGGACTTTTTTTTCCCTTTCACTTCAATAGCGTAACATGTTGGAAACCTTATAGACATTAAAGGGAATTCTTAGGTAAACTTATAAAATGATTGTTAATTTCGTTATAGTAGTATGACCCTCCTTGAGTTCCTCATGAAAAATAATCTGTCTGATTAAATTTATTTGTCGATCTTCAGTATAAGTTTTTTTTTAAATATATGTGAATAGGTAGGGATGTATTAGATAAGAGGCAGGCAGCTACCTTGTTTAAAGCATTTTTGTACGACAAAGACTGCTTATATAAGACAAGTTAACCGTGTAAAGATCGTGAACATGTAGCAATTTTATCTGAGCAAAAGAGTCCACTTCTCGAGAAGGCTGCTTTAGATCAATAGAGGCCTTGTAGAGCTGTTTGTTCTTCTCTTTCCGCTCCTCGATCACTGTCTTAATAAGAAGATGTTACAAGTACCTAACTGCCGAAAAGCAAAATCATTTTGCTCCAGTGACGTTTCCCAGACTAACTTTTCATTACATTTACCAGAATGTATTAGAAAAAAAAGTCTAAGATCCCCTTTATTTTCTCAATTTCTATTGTAAATAGATGGGCGATGGTGATTGCATTACCGAGAAGTAGGTTATTGATCGTGTCCACCAGAATTCACGATGCTTTCCCTCTAATGTGGATGCATCAACTTGATCTCCTTCGCTTTTAGTGAACTATTATGCCAAAGATTTTCAGATATTTTTCCGATATAATCCATTTAATTTAATCTTATAAGACTTAGGAGAAAGTGGGGTAAAACCGGGTAGCTAAGGTTTGAAGGCTTCCAGAATCCACAATTTTTACCACAAATAAGTAAAGTTTTGTTGTAGTAAAGTCTACTTATCTGTTAACGTAACAACAGTTTTTAAAAAAAATCTAAATTTTTAAAGAATTTTTACCATATTTTTTTTGTAAAAAATCATTTTTCCCGGTTTTACCCCACTAGTAGGGTAAAACCAGGTACATATGTTTTTCATATGAGAAAATAAAAGTGTAAAGATTTTTTATGAAATTAATTTTTTTTGTTAATAAAAAATGTTTTTTGATGCATTAAAACAACCCCCCCCCACTTTTGAGAACTATACAAAAAAATAAAGTAAAAATATAAATAAATAATAATTGTAATCATTTTAGCTATTTCAAAACAATTATATATTTCAAAAAGTAAATTCATAGTTGCAAGATTTATCAAATTTTTGTCATTATACATGTTTTTACAGTGAAATAATTAAACAAAATTGGGTAATTATATTTTTCATGTTTCGAGAATGGTGGTAAAGCTGCTACCCGGTTTTACCCCGCGCGTAAAGTTTAAATAAAACATTGCGTCATTCGGACATATCAAACGCTAAAGGCAATTACTTAGTACTAAAATAAACGCAATTAAATCTTGTACTAAGGGAACTACGTGCATGTATTCTAATTGGAATAAGAGCTCAGTACAATCAAAAACCTTTTCCACCAAAATCTTAAACAGGTTCCACGAAAATTGAATTATTGCCACTGCCACAAAACAAGCACGACTCACGATTTTTCGTAATGGCCGCTGGTTCTTCTTCAAAGGTGGATTGTAGTTCCTCCGTTATCAGCCCGACTGCAGTACACATATCGGCTAAGGGTTTGCTCCCGACTACCCGGTTGTATCCTATTCCACCCTACATATTTTACATGTCGGTTTGTTCAATGATTATTAGAATATAAATCTTAATATGCATAAGTAAACACATTTGACATATTTGAGACAATTTGTGCACATACCTGTTAGCATTCAGGAAATATACACAGCAGCTGGAGTTAATTGAAAATTCCGTCTCCTTCAAATAGGCTTTATTGGTATCTTGGTAGATTCGGAGGCACGAGCCTCCATCCTCAGAGCTGTGCAGAAAAAAAGATTACACCATTTTCAAATAGATACACGACTCAATCAATACCTTCTATGGTTAACAATATCTAAGTCAGGGTGACTAAATATGGAAGTTAAAACAAAACAACGGATCCAAAGAAGACTTTGGAACTGCAGCTGCTACAGTGATTAATAATAAACCAAAAACTCAAAAATTAATTGTTTACTTAACACTTTGGAAATTAAAAAACAAAACATTCAAATTTTACAGGTTATTCTTTTCTCTGACTCATTAAGTTCTTTACACTCCTTGAAAAACATCTACAGCACTCATCCAATTATAGCCAACATTTTTGAACATTGCTATAAGCTACAAACTCAGATAAGAATGGTTTGGCTACGAGGACACCAAAAAAGTCCGTCACGCAGGGGCTGCGTAAACTAAGCAGATTTCCCTCGTGAAGTTTAGTAATAGATAAATCTACATACTTGTAACACAACACCACGTGAATAAATACAAACGGAAATAAGAAATGTTTCATCCAATTTCAATAACCTGCCGACAGGAAGCATAAGGCTAGAAATGTAAACAAAAGGGTCTGCCCGCCACACTCCGGAAAGAAAAAGAATTACTGAAACATATCAGAATATAACATATTAATTTTATTGAGATCTATTTACTACATCTAGTACTGTAATTAATAATGAGCCAGAATATTTGTGATCTCAATCAATCAAATTTTAGTAGTCCAAAACCTTAAGACGGGGGGGGGGGGTCACCAGGACATATTTGCATGTATCTCGTATAATAAAGGTCTCTTGTATACAATTTTGGGTATTTAAACATCGAATAATGTAGTTTATTATGTAGCAAAGTATTGTTTATGTAACATGAGTAGAAGTGGTGGTTTGCTGATGGCTGAAAACTGAAAAATGCAAATATCTCGGTTAATATTCAAGATAGAGAATAAATGTATATAACAATATTTATAGTAAATATAATTTGCAATACGATTAATTCTGTACAACGTTTTGATCTGACGTATAGTAACGGAGATATTTCGAATTTTCGAAAATCCTCCCTTCTCAACCCCCCCCCCTCCCACTGGTCCGATTTCAGCCGTTAACGAACTTGATCTTTCTTTTTACATAAAACGACTAAATATCGAGTTTGGTAAAGATCAAACAAAAATTGTGACCGCTGGAGCGGTAATAGACAAATATATATATATATATATATATATATATACACACATTTGAACGGACCTCATTTTCGTCATCTACTTGGTAGGATCGATGGAGATTTTAAGAAAAATTTCGAAAATTCCGTCATGAGTACAACCTCAATAGCTGATTTCACATAAGGGAAATCTGCTAACATTGGAAGAAGCACTGAAGTTGGACTAGCTAGCCAAAATTACGACTGATAACAATAAGATCGACGCTCATCAACTGACATCAGAAGACTTAAAAAAATTAGTTTAAACAATTGTCTATCAAGAATGGCAACAAGACTTGTTACGGACGGACAACAAACTTAGAAAAATTAAACCTACCATCCACGACTGGAAAGAAACATTACATTTACACGAAGGTAGGTGTACGTGTGTGTGTGGTGTGTGTGTGTGTGTGTGTGTGTGTGTGTGTGAGTGTGTGTATTTGGTATTTTAAGTATTGGTTAATATTGTTCTGTCTGCGATTTAATTTAGTATTTTGTTCTACATTTTGCGTTCTTGTTCTTCATGTTACGATTTTTTTCTAGATGTTTCTTTATTGTTTTCTATATGTTGCGTTTTTGTTCCATGTTGTGTGTTATTGTTTTATATGTTTCGCTATTGTTTTCTATATGTTGCATTTTTGTTCAATATTTTGCGTTCTAGTTCTATATGTTGCGTTTTTGTTTTATATTTTGCGTTCTAGTTCTATATGTTGCGTTTTTCTTCTATATTTTGCGTTCTAGTTCTATATGTTGCGTTTTTCTTCTATATTTTGCGTTCTAGTTCTATATGTTGCGTTTTTGTTCTATATTTTGCGTTCTAGTTCTATATGTTGCGTTTTTGTTCTATATTTTGCGTTCTAGTTCTATATGTTGCGTTTTTGTTCTATATTTTGCGTTCTAGTTCTATATGTTGCGTTTTTGTTCTATATTTTGCGTTCTAGTTCTATATGTTGCGTTTTTGTTCTATATTTTGCGTTCTAGTTCTATATGTTGCGTTTTTCTTCTATATTTTGCGTTCTAGTTCTATATGTTGCGTTTTTGTTCTATATTTTGCGTTCTAGTTCTATATGTTGCGTTTTTGTTCTATATTTTGCGTTCTAGTTCTATATGTTGCGTTTTTCTTCTATATTTTGCGTTCTAGTTCTATATGTTGCGTTTTTGTTCTATATTTTGCGTTCTAGTTCTATATGTTGCGTTTTTGTTCTATATTTTGCGTTCTAGTTCTATATGTTGCGTTTTTCTTCTATATTTTGCGTTCTAGTTCTATATGTCGCGTTTTTGTTCTATATGTTTCGTTATTGTTTTCTATACGTGTGTCGCGTTTTTGTTCTATATATTTCGTTATTGTTTCTATATGTTGCGTTTTTGTTCTATATGTTTCTTTATTGTTTTCTATATGTCGCGTTTTTGTTCTATATGTTTCGTTATTGTTTTCTATACGTATGTCCGGTTTTTGTTCTATATATTTCGTTATTGTTTCTATATGTTGCGTTTTTGTTCTATATGTTTCGTTATTGTTAGCTGATTTCCCTTAAGGGAAATCAGCTATTGAGGTCGTACTCATGACACGATTTTCGACAAATTTCTTCAAATGTCCATCGATCCTACCCAGGAGATAACGAAAATGAGGTACGTTCAAAACTATATATATATATATATATATATACTAGCTAAGGTACCCGGCTTCGCCCGGGAATTCATTTGAGGCTGAATGGTGATGGTATTTTTTCGGCAAGACTTTACTTTGCACAATATTTTGACATTTCCCCGTTTCAGTGTTTAGGGATAGTACCCGTAGTTGGTTTGGAATAGAAAATGAAATATCGCGAATTTTTATTTCAGGCCTCCCTTATAACCCCCACTCCCGTTATAACATAAACATTTTAATATAGGTTATTACCATGTAAGAATTAATGCTAATTTATATATTCTGAGTTGTTCGAATCGGTTCAACCGTTGGTGTCCAATAAAATAGTTGACTCCCGCTTTAGCTTTTAGTGTATATTTCGTTTATAATTTTTTATACAACAAAAGTGAATATAACAAAAGTTACTTTAAATAACAAACTAAACAACTTTTGTCATGTGAATATTTGCAGAAAAACCAATAGAAAACAAAATACCACTATTTTTAATTTCAGGCCTCCCTTACAACCCCCACTCCTGCCCGTCCCTAGAAATGTTAGTATGGTTTATTATAAGGAAATCGTTAGTACTAATTCACATAGCGAGTTTGGTTTAGTTCGGTTGAGTCTTTTGTGCCAAAAAAAAAATTGTGGACTCCCGCTATAGTTTTTAGCGTATAACTCATTTATACTTCCGTGTACGGCAAAAGTGCATATAAACAAAGTTACTCTAAATAACAAAATAAACAACCTTTGTTATGTGTATATTTGCTGAAAAAGCAATAGGAAATGAAATATCGCTATTTTTAATTTTAGGCCTCCCTTATAACCCCCACTCCTGTTCGTCTTAGAGAATATTAATATAGCCTAAAGTCTAAGTTGGGCTAGTATTAATATGCATACCAAGTTTCATAAAATTCGGTTCAGCCGTTTATGCGTGAAAAGGTAACAAACAAACAAACAAACAAACAAACAAACAGACACGAAAGAAACAAAATGCAGTTATGGTGTCTATGACATGTGAAACGAAAAGTTATCGTGAAATTTCGCGAAAAAAATCAATGTACAGACAGAGGTTACAATTTTATATATATACTAGCTCAGATACCCGGCTTCGCTCGGGAATTCATTTGAGGCTGAATGGTGATGGTATTTTTTTTGCAAGGCTTTACTTTGCACAATATTTTGACATTTACCCATCCCAGTGTTTAGGGTTAATACCCGTCGTTTCTGTGGATTTGTTAATAATAAAATTATTTTTTTGTATGACTTCACTGTCCTCCATATTGTCATATTTCCCGTTTTCGGTGCATTATGCATAGATTTTAATTATTAAGGATAAAATATTAACATACATTTGAATTAGTTTTTCCCGGTGAGGTACCTGGTAGTTCATATTGAAAAGAATTGTTGAGCAAATTTCTCTAAATAACAAAATAAACAACTTTTGTTATGTGCATATTTGCCGAAACCCTAATAGGAAACGAAATATCACTATTTTTAATTTCAGGCCTCCCATATAACCCCCACTCCTGCCCGTCCCTAGAAATGTTAGTATGGCTTATTATAAGGAAGGCGTTAGTGCTAATACACATACCGATGTTTTATTTGGTTTGGTTAAGTCTTTTGTGCCAAATAATATTGTTGACTCCCGCTATAATTTTTAGCGTATTACGCATTTACACTTCGGTATACGACGAAAGTGTATATAACAAAAGTTACTCTAAATAACAAAGTAAACCACTTTTGCTATGTGCATATTTACCGAAAAACCAATACGATACGAAATATCGCTATTTTTAATTTCAGGCCTCCCTTATAACCCCCACTCCTGTCCGTACCTAGAAATGTTAGTATGGCTTATTATAAGCAAGGCGTTAGTACTAATTCACATACCGAGTTTGGTTTAGTTCGGTTGAGTCTTTTGTGCCAAATAAAATTGTGGACTCCATGTACAGTTTTTAGCGTATAACTCATTTATACTTCCGTATACCGCAAAAGTGCATATAATAAAAGTTACTCTAAATTACAAAATAAACAACTTTTGTAATGTGCATAATTGCCGTATAAACAATAGGAAACGAAATATCGCTATTTTTAATTTCAGGCTTCCCTTATAACCCCCACTCCCGTTCGTCTCAGAGGATATTAATATAGCCTAAAGTCTAAGTTGGGGTAGTAGTAATATACATACCAAGTTTCATAAAATTCGGTTCAGCCGTTTATGCGTGAAAAGGTAACAAACAAACAAACAAATAAACAAACAAACAGACACCAAAGAAACAAAATGCAGTTATGGTGTCTATGACATGTGAAACGAAAAGTTATCGTGAAATTTCGCGAAAAAAATCAATGTACAGACAGAGGTTACAATTTTATATATATACTAGCTCAGATACCCGGCTTCGCTCGGGAATTCATTTGAGGCTGAATGTTGATGGTATTTTTTTGGCAAGGCTTTATTTTGCACAATATTTTGACATATACCCGTCCCAGTGTTAAGGGTTAATACCCGTCGTTTCTTTGGATTTGTTAATAATAAAATTAATTTTTTATGTAAGACTTCACTGTCCTCCATATTGTCATACTTCCCGCTTCCTGTGCATTATGCATAGATTTGAATTATTAAGGACTAAATATTAACATACATTTGAATTAATTTTTCCAGGTGAGGTACCTGGTAGTTCATATTGAAAAGAATTCTTGAGCAAATTTCTTTAAATAACAAAATAAACAACTTTTGTTATGTGCATATTTGCCGAAACTACAATAGGAAAAGAAATATCAATATTTTTAATTTCAGGTCTCCCTTATAACCCCCACTCCTGCCTGTCCCTAGAAATAGTATGGCTTTTTATAAGGAAGGCGTTAGTGCTAATACACATACTGAGTGTTTTATTTAGTTCGGTTGAGTCTTTTGTGCCAAATAAAATTTACACTTCCGCTATAATTTTTAGCGTATATCTCGTTTATAATTCGGTATACGAAAAAAGTGTATATAACAAAAGTTACTCTAAATAGCAAAATAAACAACTTTTGTTATGTTCATATTTGCCGATAAACCAATAGGAAACGAAATATTGCTATTTTTAATTTCTGGCTTCCCTTAAAACCCCCACTACTGCCCGTCCCCAGAAATGTTGGTATGGCTTCTTATAATGAAAGCGTTAGTGCTAATACACATACCGAGTTTTATTTATTTCGGTTGGGTCTTTTGTCCCAAATAATATTGTTGACTCCCGCTATAGTCATAAGCGTATAACTCATTTAAACTTCGGAATACGATGAAAGTGTTTATGACAAAAGTTACTCTAAATAACAAAATAAACAACTTTTGTTATGTGCATATTTGCGAAAAAACCAATAGAAAACGAAATATCACGACTTTTAATTTCAGGCTTCCCTTATAACCCCCACTCCTGTTCGTCTCAGAGAAAATTCATATAGCCTATCTCTCAAGTTGGACCAGACTGCTCACGGTGGGCCAATTTAATTTAAAATCGGTTAAGTAGTTTAGGAGTCCATCGCGGGCAAACATCGTGACAGGAGATTTATATATATTAAGATATATAGATAGATATAGAACTAGCGGTCGCAATTTTTGTTTAATCGTCACCAAACTCGATATTTAAGCGTTTTATGTAAAAAGGAAGATCAAGTTCGTTAACGGCTGAAATCGGTCCAGTGAAAGGGGGGGGTTTAGAGTGGGGATTTTCGAAAATTCGAAATATCTCCGTTATTATGCATCGGATCGAAACATTGTATAAAACCAATCTTATTGTACATTAAATTTACTATAAATATTGTTATATACATTTATTCTCTATCTTGAATATTAACCGAGATATTTGCATTTTTATGGTCTGTGGTCGGGTATAGTTTGGATTAGGTCGGCCATTTCCGTCGGCTCAGGTGGGCTTCTTCTAACCTTAGCTGTCGTTCCTAACCTTACCTTACCTTTGTTATTTTGTGAGATATATACAAATACGTTCTGTTAATCCCCCCCCCCTTCTTTAGTTCTTGGACTACTAAAGTTTGAGTTATTGAAATATAAATTACTATTACAATTCAGAAGCCGTTTCAGTTGGGAATTTATTATAATTAACTGAAAGATTTATCATTGCCGTTTGTATTTAATCACTGTGGTATTGTGTTACCAGTATGCAGATTTCTCTATTGTAAAACTTCACATGGGAAATCTGCTTAGTTTACGCAGCCCCTGCGTGACGGACTTTTTTCTATATGTCGCGTTTTTGTTCTATATATTTCGTTATTGTTTTCTATATGTTGTTAAATATCATTCGATTTCTACATAATCAATGAACACTAACTTTTTTTACGAAATTCGGTCACTAATCATTATTCCTTCAATGTAAAATAAGGAAGTATTGATATTTTCAATCATAAGGGCCGGTTATTATTTTTTTTCGATCACACACTAGATGATTGATTGTTCAAAGGTATTTTATAATGATCGGGAGAAATATGATCTGCTTGTTCTTGAATCAAATATCGCGGTCCAATTCAACCTCTCTCCTAGCTCTGGCTCTTTGTGGGACTGAGACAGAAGAATGGCACAGAAAAGCGAATAACTTGAAATGAGTAGATATTGAAGAGATTCCAGGATCATACAAAATAGTTATATAAATATACATAGAGCGCTTACATATCGAGTTTGGTAACGATTAACGAATAATTCCGACCGCTAGAGCGGTAACAAACACACACACACACACACACACACACACACACACACACACACACACACACACATATATATATATACATACAATTTTGAGCCAACCTCATTTTTGTCATGTACTGGGTAGGATCGATGAACATTTGAAGAAACGTTTTCCAAAATCGTGTCATGAGTACGACCTCAATAACTGGTTTATCTTAAAGGAAATCTTCTAAAATTAGTAAAGAAAGTGGACAATCACAGGCAAGGGAAAACACTTAAAAACATATATGAAGGACATTGCACATTATCTTAAGACAAAAATGATTAGAGATTACCAAATAACACAGATTCTTACTGAACACGGTTCTACCAGCTACTGTTTACACAGATTTAAACTTCGGAACGCCAATACATCATTCACGTCGGGGCTGCATGAGCTAAGTACATTCCTGAGATATCGTTTGACATCTCACTATATATCTTTATTAGCAAAGCTCTCTAAACTGAAATCAGCTATTGAAGATCCGATGACCTGACAATAAATAGTAAGATTAAATATATGTTCGTATGATTAGGAACGAGTGATAGAGAGGGAAAGAGGATGGAAAAAAAAAGTGGGAAGAGACATGAAGTCAGCCATTATATATGAAATTGAAGTCAAGTGGCGAAGGGAAGAAAGGAGAGACTGACAAAAAAAGTAACATAAATAGCTGATTGTGAAAAAAATAAATGGAAAGGGGGCAAAAAAATGAGAATCTGTATTATGTAGAAGCAGCATGTTGTTTATTAGAATTCGTAGTTATCTAAAAGACATGGAAAATGATAGGAGTATGAAGGTATGTTCCATTAAGAGAAGAATAATGTGTGTGTCTGTATTTGATATATATATATATATATATATATATATATATATATATATATATATATATATATATTTGAGAGAGAGAGAGAGAGGAGTTATGAGTGGGTAGCGAGGGATATAGATAAAGAGGGAGAAGAGAGTGATGGGGGAAGCGAGAGAGAGAGAGAGAGAGAGAGAGAGAGAGAGAGAGAGAGAGAGAGAGCAGAGAGACACAGAGAGAGAGAGAGAGAGAGATTGAGAAAGAGAGCGCGGAGAGAGAGAGAGAGAGACAGAGAGAGAGAGCGCAGAGAGAGAGAGAGAGAGAGAGAGAGAGAGAGAGAGAGCGCAGAGAGAGAGAGAGAGAGAGAGAGAGAGAGAGAGAGAGAGAGAGAGTGAGAGAGAGAGAGAGAGAGAGATTGAGAAAGAGAGAGTACAGAGAGAGAGAGAGAGAGAGAGAGAGAGAGAGAGAGAGATTGAGAAAGAGAGCGCAGAGAGAGAGAGAGAGAGAGAGAGAGAGAGAGAGAGAGAGAGAGAGAGAGAGAGAGAGAGAGAGAGAGAGAGAGAGAGAGAGAGAGGAGAGAGAGAGAGAGAGAGAGAGAGCCCAGAGAGAGAGAGAGCGAGAGATTGAGAAAGAGAGCGCAGAGAGAGTGAGAGAGAGAGCAAGAGAGAGAGAGCGCAGAGAGAGAGAGAGAGAGAGAGAGAGAGAGAGAGAGGAGAGAGAGAGAGAGAGAGAGAGAGAGAGAGAGAGAGAGCAGAGAGAGAGAGAGAGAGAGAGAGAGAGAGAGAGAGAGAGAGAGGAGAGTGAGAGGGAGGGAGCATGCATTGAAAATAAAAAATTGAAATAGTTGAAAAAATACATTTTTAGAAATAGGAATACGAAAAAAACATTACGTTGGAAGAAAGAAAGAATAAGCAACGTCAGATTGAGGAAAACGGACCATAGGAATAATAAAAAGGTAATAAAGGGGGGAAAAATATAAGAATTATTTATAACCAAAAGAGGAGAAATAAAAAGAGTGAAACCACTAAAATGGAAGTAATGAGGAAAACGGTGCTTAAAAGGATACACTAGAAAGAATTATAATTCAAAAATTACGAAACAAAAAACACTGGGGGAAATGAAAATTGATGAACGAAATACGAGATAAAAATAAATAAGGATAAGATAAAGGGAGGGCATCGAAATATTTGATGAATGAAATGAGGAAAATCTGGTGAGGTAAATAAATAAACAGGAGACAGGCAGAGGAAAGAAAAATTAAATAAATTAAAGTCGGACAAATATTGTGTGGCATCATATTGTCGGGAATGTTGGTTTAAAATGATCTAAATTTTTGCAATGGTTATATTTTGCTCTAAGCGTTTTAATCGCTTTTATTTCCGTCTTCTGAGCTTGAAATTGTGTTTGTGAGAGAATGTTAATAATGCATAAAAGTTTTAAATATTGAGAAGAGACCCGAACATTAGAATTAATAGCGAGAATAGAGAGAGGGGATGAAAAGATGGAGAACTGATAGAATAATAAAATGGGAAGAATGAAGGAGAGACAAGGGTTATAATATACAATAAATAGTTGACCGAGAGAAGAAGGGGGAAGAAGAGCCAGCGAGAGGAGACTCGGTGACATTTGAGATGAGACGTAATGAGAGCAAATGTTAGATCGTGAAAGGAAATAAAAGGGAGAGCATTACCATTGACAGGAAGCAGGGGAGGAGGACGAAGAGAAAAGATAGATTGGGGGGACGACGACGGATGACAGAATAATAAAAACGGAAGGAGAGATAAGGAGATAAAAGTAAATAGTTGATCGTGAGAAAAAGAGAGGGGGAGAGAGTGAGGGAGAGAGAGAGTGAGAGAGAGAGAGAGAGAGAGAGAGAGAGAGAGAGAGAGAGAGAGAGAGAGAGAGAGTGAGAGAGAGAGAGAGAGCGAGAGAGAGTGAGGGGGTGAGAGAGAGGTTGTTTACCCCCGGCTAGAGCTGCCCTCTCCTTATTTCTCTTTTCTTCTTTGCCGGTGATATAGCCGAGACTCGTCCCGCCTTATTCAAGTAGTACAACTTATATTCAGTTTCTGTCTGTTTGCCCAATTTATTACTGAAGCACTTGAACCAGCCTTCCTTTCCTTATTTCGATATCGTCGCTAAACCTCCTCGTCTTATGGTCCAGCTCTTTCATCCACCACTTTTCAAAGTTCTTTATTATCCCTCTTCTTTCTCTTTTTTTTTTTTTTTTTACAATTTGTATTACAAACGGCGAGTTAGTGTAAAGACTTAATGGGTACTCGAGGGTAAATGGCGAGTTAAGTACCCATTCATTTCTATAGGACACTCCAAGACTTATTTTGGTTCCATTTATTCTTAAGTAACTATTCGTTATTCGAACTCTGTCTCATCTAATCATCATTTATTGTATTCAAATGAAAGGAAAAATCTCTTTATTCATGGAACGTTATTTACTTATTAAGGGTTCTCAAGCGTAAATAGATGCCTCTACAAAATTCCTTGCCAGTTAAACGGAAAGCCACTCAAAAAAAAAAAAACACTTTTCTTGCCTAAACATTACTCTAAATCTATTTATTTTATTAAGAATATTACATTCTACATTTAAATGCATTTGGTAATGTGACACAGTGCAATCGTCTTCCATCATTCTCGACAGAAGCTACACTCCTTCACCACAATTTGAGGACCAGCACGTCCCTGCCTAGCAAGAACGTTAAGAGCTAAGGAGGAATGTGACACTTGAAGAAGAAAATAGCCACTGCTTTTACATCACTTAACTTCTATAGCAGATCTATGAACCATTGTCTCTTGAGATGACGTGGAGGAGAATAAGGATGAATGGTACTGGAAAGGACTAGGGACTTCTGCATTTGGATGATTGGATAACCTGCTGAATTTTCTGAATCTTAAAGGAATTAGGTCCTTTACAAATGTGATAAAGGGTGTGGTTTGTAATATAACATGGAGCATCCACTATGGTGCGCAGGACTTTCGATTGGAAAGTCTGGATGCGTCTGATGTTCGAGGGTTTTACTGTACCACACACTTCTATTACGTGTTTCCATACTACACATTACTGGAAATTTAAGTTTGAGAAGGTCAGGTGTAGTGGAGTTTAGTAGTGGCTCAGGTGCATTTAGTGAAAACCACACTAGCAGGAAAGGGAGTTATGGCTCTGTCCGACATTTCATTTGGCACGGCTTCAATTTCCTGTATAATGGAATTCTTCAGGTAATCGATTGAGGGTCGTTCATGTATACTTTTGATTTTAAATATCCCCACAAAAACAAGCCTCACATCGACAAATCGGGTGAGCGAGGGGGCCAGTAAAGATCACCATATCTCGAAATAACATGTCCTGCTCGATAACGAGCACACGATGCTCTGCGCTCCAACTCTCCATAGAAACTGAAACTGCATTGTATGCGCAGACCTTCAACATTAATTCACGGTCAACATCCCCTCTCACTGAACTAGCGGTTCAAAAAATATGCTCCAACCTGTACCTGCATGGTTCTTATCTCGAAATATACCTTAAAGTTGTAGCATAGCTTACAGGGCCCCAAAGTGGTTATACTAAGTTTTGTTGCTTTTTATGTGAGAGCAGAAAAAAAAGCAGATCACATTGAGAAAATGGTAACATGATTGGTCAGAAAAATATTGTCAATTCTCCCTTGGTTGAAAAAAAAATCAAAACTCTACTTCCATCTCTCCACATCAAATTAGGACTAATAAAGAATTTCGCGAAAGGAATGGACAAAGAAGGAGAACGTTTTTTGTTCTTAAATCAAAAGTTCCAGAAATTAAGTAAAGCAAAGATTAAAGAGGGAATTTTTGTTGGGCCACAAATTTGTGCTCAATTTAAGAACCTGAAATTCAAAGGAAAATTAAATTGAAAAAAGAACTTGAACCGCGTTTGTTAACAGTTGTTTAACAACGAAAGAGCTACTAATTACAAAAACATTATTAACGACTTGCATTTATTTTAGAAGAAGCTTTTATCTTCTTATTTTACAAGAAAAAAATAAACATACAATTTAATTTTTTTTTCAAAAACAACCTTCACCATCTCAAAAATGGTTTCTGATAGAATTTTTTTAGTCTTCAGATTTCAATTCAGCACACTTTAAAGTGTAACAAATTTGAAAAAAATTCTCAAGGAAGCAATTTTTTTTTTTTACGGAACAGTCTAATTTTTAGCAGATTTCCCTTAAGGGAAATCAGCTATTGAGGTTGTACTCATGACGGAATTTTCGAATTTTTTCTTCAAATGTCCATCGATCCTACCTAGGAGATGACGAAAATGAGGTTCGTTCAAAACTGTATATATATATATATATATATATATATATATATATATATATATATATATATATATCTATATATATATCTATATATATATAAAATTGTAACCTCTGTCTGTACATTGATTTTTTTCGCGAAATTTCACGATAACTTTTCGTTTCACATGTCATAGACACCATAACTGCATTTTGTTTCTTTCGTGTATGTTTGTTTGTTTGTTTGTTTGTTTGTTTGTTACCTTTTCACGCATAAACGGCTGAACCGAATTTTTTGAAACTTGGTATGTATATTACTACTAACCCAACTTAGACTTTAGGCTATATTAAAATTCTCTGAGATAAACAGGAGTGGGGGTTATAAGGGATGCCTGAAATTAAAAATAGCGATATTTCGTTTCCTATTGGTTTTTCGGCAAATATGAATATAACAAAAGTTTTTTATTTTGTTATTTAGAGTAACTTTTATTATATACTTTTTTTTCGAATACCGATTTATAAACGAGATATAAGCTAAAACCTATAGCGGAAGTGAACAGTTTAATTTGACACAAAAGACTCAACCAAACTAAATAAAACTCGGTATGCGTATTAGCACTAATGCCTCCATTATAATAAGCCGTACCAACATTTCTAGGGACGGGCAGGAGTGGGGGTTATAAGGGAGGCCTGAAATTCAAAATAGCGATATTTCGTTTCCTATTGGGGTTTCGGCAAATACGTACATAACAAAAGTTATTTATTTTATTATTTAGAGTAACTTTGTCTGTTGTCGCTTTAGCGGTCGCAATTTTTGTGTAATCGTTACCAAACTCGATATTTAGTCGTTTTATGTAAAAAGAAAGATCAAGTTTGTTAACGGCTGAAATCGGACGAGGGGGAGAATTTTGAAAATTCCAAATATCTCCGTTACTATAAGTCGGATCGAAAAAGTGTATAGAATCAATCTTATTGAAAATTAAATACACTATAAATGATGTTTATACATATATTCTCTATCTTGAACATTAACCGAGATATTCGCATTTTTCAGTTTTCAGCCTTCAGTAAACTCCCACTTCTACTAGTGTTACATAAATAATGCTCTGTTATATAATAAAAGATATTAATTGAAGCCTAAATACCAAATATTGTATTCATTGAACTTTTACTTTGTGAGATATATGCAAATACGTTCTGTTGACACCCCCCCCCTTCTTTTGGTTTTGGGTTACTAAAATTTGAGTGATTGAGATATAACTGATTCTAATTCATTACAAATTACACCACCAGCTTTAGTAAATTGCTTTCAATAAAATTAATATGTTATATTCAAATATATTTCATTAATTGTTTGTCTTTCCGGTCTATCTATACAGCACTACGAGGTTGGCTTGCCTGTTTGTTTAAAATTCAGCCTTGTATTGTACATTTACTGAGCATTCACGGCTGTGTTACCTGTAAGTATATTTATCTATTGTAAACCTTCACGTGGGAAATCTGCTTAGTTTACGCAGCCCCTACGTGACGGACTTTTTTATTTATTTAGATGAGCTCTGCAACAAGGCGACATTGGTCAGAGTACTACATATATCGTGTCCTATAATGTAAAAAGGTATTGAATTTACGCAAAGGGGAACCAAGGTTCTCTCTGGCAACTTATGGCAATTTGAAAATGATTCAAAGAGAAATTGAGAGACCCAATAAAGGGTTAACCTATAGATAAACCAATGTATCCATCGAAAAATGACAACAATAAATCACCTCACCGTGATCTTAATAATTATATAGTAACTTAATACATTTTAATGTAAAAATATTTAGTGCAGAAGTTGTAACAGTTTCCATGCAAAAGAGCATTTGCTTTATATATGCAAGCGCTATTTGTGATACAAAAGCGGAAAAGAATAAAATACTCCCGTTCCTGCAAAAATGCTTACCCGTCGAGTATTTTCGGAAGGCAAAGGACTATATAATAAATATCCGATACGCAATCTGATCTTCTATGGTTAAGGAAAAAGCCCATACACAACACAGCTTAAGCTATGCCGATTTCACATCTGTAGAAAGAATCCCATGGAATTCAAGAATTTAATTTTAAGTAGGTCATGAGAAGAGTTAAAGTGAAAATAAGATGAGGGGATTTATTGAAAAATATAAAACATTAACTGTCGAACATTAAGTAGTTAAAAAGATGATTCTATAATATTTACAAATTTTATTTATAATAATGGATATATTTCTAATTTAACCCCCCCCCACATCATTCTGGTCTGTTTTTATTCATCCTCTTTAGTCTTTAGTACTACATGCAGCGATAAATATCGAGAATGGTATTGGTCCAATAAAATTTATGTAGTTCAAGACGTAAAAGTTCAGTTTATGAGGTCACATCATTGAGATGCTTCTAGAGTTTCAACAAATATATATATATATATATATATATATATACACACACATAATTTTGAACGGACTTCATTTTCGTCATCCCCTGTGTAGGATTGATGGATATTTGAAAACATTGTTCGATAACCCCTTCATGAGCTCAATCTCAATAGCTGATGCCCCTTAAGGGAAATCTGCTAACATGAAATAAAAAAAATAAAAAATAACGAAGGTTCAGAGGCAAGAAAGAGAAGTTTAAAAGGTGCCCTTACAAACTGCAAGCCTCTGATAACTTTGAAGTATTTCTCGGAACCAACAAGTCCAACTTTCGCGATTTTTCCGAACGACAACAAGCATGAACGAACAATTTATCTCCTACTTTTTTAAACCTAAGTTTTTAAAACTAGAACTAAAAATCAATGCTTGCGATCTCCAACTTTGAAACGTCCAACTCCTTCAAAACTCTCGGTCTAAGTGGATTAGCAGAGGACAGAGAGCAAATTTCCCACCACTCATTTCTGGCAATATATATACACACACGGATGTGTATGTGTGAAATGAAATGAAATGTGGGTATTTCCATTAAATGTTATCAGCAACTGTAAAAAGTTTTTTGTTTTTTCCTTTCTATAAACTATTTTCTAATATTTTCCATTAAATTCTTTACAAATTATTGATATACATTTATACTTATATAATACGTTCGTTAAAAAATTAGGTCAAATTCTAAGAATACATATTATAAATTTCATCAATTAAAATAATTATATTCAATAAATTAGTTTCACTAACAATCTTAATACAACTCTAAATATATAATGTAATTTTTATTACAATTCGAAAACATACATTATTTTGTTGTGATACCTGTCAGTGGAGCCCGTCGTCACTGACTGATGATCGAATACAGCTGGAAAGCGCTTTCGATGAGATGGCACCATCGCAGTACAATTGTTGGTATACATCATGGCTGATCTAACATAATTAAATAGAATCTGGATCTATAACACCACGTTAAACCTTTATCTACACATTAGCAAACTATACCAGACCAACACTCAAACCAAAAACACTATAAACGGAAAGAACCCAATACGGGTAAGTACAATGACTCACTACACGAAAACAATTTACCTGGACACTAGCTAAAAAAACCCTAGTTTGACAGATCTAAAAGGTAAGTAAACAGATCTGGGCTAAAACATAAACAACCTAATGCGGTGAACAGACGCATAAAACCTACTGACAACTAACTCAGTACAACTTTTTGACGGGCTTGAAGATGGTGCCATCGCATCGAAAGCGCTTGCCAGCTGTACTCGATCATCAGCCAGTGACGACGGTCTCCACCGACAGGTATGACAACAGTATCATTTATACTGGCGGTTCTAATCCTTTATTTGAATTGCCATTCATTATTTTATTTGTTAAAATGCAAGTTTAATAAAGGATAACAAGCTCTGTAAACGATGAGAAACCTGTCCCACCTTACAGAGACAATGTACCTGATCACAAATTATTTTAGACCAATATTTATGACAAATATTTAGTAGTTTTATTAAATAATTAATCATTTTTGAATGTATTCATCTTGTGTACTAAAGCATCTATCATGCATGAAGTTCTTTAATTTATTTTTAAACAAAGAGTATTTTTTTTAATAGATTTGATACATTCGGGCATAGCGTTAAAGATTTTTACTCCTGATAATGATACGCTTTTCTCGAAATATTTATGTTTGTGGTTTTGGGTTTGAAGCATGTTCTTGTTCTTGTATTATGATTAACACTATGATACTATTTTTGTAAAACAACTTCATTTTTTGTTTCACAGACAATATTGTTTGTTACATAAATATTGAGGGAAGTCAATATTTTTGATTCCTTCGAAAGTTTCACGACAGGAGTCTCTCAACTTTCTGTTGTTCATAAACTTTATTGCTCTATTTTGCAATTTAAATATTAAAATATGATTTTTTGAGTTGCCCCAAAAATGTGTGATTGCATGCGTGCAATTTAAATGTCTCACGTAAAACTCATGATCAAGTTTGCAAAACAACGAAATCGCAATACCTCTGATAAAATACGACGTTTCTGAAAAGCAAGGACATCTTTATCCCCCATTAATTGATGTAAGGGTGGATGACAGTGGATGATAATATCCGCTTATTAGCTGGTAATCACTAATTCCTGTAGGCTAAGTGGGATAATTTCATAATTTGTTAGGGGGCAGAATTTGTTTCAGCTTAATGCTCCCCCACAGTTAGAGTAAAGTTAGGACGGCAACTTTAACCAGTTCGATATAGATGGCGCTGTTGTTATACTTCAAGTACTCCCACAAGGGCCCCCATAACGGTCAGGCTCTCATCCAAAATACAGTCATAATGGTTCCTACCCCGCCAGAGACCTACTAACTATAATAATTATTACTTGTCTGCTCAAAGAAAACTTGCTAATTTCCTTTCTTTTTTGCTCGAGAAAAACAAATTAGAGGCCTTTTTTGGGGCACCAATCAGTTGCCCTATTTAAGGCTGAAGATTTCGTTGCATGCTCAATTTATTTTAATGTTTCGTACGAATTGGCCGAGCTAAAATTGCAATAGCTGTAATGGAGAAATTATTGGAACTTGTAAAATGGCATGCAAATATTTGGAAACAAAATATAGATATACTAGCGGACCCGACAGACGTTGCCCTGCATGATATTTCAAGCTATTAGGATATTAAATTTAATAATGTTATTTTAAAACAAAAGCTACTTTTAATAGCACAGAAAACAACTATTGTTAAGTGCACATTTGCCTAAAAACAAATAGAAAATGAATCCCGAATTTTTTATTCAGACCTCCCTTATAACCCCCATTCCCGTTCGAACCTAAAAAAATTAATATAGCTTATAATCATGGAAGAATTAATGCTAATTCACATACCGAGTTTGATAAGTTCGGTTCAATCGATAATGCCCAATAAAATTGTTGGCTCCCACTTTAGTTTTTTAGTGTATATCTAGTTTGTACTTTGTTATACGACAAAAGTGCATATAACAAAAGTTACTCAAAATAACCAAATAAACAACGTTTATCCTGTGCATATTTGCCGAAAAACCAATAGGAAACGAAATATCGCTATTACGCTATTAGCAGATTTCCCCTAAGGGAAATCAGCTATTGAGGTCGTACTCATGACGCTATTATTAATTTTAGGCCTCCCTTACAACCCCCACTCCTGCTCCATCTACCGGGCTGATTTGTGAATCTAAACCATCCAGGGCGTCAACCAAACGGATACAAAAAATTCATTCAAATCGGTCCAGCCGTTTAGGAGGAGTTCAGTGACATACACACGTACAGTAGAATTATATATATAAAGATAGCCTCTACGAATTGATGACGTATTTAATATAACATTGACTTTGTCGTACGACTACCTTCTCCAATGAATTGTCAACGTATATTAACGATATATAGACATCGCGTAGTCTTTCATTAAACATTTTAAAGAAGTGTTACATAAGACCATTAACGCAAAAATTGAATTCAATATAAACACGTAACAAAATCCATGCCACAAATCAGGAAGAAAAAGTCCGTCACGGAGGGGTTGCTTGAATTAAGCAGAATTCCCGACAGCTGGAATAACACATTATTGATATCTTCTCCCAACATATTTCCTATTTCTAAATTAAAACCCGGTAACCAGAAGTGGGGATTTATTGAAGGGTGAGTAGTAGTTTAAAAAGATAAGTTTTGTAACATTTATCAATACGACTCATAATAACATAAATATATTGAATTTTCGATTTCCCTCTCTTCCACCCTTGTTAAATTTTAGGCATTAACGACAATGAACTTTGGTTTAATAGAACGTTTAAATACCCATTATGGTCTAGATCAAATAAAAATTTTCGAAAAAAGAACGTAAAACCTTAATTAATGACGTCACCCCACAACTTATTCGCACGCATCTCACAAAGTAAAAGTTAAATGAAAATAGTATTTAATATTCAACTTTATAATGCAGTGGTTCATAATATAACAGCTTATCATTAATATGACATGAGAAAGAGGGGAGGTTTTCTGAAAACCGAAAACTAAAATTTGCAAATATCTTACTTAATATCTTGATCAAGATACCTAAAAAACATATATAACATTTATAAAACATAACACATGCAATAAGATTGGTTCTATACAATTTTTCTATCCGACGCAGAGAAATGAACGTATTTTGAATTTTCGAAACTCCCACCCCCTCTAAATCCGAGTTTGGTAACGATCAAACAAAAATTGAGACTGTTAGAACATTAACAGACAAATATATAATATATATTTGTGTGTGTGTATCTATATATAATTTTGAACGGACCTCATTTTCGTCACTTCTGGAGTAGGATCGATGGACTTTTGAAGACATTTTACGAAAATTGCGTCATGAGTACATCATCTACAATGGATTTCCCTTATGGGATATCTGATAATAAAGACTTTTTAGTGCACGTTAAATAAATTATGATGAATATATGTAGTGTGTCCGTTCAAATTAAATTGCTGCGTGGCCCGGAATTTCGTAATTCGTTTTGCCTACCCTAGCTTTGTGGTAGGGCTTCTGTCTGTTTCACTCGTGTCTACTCAACATCGTGGCGCAACTTGAAAAAAAAACCATCTTTGGTCTGGAATAGAATTCAGAATACTACAAGGAATCTGTCAAGCTGAGTTCATTACAGCCCTCAGAATTTCATGGTCGGTAGAGATAATGTGTTTAATTTTAATCATTTTCTTTCAGACACTTTATATCAAATTTCCGGCTCAGATTATTAAGTAAGAAGATTGGTTAGTTAAAGCGTTGATCTTGATAAAATTGCTAAACTAAGAGTTGTGAGCTCAATTTCTGTGTGGACAATAGGGAACTTTACTTCGTAAAGGTCACTTATAAATCAAATTCTTAGTTCTACAGTGGCTAAAAGGGTGCTACCATGTGAATAGTTGGCCATATTATCTTACGGAGGGCATTAATAAATAATATTATAATTAAATCAATCCTATTCATCACTGAGTAAAGGACAAGTTTTTAATGAGAAAACTTTGAAATTATCACTTGAACAAGTAGTACATATAAAACTGCCTTTTAGTTTTTGGTCCAAATAAAAATAAAATAAAATATGAAGCGGAGGGAAAATACACACACCCGAAAGGAAAAAAGAGTAATTCATTAGGGCCCAAATCGATTTATGTGGATGAATTCTTTACACCACGGCGACGCGTCCAAATATTATTCCAAAAATGTAAAATTTAATTCTCTTAAACCGCTTAACCACTTTACTCCAGGTTTGTTTTTGCCACCCAGTAGAGAAACAGAGGAGTTTGGAAAGTAAATACGATGTATCCTAAAGCAAATATCAGTAAATAAAAAAATATTCATAAGAATTGGATTAAAAAAAAGGAGTAAAACCGGTTCCAATTTAGATAAAGAATCTCTCTGTTTGAATGTTTGACTTACTAGAATTGCTATACAAAAATTGTCAATAAATATAATATAGCATAATCAAAGGCAGAACGTAGAAAGTGAATAAATACAGAAAAGGTTTAAATTTTAAATGGTTCACAAATTTACTGTCGAAAAAAATGGCTTTACATTTAATAGATAATTTTGGAGAAGGACGTGAAAATTTAGGCTTTTGGGAAGAGAGAAAAAACTTTCACATCACGATATCTATTACAGTTGTGTCGGTTTCAAGTTAGAATGGTGTGCTATCGGGATCTTTTTTATATAAATCAACAACCTATAACATTATCAATGGAAGGATAAAAAGGTAAAAAACACCTCTACTCTTAATGCTTCATTTATTAAATGCAGAGTACTTTCGGGGCGAACCGTCCCATCTTCAGTGCTCTAGAGCTGGTCCCTATTTAGCCGACATCTCCGGGTAAACTCCAGAGGTGTGATTGACCTTATTATCCTTCCGTTGATAATGGACCTCCACCAGCCAGCCCAAATCCCGAGCTATATCACTATATTTTCATTCAGCTACCACATGCTAGAGAAGCCATATCTACAATGTTATAAAGAACAGTGGCGGATATTATTCAACTGATAAAATTGATATTTATAGTAATACCGATTGATAACTCTTCATGATCAAGGCATTTCTTAATCACGGTTGGGTCGAAGCGCGTACAGATTTACGTTACTGGATATGCAGAGCTATTGTAAGACAAATCTACTGCTGGAACAGCTGCTGATTTTAAAGAGTTTTAATCTCAAAATGTACAGTAGAAAAATGCTACAAATCACTCGATTAGTATTTGAGTTACGAAAAAATGCATACAGCAACAATTGTAGACCACCATTAGTCTAACGAGATGGGTTCTTTAACATTTTACGATCAGACTCATAATAACGCGTATATTTAGAATTTTTGAACCCACACCTCTTATAATCCCTACTATTTGATGCCCGATTTCAGCCAATAAAAAATATTATTTTTATTGTAAACAGCAATGGTTTAATACCGAGCATGGTATTGATCAATCAAACATTTTCGAGTTAGAATGTAAAATCTTAATTGATGAAGCCATCACACAATGAATTTGAATGTATTTTGCATAATAAAGGTTTCTTGAAAACAATATTCGGTATATAAGCTTACAATAAAGTGGTTCTGATATAATAGCTTAATGTTAATACGATATTAGGAGGAGGAACTTAAAGCTGAATACTAATAAATTCAAATATCTTGCTTAATATTCATGAAAGAGAAAATATGAGTAGAACAACATTTATAAGTAATTCAATTTTCTTCGTAATGTAGAATTTTTCGATCCGACTTATAATAATTGGAGATATTTCAAATTCGAAATTACCCCACCTAACCCTTTCCCTAGAGGAAATGTTTCGATACTCGCGTCCTGAGTGCAACCTTAATAAGTGATTTTCCTTAAGGGACATCTGCTAAAAGCATTATTTATTAAATTCCTCTTTATTTTACTACGGCTAATCACAACGCCTCTATTTGCAAATGGATTTTATGTAATCAATTCTTCACTAAATAGATTCTTATTGTCTAAATGGAAATGTTGACATGTTTAAATGTCTATGACATATGCTTGTTTTTATGAATAGTTGTTGTTACTACATTTTTTTTTACTTATTTATTTGCAACCATTTTTAAAAAAAAATTTATGTTCGTGTTTCTCGTTTCTTTTAGTGTTTTGTGTTCCGTTCCCTTAGTTTTGTCTTTTATATTATTTGGTGTACCATTTTTTGATAGTTTGTTTATTTGTTTTTTGTTTCTCCTACCCCCTCATTTTTAAGAAGAGCCAAGTTTCAATCTTTGTGGAGCTATATGCAATAAATAAACAGAAAACGAAGTCACGATTTTAAGTTTACCAAGTTTATTAAAATAAACGGCCGGCGAGCAGGAATTTAAATCTGAATCTATAAATTACTAAACAGATTTACCACCTCCAGATTAAGCGGGCTCGAAATTGGTTAAGCCATTCCCCGTTTCGCTCCTTATTTCACAAGAAAAGTCAACCTTTCTTAGCAGAATTCTTTCCATAGAGAACAAAAATATTAAAAGGTCAGAATTTCCTTCTTTGAACAGTTACCTATCTGACTAGCATATGCTCACTCTTTCCTCTATAATTTGTTTCAAGGAGACTTTTTTAGCAGGATCCTGGAGAGACTTTAGAAGCCTGGAGGCTGGGAAGCCCTGCTCCAGCAATATTTTAGCAGTTTCTTACATTTTTAACTCACCCCTCGTGTCGGCCGTACTTAATCATTTAGACTATTATCCTCGGAACTATGTCGGCGGCTTCCTTGAATCTCGGCGGTCTGATCATTCATTTCCATTCTACTCCCCATTGTAAGGATTAACTTTTTAAAAATTTCTCTCTACAAAATTATTCATTTTAGTACTACAAAAGCGCTGGGGCTCAGGTTACTCGTGTGAGTTAAAGCGTTGCCTTTAATCTCTCAAAGTAAACCCAAGGAGTGGTGAGTTCGATTCCTGTCTGGGGAAAATGAATTTAATTAATGGCGAACTCATTAAATAAAATCAGTAGTCCCACTCTAAGTATTATTATTATTATTTATTAAAGTCCACTTTTTGCATTTAAGGCTAATTGGATCGGGTTATCTATAGGTTACCACCCTTTTCTTGCCAGGGTAGGCCTTAGGACGTTAAAAAATGAATTCCGTCACTAAATAATTTCCTTTGCCCAGGCGAGAATCGAACTCGCCACTCTAAGATTACTGTGTGAGATTAAAGTCAACACTTTAACTCACATGGCTAACCTAGTTCACTCTAGCTAGAAAAGGATGGTAACCTGAAGATTACCCGTCCCAATTAGCCATAGTACCAAAGGTGGACGCTAATAAATACTAATAACTACAACGCAGTAGTTTTAAATTGTAACTAACCTAAAAAAAACATATATACTGTATTCGTAAAATCCCAGATAATTTATGAATATCATATTATAATCAGAACAGTTGAATGAAAAACGCAAGTGCTTATTGGAGCCATATGTGTTCTCACAATTTAAGTAGAAACATCAAGAAACGCAACCTATAATAAAATGTCTCACAGTGGCTTGTTTATTGATACATTTTTACATACATGCAACAATTCAATTCATTTAATTGTCATCAATAAATATCTAGAAAACTAAAACTCATTTGTAATGGGGTATATAATATAGTCTGTAAAAATAATAATAAAGTTAAAAAACAATTTTAAGAGAACCAGGGTGTAAATAAGGAGTAGTTTGAACGACCTCCACAGTGCGTAAAACTAGTTACAACGAATGTAAGGGGGGACGAGCACTACATAACTGTAAGTAAACAATATGTAATTAAATGTAATATATTCATTAAATGAAGACAAACTTTTGCGTGTCAACAGGGCACTGATGATGATGCACTGCATCGAAAGCGCTCAGTTGGTTTAATAAATTGTTATTGTGGAAGCTTAGCCAATTCTTTCATCTACCTACATAATATATTTATTATTTACTATACACTTGTAAATTATCTAGTGTAGCAAAGATTTATCATAGGGATTTTATAAATTGATGTTACTATTTGTAGGAAAAGAATGGCCTCTGAAAAGGTGCCACGAACATGTAGTGCAAGTTAGGTGAAAGTAAAGTGTTTTTATTGGTATTCCTTGCCATTGACCTATGTAGAATATAGCTCAGACATTAGTGACGTAAGAAAAACAATAATTCTTATGTGTTTGCGTTCAGACATCTAGAACGTTTATTATGTTGTAAGCGTTTTAGAAAATTTCCCTGAAGGGAAATCAGCTATTGAGGTCGTACTCATGACGAGATTTTCGAAACATTTCTTCAAATATATATATATATATATATATATATATATATATATATATATATATATATATATATATATAGTTCTTTTGTAGCTCTAGCTGTCGCAATTTTTGGTTGATCGTTACCAAACTTGATATTTAAACGTTTTATGTAAGAAGACAGATCAAGTTCAAATTTCGAAATATCTCCATTGCTATACGTCGGATTAAAAAATTGTGTAGAACCGAACTTATTAAAAATTAAATTTACTATAAATATTTTTGTATACATTTATTCTCTATCTTAAATACTAACCAAGATATTTTATTGAGTGTAAAGGACATGATGAGATCGGCTAATTCGGTTGCAGTCGTGAGTTTCCGGCTAGCTAGTTCGGCCGTTTCAGTAACTGTTTGGTTCTCGTGAAATTTCTCTATTCTAAAACTTCACGTGGGAAATCTGCTTAGTTTACGCAGCCTCTGCGTGACGGACTTTTGATGAGTTATAATATATAACTTCAAAAAAGTAACACAATATTGGACATGTGCAAGGAGAATGTGAGTAGAAAGTGGAAGGGTTGAATTGAAATTTGGTAAGGCTAAAATTAATTCATCTACACTCGTCCTTTAATCATCAGGTATAAGATTTTTCATTTCTGCGGTGAAATATTATAATTTCAACCTTACGATGGATATGGGCGTTTATTTTCTTCAGAGTCTCTCTGTAAGTTCGTTAATATTTTCATGATAATGTTTACGGTCATACAAAAATACCAGGAAAAACAAGAAGTATAGTAAGTAGGCACTCAACCATTATTTCCTGCTTTATATTAAGATAACTGCTTGGCTTAACTGCTTAATCAAAATAACTCCCGAGTCCTTAACCTGTTCTTGACAAAGACTAGCGGAGAGGATAATAGTCCCAGAAGGCCCTCAAACACCCTTGAGCACTTTAGAGGGCGCTAGTCCATCAAGTTGATTTGTCGCTATTTCTACCTTAATGTCGTTACAAAAAAACATATTGAACCGTAGGAGTTATGCCAGCTGGTGGCAACCAGAGACACATGGCGGGGATTTTAAGGGTAGTAATATATCTTTCAGAAAGGTTTAGAAAAGGAAGAGCTACTACATTCTTCCTGTGGATAAAACACCACTTCTCACTTAGAAAAAAGGACTTTAAATAATTATAAATTGCCCAAGAGACACTAATTGCATTCATTTACAATCCAGACAATTATTCGCAAATACCATTTAGTAAAGATATTTTATAGAAACGTTACATACCATGCAGCATTTCACACCAGGCTATGTAAATGAAATTATTAAGACTATTTAAATACAATAAGAAATATTTTGAACATCTTGCTAATGATGGAATCCAAAAGTAATACTGATTAACTTTCAGTATCACAAATAACTATCGGATTATTGAAGACAGAACTAAAATCATTGATACATTTTTCGTGTAATATAATTGCAAGCTAAAAATGAAGGCGACATTGAAAATCTCATAATACTATACCTATGATGTTAAAATGAAGACCATTAATGGCTGAAATCGGACCAGAGGGAGGGTGATATAGGGGGGGGGGACGATTTCGAAAATTTTAACATCACTCTTACTACAAATACCATGTTCTATAAATCTGTTTATATATATTTTATTCACTATATTGATTATTTACCTGGGTATTTGCATTTTTTAGTTTTAGCAGATTTCCCTTAAGGAAAATCAGCTATTGAGGTCGTACTCATGACGCGAGTTTTGAAAAATTTCTTCAAATGTCCATCGATCCAACACAGGAGATGACGAAAATGAGGTCCATTCAAAATTATATATATATATATATATATATATATATATATATATATATATATATATATATATATATATATATATATATATATATATATATATATATATATATATATAGATATAGATATATATATTTGTCTGTTAACGCTCTAGCGGTCGCAATTTTTGTTTGATCGTTACCAAACTCGGAATTTAATCGTTTTATGTGAAAAGAAAGATGAAGTTCGTTAACGGCTGAAATCGGACCAGTGGGAGGGGGGGTTTAGAGGGGGGATTTTCGAAAATTCGAAATATCTCTGTTACCATACGTCGGATCAAAAATTTGTATTGAACCAATCTTATTCCAAATTAAATTTACTATAAATATTGTTCTATACATTTATTCTGTATCTTTAATATTAACCGAGATATTTGGATTTGTATTGTGAGTGTGGTCGGCTATGTTCGGGAGTTTCCGCCGAGCGCACTAGCGCTAGTGTGGCCGTTTCACTAACTATTCGTCCTCGTGAGAATAGGTTATTACTAGGCAGATTTCTCTATTGTAAAACTTCACGTGGGAAATCTGCTTAGTTTACGCAGCCCCTGCGTGACGGACTTTTTAACCTTTAATAAACCCCCAACCTTACTGATGTCATTTCAACAATAATTTATTATATCCTAAACAAAATTATTCATTGCTTAAAGATCAAACATTGTCTTCATTGTACCCAGTGGGGACAAATGCTAATATGTAGTGTTATGACGTCATCGATAAAACTTTTCCAGTCTTGTCTCGGAAATGATTATTTGATCTATAACATACTCAATATTTAACCAAATAACTCAACTCTAATCTTTATATTCATTAATGGGTGAAACCGGACTCGGAATAGGATGGGGGCGTTTAAAAAAATTGAAAATTCAAAATGTCTTCGTTACTATGATTCGAATAGAAAAATGTTTTAGAAAAAACCTTGTTAAACAACAAGACAATATAAAATTGTTGTTTGATACATTTTCTTGTAACTCAAATATTGGAAAGTTATTAGTACTTTCTTGGTTTCAGCCTTAAGTAAACCCCCACTACTACCAATTCAATTTTGACTTAGATATAGAGGATATATGAGGAGATGTGTGGGAACCAGCACGTGGGAAATCTGCTTAGTTTACGCAGCCCTTGCGTAACAGTCTTTTTTTGTAACAGTGTTGTACAATCAGTCAACATGCAACAACTAGAGAAGTCTACTGTTTTTCGAATTGCAGATGACAAGTTGTATAATATTCATTACCCCCATCTCTTAGCGATGCATTAAGTTGATGCGAAATTAATGCAGGTTCTTAATATTCATTGAAAATACGTCATATTTTCACCTGAACTATATATATTTGATCAAAGTAATTTCCGTCAGAATCAAAACACTTTTGCCATTGTTCAACAAGTTTTCTTATCCTCGCGGAAAAAAAAATATCTGGATCCCTGGATGTAATGAACTCACGAAAAGAATTTTCAATGTAATACTGCTTTTGAACAATTATCTTTCTCAAAAAGTAGTCCTGATGTCTGAAAAAGTGGAAGTGTGTAGAAGAAAGGTGTGGTGAATAAGGTGGGTGTTGAAGAACTTGGTACAACTCTTGCAGTCGTCTTAGCGTTGGTTGTGCATCATGTGGTGTGGCATTTTCATAGATAAGTATCGGCCCCTTCCGATTAACCAATGTTGGACAAAGATGCTGCAACCTCCGATTCATATTATCAATTTCTTGACTGTATTTTACCCCAACTGAGAAAGCTGATGTGGATAATAACACATAACTTTTTTTTGGGTACAGGTTAGGCTTCGGGAAATGTTTCGGTTGTTCCCCCAGCCATTGTCTTCATCGGCTTCTTTTGCCGTATAAGACCTATTATTCATTTTACGTCACAATACGATCAGGAAATGGATCATTTTTGTGACTTGTCAAAAGCATGGAACAGATTTCAAAGTGGCGATTTTATGGTGGTGGTCGTTTAATTGGTGTGGCAAACACTTACTCAACTTTTTAACCTTACAAATTGCCCCCAAAAGGCGGAGAGTGGATTTGTTAACGCTGAGTTCTATCGCCATTTTGCGTGTTGCTTTGGTTGGGCCTTCTTCCTCTATTGAGCACAGCTGGTCGTAGTCAACTGAAGAATGACGGTTCATTGTCTTCGAAGTCAAAATCTCTACTGAAAAACGTCTGGGACCAATTATGCACCGTTCGTTAATACTCCCCTGCCCCCACAAGTAATTAATGTTTGCCCAGTGCAATGTCCTAATTTAAATTTGTAAAAATAAATTTGACAAACATTTAACACGCTGAACTAAACGATTTTACTAATTAAATTAGAAAAAGATAGGATAATAATCATGGGAGGTATTAGATAAGGTTTATTATGGTACATAATGAATGAATATTAGGATTAGCTTAGGTTGAGACAATACTACTTCAGTTTGCCGACGTTTTTTTGAAGTTTATTACCTACGTCAAGGTGAACTAAATATGTTCAAGACCAGAATACTGTAATTGAGTTTAATGCTTAAAGAAATGTCCATAATATGAAATATAAAACGCACTTTCGGCAAGGGGAGTCGGAGATAGTACATGAACGAAATCAGACTGTTGAATCCTATGGAAAGAGCGTTTTGTACTTTATATTATGGACATTTCTTTTAGCATTTGACCCAGTTACAGTATTCAGATCTTGTACACCATCTTTTGCCTGAACAAAGATAATAAATTGCACCGAAACGTCAGCAAGCTAAAGTATTTATTTCAACCAAGGTGTCCGAGAATCACATCACATAAGGATATCTCCAAAGCGGTTATCACTAAGAATATTCATCGAGCTTTCTTTACAGAATTGGTATTAAGATATAGCAATGGAGGTAACCTGCATTAATTTCGCATCAACCAAATATTTCCGATTCACCTGCATTCTGTAATAAATATGTACGGATGACAGACATTCAACGACGACGCTTATCGACAATTTGAAACTTATTAGCCTGTCTTTCTCTGGCGCGGTTTTCTAATACCTGAAGAAGTTATCAAATCTAGCGGATATCTTTGGAAGGCAGAGATCCAAAGGTGGCTCTCACAAAAAGGAGCAACAGCCTTCAGTAGTTATATGGATGACAGTCTGGATGATTGATTGACCCGGGACCAAGTTGGAAGAGACGGGCCGACTGAAAGCAACGGGAAATTACGGTCGTATTTCTTCCTGGAGGAGAAGATGGTCCCCCGCATGGAGCGGAGATCCTGCCGTCTGCCCCACAGCCAACAATGACGTAAAGGCAACATTTGCTCCAGTCGGCTTTCTGGCTCGGAGAATATCGACTGGCCAAATGCGTCTGTTGATACAGGGTGTTCCACTGGAAACGGACGGTTTTAAAATAGTAATTACTCTGTTAGTTTAGAAGGTAGACACATTTTATTTACACAAAAATAAAGCTGAATTTAAGCCATTTTAGCAGACTTCCCTTAAGGAAAATCAGCTATTGAGGTTGTACTCATGACGGAATTTTCGACATTTTTCTTCAAATGTCCATCGGTCCGTTCAAAACTGTATATATATATATTTGTCTGTTACCGCTCTAGCGGTCGCAATTTTTGTTTGATTGTTACCAAACTCGATATTTAGTCGTTTTATGTAAAAAGAAAGATCAAGTTCGTTAATGGCTGAAATCGGACCAGTGGGAGGGGGGTTTAGAGGGGAGGATTTTCTAAAATTTGAAAGAAATATATCCGTTACTATACGCCAGATCGAAAAATTGTATGGAATCAATCTTATTGCAAATTAAATTTACTATAAATATTGTTATATACATTTATTCTCTATCTTGCATATTAACCGAGATATTTGCAATTTTATGAAATCGGGTCTAATAACGGATGGAGTGAGTTTCCCGCCAAAAGCTAGGTCGGCCGTTTTCTAAACTCTTCGGAACTCGTGAAATTTCTCTATTGTAAAACTACGCGTGGGGAATCTGCTTAGTTTACGCAGCCCCTGCGTGACGGACCTTTTTAAAAATACATTACTTTAATTTTTAAAAATAACATCACTTAAATGGCGGTCATTTTCATGAACACACATTTTAAGTCTTTCTTGAAAATTGACGTCCACAGTTCTTAATAGCTCGTCATTGATTAGAGCGATTTGATTTCGTATTGCCGTCCACAGTGCTTCCAGAGTGCGTGGCTTTTCTTTGTAGAACCAGATGACTTTGTTTTCATAACAGAACCCGTGGATCTAAATGAATTTACCCACCTTAGAATGGTAGTCCTACTCGGTATTTCACCGTGGCGTCCGATATGAAAATCCCTGAAACATCGTTGAGTTTCAACTACTGATTAATCACTTGTAAATGTGTCGTATGCAAACACGCGATGATCTTTCGTCCAGAGCGGCATAATGGCGACTGAATGGCAGGCGATGGGGAGTCGAGTGACCTTGACGGGGCGTTTCCCCCTCCACCAGCCGCCAAATACTGCACGATTCAAACGTCCGTTTCCTGTGGACCACTTTGAATTTCAGCACGATAGTTCAGCCTGTTTACCGCACAGATGATCTACTCAAGGTTTATATAATTGTATATGGAAATGCGGTATTAGTCAAATGGACTTGGAATCTGCTCTGTATATATATCTCAAACAGAAACCATACAATATAGCTGAAGTCCGCCAAGACGGTTCTGGGTAAACTAAGCCATGATCTCATCTCACCGCATATCCTCTATTTATATGTAAAAACCCAATGAGTATAAGGGGTGGGGGGGGGGTTACTGAAGTCAGAAAACAAGAAAACACTAATAACTCGATCATCAATAGCTTAACAAGATTAGATCAATAACAATTTATGATTCGATTCATAATAACAGAAATATTTTGAATTTTCGAATTACATTTCCAATTTATTGCCACAATTCCATGACCGATTTTAGGCAATAACAAATAAGATTTTTAGTGTTGACTTCAAACGTGAGTATAGTATAGATCAAAATAAACTTTTTCAGGTCCAGAAACTATAGTCTAATTTGGTGACGTCTTAGCAACCAAAACGTTAAGGTCTCATCAAAACTATTTTAGTAAAGAAAGAATTATAATCATGACTTTCATAGTATAACATCTTATTGAAATTATGAAATGATTAGGTAAACCCCCTCTGTTTACTGAAGGTTGAAAACTGAAAAATGCAAATATCTCCGTCAATATTAAGGACAGAGAATAAATGTATATAATAATATTTATGGTAGATTTGAAATTCTCCACCTCTAAATCCCCTCCCACTGCTTTGATTTTAGCCGTTTATGAACGTGATCACGGTTTTCACACAAATGTTTAAATATCGAGTTTGGTAACTTCAGACAAAAATTGAAACATTACAGCGTTAACAGACAAATATATATATTATTATATATTTATACAGTTTAAGAAGTTGAAAATGCCATTTGGATTTAGAATGGTATTGAAAATATAGAATATAAAAACACAAGAAATACATTACTAGTTGAAATGTATTCTAAAACTAAATATTTTTATATTACGCAGGAATGAACTCAGTAGATCCTACATTATTTCATTATATTACAACGCAATAATAGTAGAGACATGGCATATTTTTATACATCTTCCATTTCGTTTTTCCTTTACAAACCCTCAAGGGAAATGGCTATTCAAGTTGTACTCATGACTGGATTTTTGTAAACTATTAATGTACATGGATGTTTGCAAGGAGATGACGAAAATAAGGTAAGTTCAAAGTTTTACATGTAGATGAATATTCGTCTGTTTGGCGCTCTAGTGGTCATATCATTTTTCAAATCTATGTTTACACAAATCACGTGAAACTAAAGATAAACTTATATATTCTTCATACTTCAGTGGCAGAGGTAACCAATGAAAACAACATTCTTTCCTCGCAGAGTTTATTCAATATTTCCCTACATGCTTCGTGGCTTAAATATTATCTCTTCTGGGGCCAGTCCATTTCAAATAATAGTAACATTAATTTAAAAACCCAATTATAATTCATTGCTACATACCACATTAATAAATGTGTACTAAAATAATATACTTATTAAATTTAATTACAGATTGCTTACATAAAATTCAGAAGTGCTCGTTCCCTCTTACATTTGTTGAGGCGGACTGGGGAGGTTGGTGAAACTGAGATTCCCTAAGCAACGTTAAGTCAGCTGGCAATAGATAGATTAATTTCACGTCCAACCTTGAAATCGATTATTTCGCAGCGAAATTTAAAATCGATTAGATTAAATCCAGTAGAACATATGATTAAGGTATTTTATGTAGTTTTTTTTTCTAATTTTAATGATGAGAATATTCTATTTTATTTTTCGTTTAATATTATTTACTTATCGATTATTTGAACGTTTTCAAAACTGAAGGTCTGATTATTGGAAATGGATTGATCCGTCAAGGCAGTTTTATTTTCATACTTCTCAATATTTTTTACACGTTGCTTTAACCTTTTACTTATTAATTGTAAGGATTCATCATTTATATGCGGTGTGTTGTTCTTTTCGGAGTTTTGGTCAATGTTGGTGAAATGAATCTTAGTTTAAGCCGATATTTCGAGAATCTTTATTTTCTCTTCTTCAGGGCTATAAAATTACATGTACTACATTATAATATTGCACATTGTTGTTATAGATTCATCATTTATTTATTTATTAACCCCTACTTTATGCTGTTAGGTTAACGAGACGGGTTATCTACAGTTTACCACCCTTTTGAAGCCAGGGTGGGACTAAGGATTTTATTTAATGAGTTCGTCACTAAATAAATTCCCATTGCCTAGGCGGGGATCGAACTCACCACTCTAGGTTTACCATGTAAGATTAAAGCCAACGCTTCAACTCACATGGCTAAACTAAGCTCCCAGGATTCATCAATATAGGTTCCATTACAGGCGTTACAACTTATTCCATATTCATTATATTTAGATTTAGAGCCTATCAATTTATTTTTTATTCAACTAAAATCGTTTTAGATTTTATTATTATATCTTCAGGATATATTACATACTCCATTACAAATCAATTTCAGTTTTCTAGGTATTTGTGGGTGATAGTTGAATGAATAGAATGGTTGTAATTTTATTTCATTTTATTTTACTCGACAAACTCAATACACACAAAAAATCTTACTATACGAAGAAATAGTGAGACATATACGCCACTGAATCCTAAACAAATGGCAATCAGAATGGATGGAAGTAAAGAACCCCCTTCGCAGTATCAAAAGTACAATTAAGGAGTGGCCATCGGAGGCATAGAAGTACTAGACTGGAGGAAGTTGTTCTTGACAGACTAAAGATCAGCCACACATACCTGACACATAGACACTCAATTACAAGGACTGATAATCCTATATGCAAATACTGCAACAAGCACCTTACGATAAAACACATACTGACAGACTGCATCCAACGAAAAAACCTTCACATTCCTACGATATGACAGAACTATTAACTGACAGCAGCCAATATATTCCAAAAATTCTAACATACCTAAAACACATAAACATTTACAAAAACATATAATACAAAATAGAATACGTCTACAGCATGCTTAAAAAGATTTAAAAGGGTTAACTATTATTATATTCTTTAGACAAAGCACGGTTATGAGAAACAATCAGATATTAAAAAAATATTTTCCATAATATAAAAATAAAATACAACAAAGGTAAATGCTCGAAGGAGTAAATACATTATTCTAATTATGCCAATCACCATCGCTGTGGGGCACAAACCAAATAAACAAAGAAATATTTCATGGAAGTTCCTTTTTAATTGTTTTTTACTATGTTGCAATAAAATGTGAGCATTAAGCTTATTATTTTTTCTAAACTGTGATTTATTAATGGTAAGTAATTTGTTATTGAGGATTGTTGAAGCTTCGTATTATTTTTGATAGAGCATCTGGTCAATTATAAATAAATCTTCTCTCTTTCTATTGTTATTTTTATTTGTTTAAAACAAATTAAATGTTAGCATTGAGCTTATTAATGTTTTTAATCTGTTTTAAGTTGTTTCTAATGTGTTTTAATGATTAATGTAAGTTCTTTAATCACCTGTCAAACAAGAAATTTGTTTAATTTATAAATATATGATTTTCTGTTAATTATCAATATTTCTCCTTCTCTTGGCACATTATATGTTCAATGATGCAGAAGAGATACGGTGAAAATCGTTTCGTATAATAATAGCTATAATATAAAGCCTTCCTCTTGTATGAATATACTGTTCATTGTTTGGACGAAAAATTTGGAAGTGGGAGGGCAATTCAAATACAGTTAATCAATAACCGCCCGGCCTCACTTATTACTAGCTCTTTAGACCAAACACAATTCTGTGGGGAACTGAGTTCAAAACATTTCAATATAAAATATTTATTTTTTACATTCCGTCCATTACATACAAACACACTCACGCACACACTTATGAAACAGACATGCACACAACCCTAAGTTATAGAGGAGTGTCTATATAAATGTACTGGTTGAAGAAAGTAGTTATTACTTTTTACATGCCAGAAATATTCATTTTACTATAAATATATCAATTTTTCCTTTAGCAACTTCTTTAGCTGTGCGATTCCAAACTTACTTTTAAGTCGACATTTCTTAATAGCGTAGGTGATGCCAGGTTTGCCAGCTAACGACGGCTTTGATATGCTTTACAACTGCCAATTTTACACGAGTCACACGTTTTTTCCCCCCAAGCGTGACTAGAAGGGTTTCCATTTCTTTTTTACGAGTTTCTATACTTCTCATCAATGATTGTTTTAGACTTAAATTAATGCTTTGTATTTCAATTACTTCAACGCCCGAAGCGATGATATCCTAAGTTTTTTAACTACGTCCTGCAGGTTATACTACTCTAGTAGTTACCCATCATGTGCTGGTATAACATGCTTGTGATTTCATCTCACCAAATATTCCTTATTTCTGTGTAGAAGATTAAGAAGAATACAAGAATATACGAAAAGCTCGTTTAATACTTTAGTTAAGGAAAAAGGCTCAACAATAGTTTAACAAGATTCTATAATATTTTACGATCCCTCTCCTAATAATATATTGAATTATGGAATCCCCCCAGGGGTACCCATACCATCCCGGTACCAAATTCTGCCAATAACAAATATGATCTTTAGTGTTGACCGAAACGTTTAAATGTCGAGTATTGAATAGATCAAATAAAACATTTTTCTAAACAATTTACACAATAAATTTGCATGTATCTAGCATAATAAAGATCTCTTGAAATCAATATTTGATATGCTAGCTTAGAATAAACCACTTCATGATATAACAGCATATTGCTATTCTGACATGAGTAGAAGTGAGGGTTTACAGAGGGCAGAAAACTATAATAAATGAAAATATCTAGATTAGTATTGAAGATACAGAATAAATGTATAACAAAATTTATAGAAATGTGAATGTGCAATATGATTGCTTGTGTAAAAGTTTTTAATCCCAATCATAATAATGAAGATAATTTGAATTTTCAAAAATACCTCCTCTAAACCCTCCATCCCGCTAGTTTGGTTTCAGCTATTAACGAATTTATCCTTTACTTATGTATGTAGAACTTATATATCGAGTTTGGTAACGATCAAACAATATTGCGACCGCAAGCTAGGTGACAGAGAAGTGTATGTATACATCATTTTGTACGGACCACATTTTAGCAGATTTCCCTTAAGGGAAATCAGCTATTGAGGTCGTACTTATAATGCGATTTTCGAAAAATGTCTTCAAATGCCTATCAACCCTACCTAGGAGATGACAGAAATGAGGTCAGTTCAAAATTGTGTGTGTGTGTGTTTGTGTGTGTGTGTGTGTGTGTGTGTGTGTGTGTGTGTGTGTGTGTGTGTGTTTATGTATATATATTTGTCTGTTTACGCTCTAGCGGTCGCAATTTTTGTTTGATTGTTACTAAACTGGATATTTAATCGTTTTATGTAAAAAGAAAGATCAAGTTCGTTAATGGCTGAAATCGGGCATGTGGGAGGGGGGTTAAGAGAGAGGGATTTTCGAAAATTCTCCGTTACTATACGTGCTATCGATAACTTGTATAGAACCATTGTTATTGTAAGTTAAATTAACTATAAATATTGTTATACGCATTTATTCTCTATCTTGAATATTAACCGAGATATTTGCATTTTTACTATGTGTGAACAGTAAACTAGTTCGGCCGTTTCCGTAACTGTTCGGCTCTCATGAAATTGGTTTAGAGACTCGCTACTACTACTGTTACTAGTATGCAGATTTCTCTATTGTAAAACTTCACGTGGGAAATCTGCTTAGATTACGCAGCCCCTGCGTGACGGACATTTATTTATCAACTAGGTAGTATCAATGGACATTTGACGACATTTTCTCGAAAATAGCGTCATGAATACGACTATCAAATTTCCCTCAAGTGGAATCTGCTAAAAGTGTAAGTACAGTTAACAAGGTTAATTTCACAATCACTTAAGTCCACGGCGTGAGAAATTGCCCTATTCGATTTGTCCTATGTCATAAACGTTAATTCGCTCCCCCCTCCCCAGCCTTAGATGGGTTAATCCCTTAACCAGCTGGCCTAGATCCATGTAGCATGGTTCCACATTAATAATGCTGGTTTCGATCTTGCCAATCTGCAATTCAGGAGGGGCTTTTGCATTCTACAAGCCTTTATATACCCTACCAACATGTATACCATCTCAGCTTGCCTTCCTATGGCTTTACAACCCTTTGAGAGATAGCTCATGTTTTTAGTGTATAATAGCCTTACATGCAATCATTTTTTAGAAGAGAAAATAACACACACAAAATACTGCAAACTAATAGTAGCATAAGTAGTTCAGAATATGAAACAATATACATCATAACTATCAAAACGATCAAGACAGGAGAAGTAAAAGACACTCAAATACCTATACATTTTTACAAAAAGTCAGTAACGCAGGGGCTGCGTAAACTAAGCAGATTTCCCACGTGAAGTTTTACAATAGATAAATCTGCATACTGGTAACTCAACACCACCGTGAGTAAATAAAAACGGTAATGAGAAATCTTTCAGTTAATTTTAATAAGCTCCCAAGGGAAATAGCTACTGGATATTAAACAAACAGGTCTGCCAACCACTCAGAACTGAACAGAGAGATAGATATTTTCTTCACCGGAAAGAAAAACAATTACTGAATATATCTGAATATAACATATTAACTTTATAGCAAACTATTTAATATGTCTACTACTGCAATTTATAAAGAATCAGAATAATTTATATTTTAATAACTCACTATTTTAGTAGTCCAAGAACTAAAGAAGGGGGGGGGGGGATCAACAGAACGTATTTGCCTATATCTCACAAAGTAAAAGCTTTCAAGAGATTCTAAACCAATTCCACGAGAGCCGAACAGTTACGAAAATGCTGAAACTAATTTTGGGCGGGATCTCACGAACCGACAAGGATCTCATCTCATGTGGATAACGGACCACAAACACTTAATAAAAATTCAAATATCAAGTTCAATTTTTCGATCCGACTTGTAGTAACGGAGATATCTCAAATTTTCGAAAATCCCCTCTTAACCCTCTCCCCCCTCCCACGATTTCAGCCATTAACGAACTTGATCTTTCTTTTTGCATGAAACGAGTAAATATCGAGTTTGGCAACGTTCAAACAATAATTGCGACCGCTAGAGCGGTAACAGACATATATATATATATATATATATATATATATATATATATATATATATATATATATAAATATATATATATCTATATATATATATATACGACTATTTAAAGTATATGAGCACAATAACTAATTACTACACTACACAAATCACAAAAACAAACGGGTAAGGTACATCTTGAATGAACTTTCACGGTTTCAAGATGTAACTTTCACTGAGAGTGCGTTACTTTTTGCTCCCTGCTCTTCCTCTACTACAATTACTCTGAAGAAGGGAACCAATGGAGACCGAAACTGTCAGCGTAAAAAATAAATAAACTCCTTTATCTGGATTGAGAATTTATAGACGATACACTACCATCTTTTATTGTCATTCAATAACCAACGGCTAACCAACAACTTTGAAATGATAGAATTTGACCAATTTTAGCAGATTTCCCTTAAGGGAAATCTGGTATTGAGGTCGTACTCATGATGCGATTTTCGAAAAATTTCTTCAAATGTCCATCGATCCTACCAAGGAGATGAAGAAAATGAGTTCCGTACAAAATTATATATATATATATATATATATATCTGTTAATGCTCTAATGGTCGCAGCAAACCCCCACTTCTTCTACTCATGTTCCATAAACAATACTCTGTTATGTAATAAACCACGTTATTCGAAGTTTAAATACCATAAATTGTTTTCAAGAGACCTTTACTATACGAGATAAATGCAAATATGTTATCGAGACCCCCCCCCTTCATAAGTTCATGGACTACTGAAATTTGATTGATTGAGATAAAAATTATTATGATCCAATATAAATTACAGTACAAGATATTGTAAATAGTTTTCATTAAAATTAATAAGTTATATTCTGATATATTTCCGTAATTGTTTTTCTTTCATGTGAGATGTTGGCATGCTTGTTAACGTTTCAGGTGCTTCCCGTCTGGAGGTTTCTTATTATCGTTTGTATTTATTCAGTTGTTGTTGACGTTGCTCTTGTGTTACTATTATATAGATTTATCTATTGTTAAACATCACAAGGGAAATCTGCTTAGTTTACGCAGGATCTTTATTTAGCTTACTTTGATTTATTTAATACTTACATGTACTAAATAAGTATAAATGTAATAATTTGTGAAGAATTTAATTAACATAATATTAGAAAATTATTTATTGAATAAAAACCACTTTTTAACTTCCTATTATGTTAAGATAACATTTAATGGAAAAAAAACACATTTCATTTTATTTCTTAATGAGCAGAATGAAAAATATTCATAATTGTTCCATTCCAAGAGAAAATCCACTCTACCCCCCCCCCCCGAGTAATGGCACCTAAAATGTGTTCATAAAGGAATAAATTGTTGAATGATAGATGCATTAATAAAAATATTTGGACCAGCGAAAATAATACAGAAGTAATAAATAGGTGGTATTTGTAATATGAACAAACAATGAGGTTTATACTCTGAACAGATTGGTCTGTTGCTGTTATTAAAGAAGGAGAGTGTATGTGGGATGTAGAAGGTATAAGGGTCGGCAGGGGTTGAAGCTGCCACAATATGCATATCGATTGGACGTGCACACATCGAGTCTTGTATGACCGTATGCTGCCCCAGTCATGCTGACTACCAGTACCAGTTGACCCCTACCTCTTGTCACTCCCCGCTCTAATAAAACCCTCCCTCTACCAGCTGCCACAGAGTCAACACACCAGCCGCGAGACAAATTAAATTTCCTTTTCGTGCACTCGCAGTGTTGAATACGACATATCAACGTTATCAGGACAAATGGATACATTTGTTGGAAAGTGATAAGGTACTACGGGCGGAGTATAAAAGTGCAACACATCCCCCCCCCCACTTCACTTGAAAGACCAAAATGAAAATCATGCATAGAAGAAGCGCATGGGAATAAAATAAGCTCAAGAAAAGCGTACAAGCATGCAAAATAAACAACGTCCGTCACGCAGGGGCTACGTAAACTAAGCAGATTTCCTACGTGCGTCAGGTATTTGCATTTATCTCAAAACTTAAAAGTTCAATGAGGACATTATTTTATTTTTTTAATTTTTGCTCTGTAGTAAACCCCCACTCCTATTCATCTCATATTAATAATATGATATTGTGTTATGAATTACTTTATTTGAAGCCTAAATACCAAATATTGTTCTAATTGGACTTTTACGTTTTGATATGAAACGAAATACGTAACGCAAGGGGGAAATCTGCTTAGCTAACACAGCCCCTGCGTGACGGACTGTTTTTACATCATTCTGGTGTTGATAAATTCTTTTCTCTTTCTCCAGGTACTGTCTTGTTTCCCCATGTACTTCATGGTGCAATCTAGACAACTAATTTCATACACAAAAAGGAGTCAAATAGAGAGGACGTTAATTACTGAATCTATAAGATCGTCCAGGTAATATTAAGGAACCAGTAAACGTACACCAATAGAAAAGGAAATAGTCATGACTAACCTTTGGTTTTTAATGTGTATGTACAATGGCTACGAAAATAAAATTAAAGGATAAAACGAAATGGAAGATTATCTTGGCGTTTGTATATAAATAATTTTCATATAAACAGCTTTCTAGTAGTCCTCTGAGTTTCATATTCTGTAGCAGCTGTGTAAGCTTGTATCCATAGTTTAACAGATTTTACATAAAGGAGTTAGATGTTATGTATAGAATGTCTGAAGGGAACTGGGAAGACTAGCCATGAAAGAGGTAGTTTGCACCGGCAAGGGACTCAAACTTGAGTAAGCTACTCTCCTGATATTCTTTATTTAATCAGGAGGCTTTCAACACTTTCCTAACTAATTAACTATAGTATGCCTGGTCGAACTGTTCAAGGGAAGAGGAGGCAGAGTTAGGAGTTGGTGGGGAGGGGAAATGCCCTAGGGGAATGGGATAGAGGAAGAGAGAGAGATATAGAGAGTGAGAGAGAGAGAGATAGTGGGAGGGGGGGGGGGGGAGTTAAGCAAGAGTAAAAACTAGTGGTTAGTTGGGAGTTGTGCCGCTAGAGCGCTCTGCTCGCGGAATAAGTTAGCGGGTGAGCTCCACTGGCGACAGTTTATAAATGAGTATAACTCCCAAGTTGGGGGAATGCTCCTCTTACCCCCACCAACTCACCCACCCACCCTCTCTGTCCTACGGACTTAGTAAAACAAACATAAAGCTAAGTAAACTTGAAACGTTGGAGCCTGAGGAGGTTAGCTCCAGGAGGATAAACATGCTTAAACAACTCTACTGGGTTTACATAATCGCCTCTAAGTAGCGAGGGGCTCCCATCCGATCAGATCGTCACTCAGCTGACAACCTACTAATGTCAACTGAAGATATTATAGTCACAAAACACTTAGGCTTATTTTATAACAGCTGACTAATCCATTTCATAACTGCAAACAATTACATGCGGTGTTCCCCAAGGTTCAATATTAGGTCCATTACTATTTTTCATACACATAAACGAAATCTCAAATAATTTTAAACCAACCAAATCTATTCCTTATCCTGATGATACCCGGTATAAATATAAAAGGTACAGCCCACAAAAACTGAAACAAAATGCCTCTGTTACTATTAAATCATTATCTGATTGGTTAATGGCTAGTAAGCTAGCTATGACCATGTCAAAAACAAATATTCTAGATTTCAGTAAACATTGCTCACATTCTTCAGGAGTGATCTCAATTAATAATCATGACATATTACCAGTCCCCATGATAAAGTTTTTGGATTGACTGTGGACGAACGCCTTGACTGGTTCAATCTTATTGAAGAATGGATTAAGTAACTAAAATCACTTTGCTTCTTATTAAAATGAGTTACAAAATATCTTACAATGGAAACACTATTATTAATATACTTTGCATATTTCCATCGTCGGTTAACTTATGGTGTTGTGCATTAGGGCTACTACAAAAATCGTATTTTAATATTTAAATTTGCAAAAGAGGGCAATAAGGTTTCTATACAACAGAAAATAGAGACTCTTGACGTCCACTTTTTAATCAGTCAAAAATAATGATTTTTCCATCAATGTATATGTGTCAAACAATATTGTCTGTGAAACAAAACATGAACTTTTTTTACAAAAAAAGTATAACACATAATCATAAAACAAGATACAAGAATATGCTCTAAACTCCCAACCATAAACAAATATTTCGAGAAAAGAGTACCATTTTCAGGAGTAAAACTCTTTAACATTCTCCCCGAGTGTATCAAATCTATTAAAAAAATACTCTTTTTTTTAAAAATAAACTAAAGAACTTCATGAATGACGGATGTTTTATAAACAAGATGGATACTTTCAAAAATGTCCTATTATTAAATAAAACTACTAAATATTCGTCATACATAAAATAATTTGTGATCAGGTATATTGTCTATATAAGAAAGCTTGTTGTCCTTAATAACTTCGTATGCCAATAAACAAAATAATGTATGTTCGAGAGTAGTAAAAAATGTGTACATATATAGAGTTGTATTAAGATTGCTAGTGAAACTAATATATTGTATATAATTATTTAAATTGATAAATTTCATACTATTTACTATTATTTATTAACGTCCACTTTTTGCAACTCAGGCTAATTGGGACGGGTTATCTACAGGTTACCACCCTTTTCTAGCCAGGGTAGGACCTAAGAGCCTATTTAATGAATTTCGTCACTAAATAATTTATATTTATTCATAGAACTTGACCTAATTTTTTAACGAGTATTTTATGGTATAAATTTAATTCCAATAATTTGTAAAGTATTTAATGGGCATAATATTAGAATATTGTTCATTTGAAAAACAAATGACGTATCCTATTATGGTGAGATAACATTTAATGGAAATAAACACATTCCATTTCATATCAAACACTTTTAATTTCATTTCATTTCATATCAAACACTTTTAATTTCATTTCATTTTATTTCAAACACTTTTAATTTCATTTCATTTCATATCAAACACTTTTAATTTCACATCATTTTATTTCAAACACTTTTAATTTCATTTCATTTTATTTCAAACACTTTAAATTTCATTTCATTTTATCTCAAACACTTTTAATTTCATTTCATTTTATTTCAAACACTTTTAATTTCATTTCATTTTATTTCAAACACTTTTAATTTCATTTCATTTCATTTCCGAGTTTAGTTCGATTCATCGTCATACGCTTTGCAACGAAGACAATTCTCATTACAACAAGAACTCATTTAGGAGGCGTTAAGCATAAAATTTGCCTTCAGTTACCCCGGTACATAGAACAGCATCTCACTCCCGCCGTGCCGGGATATACAAGTGCGCGGAATCAATGCGTTCTGCTACGAAATATTTCGTGAAGGACTGAAGGAAGCAAAGACGGTACAAGAAAGTACAAATAACTAGCTTTACACTTTAGTTCTGAAAAAATGTATACAGCAACAATTATAGAGCAATAATAGATTAGATTTTCAAAGTCCCCCTGTAAACCACCCCTATTCCACCCCTGATTTCACCATGGACTAAAATGACTTTTAGTGTGTAATGATACACTTAAATATCAAGTATGGTCTAAATGAAATAAATATTTTCAAATTTCTTCAGCAAAATCTTAATTTAAGACGTCATCACACTGTATTTGCATGTATCTCACACAGTATGCGTTCAATGGAAACAATGTTTGATATTTAAGCTTGTAATAATGTGGATGAGGATATAACAGCTTATTGGTAATATGACATGAGTAGACGTGGGGGTATACTGAAGGCTGACAACTAAACAAAGCAAATATTCCTGTAAATATTAAAGATAGAGAATAAATATATATAACAATATTTCTACTACATTTTAGTTTTAATAAGATTGTCTCTATATAATTTTTTTTTTGTTATTTATACAGGAGCACCCGCATCTTGGCGATTTGGCTCAAAGTTTCACAATGTAAAATGAAAACAAAATTATAGAAAAATAACAAAAACTGAAACAACAAATAAAAAATTAAATACAACAAATAATCATTAAATACTAGTAATAAAGACAATTAATAAACATAAGACATAAACAAACATAAATAAACATTAGATAAAAATTAGACTAGTAATAAAGACAACAATTTAAAATGGTTTTGATAAAAGAATTATCTTATTCGTATATACTAGTACATTTATATTATTTTATTTATTTAGTTTTGTACCCCATAGCGATGGTGATTGGCATTATTAGGATGATATATTTACTCCTTCATGTGCTTACCTTTTTTTGTACTTTTATATTATGGAAAATATTTCTTTAATATCTGATTCTTTCTCATATCCGTGGTTTGTCCAAAGAATATAATAAAAGTTAACACTTTTAAATCTTTTTAAGTATGCTGTAGACCTATTCTACTTTCTATTATATGTTATTGTAAATGTTGATGTGTTTTAGATATGTTAGTATTTGTGGAATATATTGGCTGCTGTCAGTTAATAGTTCTGTCATATCGTGAGGTATGTGAAGGTTTTCTCGTTGGATGCAGTCTGTCAGTAAGTGTTTTATCGTAAGGCGTTTGTTGCAGTATTTGAATATAGGGTTATCGGTCCTTGTAATTAAGTGTCTATGTTTCAGGCATGTGTGATCCATCCTGAGTCTGGCAAGAACTACTTCTTTCCGTCTAGTATTCCTATGGCTCGATGGCCACTCCTTAATAGAGTGGAGAATTTCACATAAAAGCGTATGTGTGTATACAGAGTTTTTTTTAAATATCGCGTTTGAGTACGACCACATAGCTGATAACACTCAAGGGAAATCTGTTAAAATAATGGTAATGGGGTGTAACATAAACCAATATTCAAAGAGCAGAGACCTCGTAAAAGACTCTAATTTAGATGAATGATCCCAATAACATAATGGTCGCAGATCAAACGAACGAGATATTCCCCCTCTAAACTTCAAGAGTATCGAACCTCTAGAAGAGTCCTAAACCACTTGTAAAACTAGAAAAAATAAAAAAGGCTTGGTAACTTGAGATAAACTAGACCAGTTCAAGGAAGTGCTCCAATTATCCAACATATACAGAAACATACGATTTACATCAGTGCGCATTATAGTTCTTGTATACAAGGCTCATCATATTAAAAGCTTTTATGTGAAATTCTCCATTTTCATTGGGGAAAAAATATTTCCTGAGGTAGCGAACAACAAACGTGGGCTTGACCCCTAAAGGGTAATAGGAATTTACTTAGTGGCTGACTCATTAAGAAAAATCCTTAGTCCCAAGCCCGGCCAGAAAAGGATAGGAACCTAGTGATAACGTGTCACAATTAGCCGCATTCGTTCCTTAATGGTCAGTCTCATTAGATGATAAAGTGACATTAGTGAGATTGCGTTTTACAGTAAGGAAAGGTTTGTCATTCTCAATGAAGATGATTTTTTATCATTTCATTTTGTTTTAAATAGCTCTCCGTGCATAAACGTCAGTATTTGTTGTGAAGCAAAATGAAATTTAATTTCATTTAATGAGAGTTGGTAAAGACCATCAGTAGGTCATAAGTAAATAGTTTAATAGAGTGTATGTTTTTATTATCTTGCCATTATGCCTAACGTTTCTGTATTGTAAGTAAACAGGCTATTGAACAACCAAATGAAATTAACTCATATTCATATGTGGTTCATAATTTTCTCTTTAAGCATTAACTTTATTTAGATTTGTAGATGTAGATTGGTGGTAATATACTAAAACAACAAATGCCTATTCATTTTTTTTAATATAATATGAAATATTTGCCCCCAATAAAGCAATGAATAATACGAAATAATATTGTGTGTGCAGCTCATTAAACACATTTACTAACTAACAAACACAATTTATTTATTATTGTCTCAAGCAATTTAAATTTTAAAAATAAATTTGATTTTGTACATTAAACCTTCAACGTGTTTACTTTTCTTAAGTTTCACTGTAACTTATTCATAACTATTCATAACTATTTTTTTTTATTTTATGTATATGCAGTCATAAAATTCATTTTAAAACTGAAATAAACTTGAAAGTGCTCTATCCTCCCTCAAATTTCCAGAATACACAAATTGCTGTATAATACAATTTACTATTTGTATTCTTCAAGCGTTGTCCGTAAATCTCACGTGATAAACCTAGAGTTGTGGGTTCGATACCCGCCTCGGCAATAGGTATTTGGATTGTCTTGCATGTATAAGGCTGAGGAAAAGCGAATGGAAGAAAAGTCGTGTTTAAAATGGGTGAGTAAGAGGAGTGGAGAGAGAGAGAGAGAGAGAGAGAGAGAGAGAGAGAGAGAGAGAGAGAGAGAGAGAGAGAGAGAGAAAGAAAGAGAGAGGAAATCCAGAAAATATATGTAGACTGGAGTGATGAGAGGGATAAAGGGAGATAGGGCGTGAGAGAACGAGAGGAAGAGACACTGCATTGCGTAGCGTGTAGCTGCAACGGGCTGCCTGCAACACTACTTTAACTCCAAATCTAACTCATCCAGCCCTTAAATCAGCTTTAGTTTATGAATTAACTTATTCCTCCTCCTTACATAATCCCTATCTGCACTATGACCCTTTATATCTCCTAGCTATTCCAACTTTGCATAATGCCCTACCACGTTAACAGATTATTTTATCAAAGCAATCCAATTACCAGCAGATCTCTGCGGAAATCTAATATTCCAATATATTATAAATTGCATTGCAGTTTGTCTGAATTCAGCCATATTTCCACAGTTTTACTGTGGTAGTCTGGCTGTTTTTAATCATCCCGCAATATAATTCACTTCCACCTGCCAGAAAACAAACCTTGGAGTAATTAAAATTAATTAAATGCGAAATTCAACTTCTGTGTTCTTTCTGTAAAATGAGTTGGATGATTGTTAATGTCAAAACCATTAGGTTATATGTGAAAAGAAATGAATTAATTGGTACATAGCTTCCGTTGGACTACAATTGACCTCATAGTGACATAAAATTAACAAAAGGTTAAAAGGTATCCTTGCTAAAGGAAGAGCCTTCGTATTTTGGCTCAGAAAAATGAAATAAAAAAGCTTTATTTTTATAAAAAAATGATGAGCCCAGGTTTCATAAGCCGGCGTTTATAATTTGCATTACGTAACTCGCAGTTATTGGCTTTGACAAAATGAAGTGGCACTGCTCAGTATTTTAATTCGCTCGAAGTTAGTTCATTTTTATTTTTCCTCTCCCTACGGTTGTGGGAAAAGTCATAATTAGGCAGAAAAATATAAATTATCTTCTTAAAATATATTTTTACGAGTATATTTCAGCAGCTCAGCAGCTATAATGTCATTCTCAGTGGTAAAAATATTAGCACATTCCAGAATAACGAATGTTTTTAAGCAAATTTATAACAACAAAAGATGAAATAGTCGAATACTTACAACTTACCACAACGTACTTGCTAAAACTTTCTTATATACACGTTTATTGTTAAACAGTGATATATATATATATATATATATATATATATATATATATATAGAGAGAGAGAGAGAGAGAGAGAGAGATGCTGACAGAGAAAGACTACAAGAAGGTCTTCTGACCGAAGAATTAAGATAACCGATGCCAAGCATTATTGTGTATGTTCAATGAACTTGATCTTTCTTTTTACATGAACCGAAAAAAATATACATATATATATATATATATATATATATATATATATATATATATATACCAGCTCAGATACCCGGCTTCGAGCGGGAATTAATTTGAGGCTGAATGGTGATGGTATTTTTTTGGCAAGGCTATACCTTGCAAAATATTTTGGCATTTACCCGTCCCAGTGTTTAGGTTTATACTCGTCGTTGCTGTGGATTTTTTAATAATAAAATTATTTTTTATGTAAGACTTCACTGTTCTCCATATTGTCATATTTCCCGTCTCCTGTGCATTATACATAGCTTTGAATTATTAAGGTCGAAATATTAACATAAATTTGAATTAATTTTTCCAGGTGAGGTACCTGGTAGTTCTTATTGGAAAGAATTGATGAGCAAATCAATATTTCTACACAAATTACTTGCTTCATGCATTGCTCCCGAAAAAATGTATAAAACAAAATTTACTCTAAATAACAAAGTAAACCACTTTTGTAATGTGCACGTTTGTTGAAAAACAAATAGACAACGAAATATCGTGAATTTTAATTTCAGTCTCCCTTAAACCCCCACTCCCGTTAAAACCTAAAAATTTTAATATTGCTTATAATCATGGAAGAATTAATGGTAATTGACATACCGAGTTTTGTTAAGTTCGGTTCAACGCTAAAGTGTTAGGTTATCTCGTTTATACTTTGTTATAAGACAAAAGTGAATATCACAAAAGTTACTTCAAATAAAAAAATAAGCTACTTTTGTCATGTGCATATTTTCAGAAAAACGAATAGAAAACTAAATACCACTATTTTTATTTTCAGGCCTCCCTTACAACCCTTACTCCTGCCCGTCCCTAGAAATGTTGGTATAGCTTATTATAATGAAGGCGTTAGTGCTAATACACATACCGAGTTTTATTTAGTTCGGTTCAGCCTTTTGTTCCAAATAAAATTCTTCACTTCCGCTATAGGTTTTAGCGTATATCTCGTTTATAATTCGGTATACGAAAAAAAATGTATATATCAAAAGTTACTCTAAATAATAAATAATAAAGTAAGCTGAAAACCAATAGGAAACGAAATATCGCTATTTTTAATTTCAGGCTCCCCTTATAACCCCCACTCCTGTTCGTCTCAGAGAATATTAATATAGCCTAAAGTCTCAGATGGGTTAGTAGTAATATACATAACAAGTTTCATACAATTTGGTTCAGCCGTTTATGCGTGAAAAGGAAACAAACAAACATACACGAAAGAAACAAATGGCAGATATGGTGTCTATGAGATGTGAAACGAAAAAGATTTCTCTTCAATTGTCCATTTATCCTACTTAGGAGATGACGAAAATGAGGTCTGTTCAAAATTGTATATATATATATATATATATATATATATATATATATACAATTTTGAACAGGCCTCATTTTCGTCATCTCCTAAGTAGGATCAATCGACAATTGAAGAGAAATCTCGAAAATCGCATCATATGTACGATCTCAATAGCTGATTACCCTTAAGGGAAATCTTCTAAAACGACAGTGAAAAGCAGAATTCATCAAAGTTCACTAATATAATGATTGATTCAATATTTCTCTAAATGTAATATTTACTAGTCCATTTGATGAATTAAAACCAAAGCAAAGACGAAAGGACAATTTGCGGTATGTGCTCAAATGTAAATTTATGAATTAGCGGTATAATGTTTGAAGGCCACATCATTGAACCTTTGAAGTATTAATGTAAGGAGTTAATAAACTTGATAAATTGTAAATAAAGTCTGTTATTCATTCATTAAAGATAAAAGATAATCTACAAAATGGAAATAAGGCTGAATTAAGGAAAAAGGGGAGTAAAACCTCTTTCAAACTTCAAAATCATAACAAGATTTCAGTTTTATAATCATGTTGCTTTATTAATTCATAAACTTCTAAAGTTTCGAAATTTCAGAAATTGGTTTCAAAGAATGGACTCAATTCCTCCAGGATTTCTTGAATTCGTAAAACCAACTAGAGCACCGGAAGTTTGTGAACGACGAATTCCTCAGCAGTTGTTGCCACTAATTCCTCTTTGTGCATAATAAACTTCTGTACTTGCTTTTGGCAGGAGCTATCGCTAGCAGTAATTAAAGAAGTAATGCTCAGGTTTATATTTGGTACATTTATCATCTATTTTTGCCGAAAGTAAAGAAAAAAAGAGGTATTTATGGATGAAACGTATTAGCAGATTTCCCTTATGAGAAATCAACTATTGAGTCATACTCATGACGCAATATTCGAAAACTTTCCTGTAATGCCCATCACCTACCCAAGAGATGAAGAAAGTGAGATACGATCAAAATCTCTCTCTCTCTCTCTCTCACACACACACACACACACACATATATATATATATATAGAAAGATAGATAGATAGATAGAGAGAGAGAGAAAGAGAGAGAGAGAGAGAGAGAGAGAGAGAGAGAGAGAGAGAGAGAGAGAGAGAGAGAGAGAGATAGTCTTACTTATACAGATTCAAACTTACTGACTCAAATACTTTTAAATGCGACAGTTACACGGAACAGACATTCACCCACCTAATTTATGAATGTAGACTGACTCAAGACATACGAAGACAGTTGAGGACTCATATTCCCCCCGCATGGCCTACCAGTCCCGATATTTTATTTTCAAAACACTTGGATTTATTAAAATTTATAAATTTATTAAAAGCCTTATTTATTAGAAACAATATTCTTAAGCTGAGAGAGGAAAATATAATATAATATTAATATTATGTAATTTCTTTATTGGCTATTTAATTGTATTCCTGAATTTTTCTATTTAATGTTTTTTGTTTTATTTAGTCAAGTTTAATTTTCATAATGTTATTTCTATTTTAATATGTATATACATTATTATACTAAAAGTGTTAAAAGTTTTGTTAAAATGCACATATAATGCAAATATGCATGGGATGTGCAGAAAAGTTAAATCCCTCCACATAGGGTTACTATGAAGGGGAAATACATAAAAAAAAATAAAAAAATAAAAAAAAAAAAAAAAAAAAAAAAAAGCCTACGGAAAATGTATTGGGGTAAACAGTTATTATTTGAACAAGGCATCACTGCAGGATCATATTATGTCACATGCAATAGCAGATAGGACACTATATAAATCGAGAACATTGAATTAATGTAAAAACACTGTCAGAACTTCGCGTCACGGTTAAAGTGTAAAGAAAAAAATAAAGCGAACGTGTATTTTAAACTGACGAGAAATTCAATATTGACAGTGATAATGAGGTCAAGTAGTTCTGTCATGCTGACACTCATCTTGAAAGAATCGGTATATGCAATTTAAAAAAAATGAGCATTAAAATGTAGGCAAAACTGAAGTTCTGACGTTTAAATGGAAACTCCGTTTTCGTATATGGAATTATTGAATATTTCATTTTTGAAAATCGTTTTAAAAGTTTTTATTGCAATGGCGTCTATACTCAATCAATCAGTTGTATACGTCTGTTTATATAATGGCAAACGACCCACATGGTATACTAACGGAGTTTTTAAAGGAGGGGAGGGACATTCTAGCTTGGGAGTAAATACCAGATAATTGGAACCGACAGGAATGCTTTCCCATTATAGGGAGTGAGTGACTTTTGGGATTTGGGAATCATGGAGGAATGTCTCGAGTTTCATTTGCTATTATCCACCAGGAAACATTATTCAAAGAATTGCAGGACGTATAGGATTGGAGTTTACATGGCTCTACAAAGTGTTGAGCCACCGTTGCGAAGAAGGTATGCTCCTGGGTAGTTTATTCGAAGATATTAAGGACGAATAGTAATGGAGAAGAAATGAAATGAAATGTGTTTATTTCTATTAAATGATAGAATATCATCAATATATATATATATATATATATATGTCAAATATTTTTGATTCTATAAAAAATTTACTAATACTATGGGAATAAGTGTCTTTAGATATTATTAAGTAGCATTTATACTAATGTATACAATTAAAAGAATGAGAGAATCTATCAACTTAATAAATATACATAAGAAATCAATATTGTTATAAACTATAAATATACACCATGTATTTTTAATTTATTAACATGCTTTCTCATTAGTCTTACACTTATTAAAGGACTAGCTAAGGTCTGAGGCTTATGACATGTATAGATTATATAAATTATAAAATATTATGAGGGTAAATTATGCAAACAAAAATAAATACAGGACAATTAAACTCTTCCTTTACATTAATTTATCAAATGATCATGTGTTCGGTTTAGAGTTTTCCGAAATACGCATTTGTTGATCTCCTTGAGGGATTTTGTTAATACTTGGAGAGAGAAAATGACGTTTAATTCTTCACAAGTTTTTTTTATTTCAGCGCTTTCAAATACCATTGTCTCTGCATGGGCTCATAGGGAAAGACAGCAAGTGTTTCCATTTCAAGTAAAAACAAAATCCCACAAGTTGACCAATGGATGCATATACCGCGAAAATATTATCTTTTCCTTTAGTCCTTCATTTGTTTCGTTTTTTTTATTGTTTTTTTTTCTCTCTCTCATTATTACTGTGATGAAGGGCACAGAAAAAAACTCCAAGGAGGATATAACCCATAAAATAATAGAAAAAAAAAAAATTTATTAATGTCCACTTTATGTTATTATTCCTCTTAATTGAGCCTGTTTGTCAACAGGTAATCCCCCCCGCCCCCCTTTCCCTTTTTCATGCCAGAGTAAGACTAAGAATTTTATTTAGTGAGTTTGTCACTGAACACCATTAATTCCTATTTCCCATGTACGAACCAAACCCAGAACTCTAGTATGATGATTAGCCCATTAACTCACATTGCTAACCTGAGCCCCAAATAAAACTATAGAATAGGCAATCTCAAGTAATAACAAACTTTCTTCTTTTTTCCCAATAGATAAGTTGGTTTCCAAATAAAGCAATCAGTTTTTCTAAGCACAGCAGGTTCCTAAATTTGAAATATGGAAACTTTAAAAACCATAATTAAAATCAAAATCTATCAGATTGCCTTTGAAACTTTACATATATTTTTCACTGTTAATACATTTCCGTTGAACTTTAATAACGTTCCGTTTGTCCTAGGCTAGCACTTGGAGTGAAAGCTCACGTGTCAAAGTTGAGTTTCACAGAAATGTATTAAAGTGTATTTCCAAGACTTCGGATACGGCTGTGAAGCCAAGTTCGTTCGACACACGTTCTTTTGACAAAAGTCAGTTTGACAAACGTCCTTTGATCAGAATATCATATATTTTTCTTTTATTTTACTCAATGTTGGTAAAATGAATTTTATATTTATATAGCAGTTGTGTATGGAAAAACTATTTTGTATCTCACGTAAAAAATTATTGAAAATAATTCATTCTCTGTACGAAGTATTGAAAGATGGGACATACAAGTGGAGAGAATTATATAAATATACCCCCTTATTTCTTTGATAGAGAACTCAGAAAAAAATGTCCGTCACGCTGCGGCTGCGTAAACTAAGCAGAATTTTCAGAAGAGGTGTGGCATAACAAACTAGTGATCTCATCTCCCCACAAATTTTCAACTTCACGTAAAAAAACGATGAGAAGTGGGCATTGGCTGATAATGAAGAAAGTACAAACAACTCGCTTAATATTTGAGTTACGAAAATATGTATACAGCATCAATTGTAAACATCAATTTTTTTAACATGATTGGTCTTATAACACTTTACGATTTCCCTCATAATGACGGAAATATTTTGACAGGCCTACTGTGTACATTCAGAAATATTTTGAGTTTTTACTAATGTATGACATTTATGTATGTAATAAAGTGGTTCCTGATTTAACAGAGTATAGAAATTCTGACATAAGTAGGAGTGGGGTTTACTGAAAGTTTAAAACTAGGAAATGCAAATATCGCGGTTAGTAGTGAATGCAGAGAATAAATGCATAAATCAATATTCAAATAACATCTAATTTGCAATAATATTAGTTCTGTACTATTTAACAGAGATAATTTGAATTTTCGAAGTTGCCCCTCCCTCTAGTTCGTTTTCGGTTGTTAATGAACTTGACCATTATTTTGCAGATAACGACCTCATTTGAAGAAATATACCTCGAAGGACATTTGAAGAAGTTTTTCGAAAGTAACGTCATAAGTACAACCTCAATAGCTGATTTTCCTCAAGGGAATTCTGCTAATAAAAAAGTCCGTCACGCAGGGGCTGCGTAAACTAAGCAGATTTCCCACGCGAAGGTATACAATAGACAAATATACATACAGTCAACACTACCGTGAATGCTCAGTAAATGTACAATACAAGTTAATAATCCCTACAACGGAAAGCGGCTGAATTGTAAACAGATAGGCCAGCCAGCCTCGTAGCGTTGCATAGATAGACCGGAAAGACAAACAATTAATGGAATATATCTGAACATAACATATTCATTTTATTACAATTTACTAAAGGTAGAGCTGTAATTTGTAATGAATCAGAATCAGTTTTATCTCAATCACTCAAATTTTAGTAATCCAATAACAAACGAAGGGTTCAACAGAACGTATTTGCATATATCACACAAAGTAAAAGTTCAATGAAAACAATATTTGGTATTTAGGCTTCAATTAATATGTTTTATTATATAACAGAGCATTGTTTAGTGTTATGTAACACTAGTAGAAGGGGGGGGTTTAATGAAGGCTGGAAACTTGAATGAACCTTAAGGGAAATATGCTAAAAGGTAGTAGCATAAACTGCCAAGGACCTTTGTGGATTTTACCGTCTAGTGAGTATTTAATCAAATTAATCACCTCTGAAATTGGACTCTTAAAACAGGAGTTATAGGGGTTGAGTTTTGGGAAAGCATAGCCGTTTGCCGGAACGGGGCCCTAATAGCTATAAGGAAATATCGATATACATAGAGGTAGGAGGAGAGGTGATAGGTATTGGAATAACTAAGAGTGGTGATATAATTGGAGATGGAGGAAATGCAATTAGGCAGAGAGAAGTGGGAGGGGCGCGAAAAGCCAGAGCTGGCCAGCTCATCAAGCCCCCAAGCCGATGTAAGCCCCTCATCAAGCCCTGGATTCCATATAGATCTCTCCTCCAGCCTCCCACTACCCATCTAACCAAAACCTGGTCCACTATATATATATATATATATATATATATATATATATATATATATATATATATATATATATATATAATTCTACTGTACGTGTGTATGCCACTGAACTCCTCCTAAACGGCTGGACCGAATTAAATGAATTTTTTGTATACGTTTGGGTGACGCCTTGGATGGTTTAGATTCAAAAATAGATTCACAAATCAGCCCGAAAGATGAAGTAGGAGTGGGGGTTGTAAGGGAGGCCTAAAATTAAAAATAGCGATATTTCGTTTCCTATTAATTTTTCGGCAAATATGCACAGGATAAAAGTTGTTTATTTTTTTATTAAGAGTAACTTTTGTTACATTCACTTTTGTCTTATAACAAAGTATAAACGAGATATACACTATAACATTAAAGTGGGAGTCAAAAATTTATTGGGCACTAACGATTGAACCGAACTTAACAAAACTCTATATGTAAATTAGCATTAATTCTTCCATGATTATAAGCTATATTAATTTTTTTAGGTTCGAACGGGAGTGGTGGGTATAAGAAAGGCCTGAATAAAAAAATCGCGATATTTCATTTTATATTTGTTGTTAGGCAAATGTGCACATAACAAAAGTTGTTTTTTGTGTTATAAAAAGTAGCTTTTGTTTTAAACATTTTTCGTATCACAATGTGTGAAGCAAGTAATTTGCATAGAAATATTGATAACCTCAACAATTCTTTCCAATATGAACATTATTGATTATAACGAATTGTTTTTAGAAAATTTGATGTTATTTCAAAATAAAGAACAATGAAATTATTATATTATTTGTTTTTCATTTCATACTCTGTTTAATATCCTAATCGCTTGAAATATCATGCAGGACAACGTCTGTCGGGTCCGCTAGTATATATATATATATATATATATATATATATATATATATATATATATATATTCTGCTTAGACCGAAGGGTAATTAACTTATAAATGTATTTCTTAATAAATATCCGGTAGACGAAAGCAGCCAATATTTACATACATTAAAAAAGTTTATATTTAAGTGTATTTTTTTTTATTCATGGAGATGACATCAAAGGTTTGTTAGTTTGTTCTCAGGGTTTTAGGCGGAACAACTACTAGGTTATATACTAGGCCCGGTATTAAATTGTGTTTATGTAAATTGTAAATATTGTTATATCTTCATTTATATCCACATTTAAAATTTAACGATATAAATGAGAGTCCTTCATACAACTTTGTAACTTAAATTTCTTTATATAAAATTTTAATTTTCCTAAAATTAAATAATTTATCTAGCTCTTTAGGGTCATCTCCAAGGGCAACTGTACATTATTGAAAATATTGCATTCGTTTCGAATATTTGTATACGAATGGCATTCTATTAATACATGGTAGATAGTGGACATATAGGGGGTTAATCTTTCGTCATAAGATAACTATGCGTAAATCCTGTGTGGCCTATTCGGAGTCGTCATCATCAAAAGTCTACATCAAAGTACCCAAATCATGTCGAGCGATATTAAAAATATAAAAAAATGAGTTAAATAAATTGATTTTTTATAAACATTCGCCCACCTGAAAATAGTACCTTCACCAAGAAAGTAGTGCTTCATATATCAAGAAAAGACATGAATGAAATTTTGTTTGTAGGAAGTTACTTTGCAGCTTAAGATTTCTTAGTTTATTTTCGATTTCTGTGCACTACGTGGCATTTCGCTAGATTTGTAAGAAAGAACGCGAGTCCGAGTTGTTGAATTTTCTATATTACACGAAATCGGTTAACATATAAACATTAGTTTTTGTATTCCTACAGCATAGACTATGGTTACGAAATTCTCCTTAGTCTTCACATGAGTACGATATATTGTACAGTTTCTTTCCCAAAAGGAACATCATAGTCGTCATCCAAAGTTACGAACCTCCTGAAAGACTACAATATTTTGGGAGCCGCAGGTTGTGGGACTGATACACGTTTATTAACCGATCCACGCGGCAAATAAGGAAACTTCATCAGTTCAGGACAAAATATGGGCGAATCCTAACGTACTTTACAGAGTCAATACGACCTAAAAAAAAAAGCTCCCAAGACTGAATGGACTAAAGTCAACTGTAGCAACGGAAAATGTCAGGACATGACGGACGACTGTAAACAGAGACAAATAAAGTCCACAGTATTGGGAAGAGTGACTAGGAAGAGAAATACAGGGGAAAGAAACCTATATTGACTGGTCTTTCTATTTATATTGGCAATGCTCTGCTTACCTCCCAATGAACTGTACCTCGTTCGTTATATTGCTCAACAAGATATTCACTATAAAACAGAATAATCGGACAAACATAAGTACAATTCCAGAATCCACGGATATTTCAGTCCTATCATTATTTTGTTCAATATTTATTTTACCTTTTCTAAACAATAAAACGTCAGTCATGCAGGGGGCTGCGTAGATTTCGCACGTGAAGTTTTACAATAGAGAAATCTCCATACAAGAGTCGAACAGTTACGGAAACGGCCGAACTAGCTTTTGGCGGGAAACTCGATCGTCCTTTATCGGCCCACTTTTAATAAAAATGCAAATATCTTGGTTAATATCCAAGACAGAGAATAAATGTATAGAACAATATTTATAGTAAATGTAATTTGCAATAACTTTGGTTCTATACAAGTTTTTGATCCAACGTATGGTAACGGAGATATTTCGAAAATCCCCCTCTAAACCCCTCCTCACACTGGTCCAATTTCAGCCATTAACGAACTTGATCTGTCTTTTTGCATAAAACGTTTAAATATCGAGTTTGGTTACGATCAAACAAACATTGCGACCGCTAGAGCGTTAACAGACATATATATATATATATATATTTATATTATTTATACATATTTATTCATATATAAATTTGAACGGAGATCATTTTCGTCATCTCCTGGGTTCTATCGATGGACATTTGAAGAAATTTTTCGAAAATCGTGTCATGAGTACGACCTCAATAGCTGATTTCCCTTAAGGGAAATCTGCTAAAACGTCAGTCATGCACTAAGCATATTCCCAATGTGTTCTGAGTATTGAAGGCTGTTAAAAAAAAAGTAAAAATAACTCGCTAAATACATGATTTAAGAAGAAATTCATAGAAAAAAAAATTAGACCAGGAATAGTTTAACAAGATTTGTTCTACAAAATATTACGAACCGACTCATTCTAACAAATATAGTATGAATTGTCGGATCCCCCCCCCTCTAAATCCCACTATTAAAAGTCCATTTCCAGCCAATAACAAATATAAGCTTCAGTGTTGACTGAAACGGTTTACTATCGAGTATGGTATAGATTAAATAAGTATAATCGAGACAAGAACGTAAAATCTTAATTCATGGCGTGGTCACATAAATATGCACGGCTTTCGAATAATAAAGGTCTCTTGAAAACAATATTGGGTATTTAAGTTTAAAATAAAATGTTTCATAATATTACAGCTCATTGTTAATCTGATATGAGGAGTGGGGATTTACTGAAGGCTGAAAACTAAAAAATTCAAATATCTCGGTTAATATAAATGATAGGGGAAATATGTAAACAACAGTTATAGGTAATCGAATTTTCAATAGGATTGGTTATATATTTTTTTATTCGACCCAATAACGAATATATTTTGAATTTCCAAATTTTTCCCTCTAAACCCCCCTCCCTGGTCCGATTATTCCTATAAAAAACTAAATCATAAAATGGTTTTTACATAATACTCTTACATATCGAGTTTAGTAACGATATGACAAACATTCCGACCGCCAGAGCGGTATTAGATAAATATATATAAAGTTTCGAACCGACCTCGTTTTCGTCATCTCTTAGGTAGGACCGATGGAAATTTCATGAAATTATTTGAACCTGATCAGCTAAAATTTATGCTTTCCAAAAGGAACTCTAGATAGTGTGGCTAGAACCTAAAGAAACATATGTTTAGAAATACATATTAGAATTTCTTTTTGAAATGTTAACCCCATTAAGGAATCGCTTGGTGAATCTCAGATAAGTGGGAATCGTGGAATAAATGGAATTTGACAAGCCATTTAGCAGATTGAGGTCGTACTCATGACGTGATTCCCGAAACATTACCACAAATGTCCACCAATATTACTTAGAAGATGACAAAAATGAGGTTCATATATATAAATAAATAACTATTTCGGTTACCGCTCTAGCGGTCGCAATTTTTGTTTGACTGTTACCAAACTCAAAAATTGAAGAAAATATACTTAAAGCAAAATCATACTTACGTTCTAAGTACCAGTCATCACACCCTCATCTCCTCATAAATTTAGGGTATTGGTTGGTCAAACAAATAAAATCGTGGAGCTTAGCGTAACCTGAATAAATACGTAAATTACATTTATAATAATATGAATGGTTAACTGTTGATAGAAATATCGTCCTACGATTGATCTTTATTTGTCTGATCAATGTGTTGGATGAGGAGAGTGGTGTGATGATCGGTAACTAGGACCTAGGATTATTTTTTAGTTTTAGTACATTTACTTCGCAATTTTTAACTATATTATTTTCAATGAAACCGTTTAACTTAAAAATTGGTTTTTAGTTCTTTTATAATTTTTAAAATTAATTAGAAATAGCTATCGAAATACTCCACAACAAAAAATATTTCAGCCCATTCTGTTGATCTCTTCAATTTTTCAAAATTTTGTTGTTTAGTCTCGAAATGTATGTAATATGAGCCAAACCATTATTTTTCTTCACTCCTCTTTACCCTCTTCTAGTACGTATTTTATTTCCTCAAATGCTGTGCCTCATTTGAAAAAAAAAGGAGCATATTTTCTAAAAGCATCTGTAACTGCCCAGCAGTTCCCATTCAACTGGAAAACCGTAAGATAAATTTAGCAGCCATGTTGGAAAGGAGGGAGGGAGTGTTCGCCAAGAGATGAAATATGGATACTGCGGGTCCTAGCGCCTCGTTACATTCAAGCGAAACCAGATATCCGTAATTATTGATAATGATATCGTTAGACGGTAACGAGAAATCATTTACTTCCTCTCAGAAATATTTTCCTGATCAATGTGCACCCATAAAGTTGCAATTTGAACTGAAATATTGGAGTCGGTATAGAGCCAGCAAAAATCTATAGTAATCGAGTTTATGATATGCTTATTATCCGTGATAATGTAGATTAGCGATTAGAGAGCACAATAACTCTTTCATTATATAGGTAGCAATCTGACTGCTTATTTAAGCTTTAAACGACAAGGCTGTGTCATTTATGACACCTATGCCTTAAGTTGTACACACCTGAGCTTGTAACAAACAGGACAAGACTGGTGTGCTTAATACCCTCCTATTCAATAGTCAACCACATGTCAAGGTCATTGCACGCTCTGTCTTCTACCATTCTTCGTACTTTTTCGGAGTATATATGCCGGTAGGTGTCGTATTTGACACAGCCTTGTAGTTTAACTTCCCATTTGTAAATTTTGCTATGACACTGAATTAGCTATTTATCACTGAAGATGAGATTAGAAATAAACTTGAAGATGAGCTTAGAAATGAAGACAAATGGAAGAAAGTGATAGTAATTTATAAATAATAAAAAAAATAGAAGAGGACCCGACCCGTCTTTGCTGTTGATGCCAAAGAAGTATTTGCGGTGAACACATAGTATGCTATGGTTTCCCTGAAATTTTTGCCAATAACGAATCGTCAAGTGAATAGTTTCATGTTTTTCTTTTTTTTTTCTTTTTTTTTTGCATTATTTTCCTTATAAATGGGTGTCCTTTGATTTTTTTTGTACTGTCTACGTTAATATTTGTAAAATATTTTTTATACTTAGGTATATTTTTGTATAATAATAATATGCAACTAATTTATGCTTCTTTGCTTATTTATTTCGTAAGTAAAGGTATTACATAGTATGTTATTATATAATAAATATTACATAATATATTATTATACTATAAATATATTATTTTTTGCCTATTTTCAATTTAATATTTCATTTCAAGCTCTCATTGGTGATGAGGGGGGGGGTACTCATAAGCACACGCACACACTATTCTTCTAAACTTTTCTAAATGTTTTTTGAGACAAGAAGAGTGATTCTGAGCAGAATAAAATTGGAAAATATGCATATGTCAGGTAGGTGTCATGTATGACACCTACTTATCATAATCTGTCCTGGGTCACAGCCTTGTCGTTCAAAGGTTAATATATATTCATTTCCATTTTTTAATTAAACGAACCATTCAATTTTTTATTCACTTTACAGTTAGTTCTAGTATTAATTCATTAATTTTTATTTCATCCATTTTGGAATAAGTAAGCCGTTTCTTTTGTTTGCTTAAAGCCGTGGGTCTTCAGTTCAGAAGTGAAATTAATTAACATCTTATTATAAATCCTGCGCTCAAAGAACTTACTTTCAATCAATCAGTTTTACTAGTTCACGAACTATGTAGAGGCAGATTCCTATGTTTTGGCACGAGGTCTTCTAACATCATTTTCCACCCATTTTTTCTCTTTATTTATATGTTTATATATTTTTATGTTCAGTTTCTGTTATATCATTTTAATGTATTTATATTCCCTTTCTATTTTCTCTCTTTTGACCTTCTCTTATATTTTATTATACACCTTGGCCTCTTCAAGAAACCAAACATTACTCAATCTGCCTGAATCGCTTTTAAAGGGCTCAACTAAATTTCTCTTTGCACAACATATATATGGTAAAGCTATCTATATAATTACATCACTCTCTTCAAATATATTTCTTATTGATTATAACCTGCCCACATCTAGTACTTAAGGTCTCTCTTTCCCTAGGAGATGGCTATCCTAGTTTAAGAGAGCTACTTCATCATTCCTGTTATGACGAGTTGAAGAGCTCCACTTCTTCAAGTCATTCCAGACGTACTGCAACTTGTCAAATGCTTCACTCAACATTTTTGGTCATGTGCCACTAATAAATTTCATTTCATTGTTATAATACCATCAACTTCATTTTAAGAGAGAAAGTGAAAATATGAATAGAAATAAACTACTTTCAATTTCCCTGTCTGAATCATCTTGAAGCCCTTAAGCTTTTACTGCCCTAAAGCGTCAAAGATAATTTAACCTTTCAGTCGAAAAATTCTTAATAGTAATAATATTAACTAATAAGGCATTTTTCATTCGGTAATTTGTAAGTCGAAATGTCTTCAATTATGAATTAAGCACCAAAAATAATATCAGCTATCTCGTGGTGATAAAACTTTGATTCAACATCTATAGCAAAGACCATAATTATAATTAATTTTTCGAAAATTCCCTCGAGATATACAAAGCCAGGGTTCGTGGAATAGCTGCTTCAACTACTAAAAGCAGTTCGGATTAAGGGGCGCTAGTCGCGGCAAGATTAAATACTCCTTGAGAATAAGTTTGCACCTCCTGACTTCTAAAGGATTGCCCCGATTTTATTCCGAAGATGAACTCATTTGTCAAAAGAAAACTTTTAATGACCGGTCACAAGGTTTTCAGAGAGGGTCCATTAATTGCGAGAACAGTATTATGACTATAGTCCCTTTGATTTTAGCTCTTCCTGACTCATTAATGTTCATGAGTCAGAACCATTATTAATTTTAAAAATATAAAATTATCTGAAAAAAAAAAACATATTATCTTCTAGAAGCACCATATATATATTAAATTTTCACTAATAAATACGGGGGTTATTTAATTGCATAAATAACTGAGTAACCTCCACCCCCACTCTCGAACCGCCATTTCCATTTCACTTTGTTTTTCTGTTTTAAAGTGCGTTTGGAAATATTTATGAGAGAAATAAGTTATTGAAGTCGTAGTCATGATGCGATTTTCGAAAACCTTCCCCAAATGACCTTCGATCCTACCTAGGAGATGACCAAAATGAAGTTATATATATATATATATATATATATATATATATATATATATATATATATATACAGGGTGATTACCGAGAAACGAATGATTTTCAAATAACGAGTACTCAGGCAATTCAGAGCAAAACATGTATTTATGAGTGGAAAAACAGTGTACACAATATGCAATTTCAGAATAAGATTACTTACTATTTAGCGTTTAAAAATTACATTTCTAAGTTGGTCACCTTCTGCTTGGATTCAGTGTTGAAGGGTTCTTTAAAACTTGCTACGGATTTTGCTAACATATCTCTCTTGCCGGTCCAGGAGGTTTCTTCTTAGATCCAGTTGTGTTAACATTATGTATCCAACGCAATATCGTCTTACGATCAGGGATAGCACCATGTCGTGCAATTTTTAAATGTACACGAAAGTCTCGCTGAGTGTCTGATTCATCATTTGCGTAAAACCGTCGCATGACTAACGTACGATGCTCAAGGTTCTACATCTCGGCTACAACTGAAACTGCACACTCCCCCCTCCACAGCGCAACAACTTCCGGCCGTTGCCGAGCGACATTCCTTGTATACTAAGCAAGTCAAAAACATGCGTTTCCCAGTAATCACCCTGTATATTATGTACACACACACACACACATATATATCTGTTAGCGCTCGAGCGGTAGTAATTGTTGTTTGGTCGTTACCAATCTTCATACTTAATTGTTTTAAGTAAAATGGAAGAACAAATTCGTTAATTGTTGAGTTCGGACAAGTGAGAGGGGGGGGGGTTAGAGGAGGGAATTTAGAAAATCCTAAATATCTCCGTTATTATGCGTTGGATAGAAATATCTATATTTATAGTTTTACTTTCAAATTATTAATAAAATTAATATATTTAATATTTAATTTTCCAATAATAATGTCCTTTTACAACAAAAATTTGAACAAAAGCAAATCTTAATTTTCACAGACAATGAGCTCCATCCACTGGGTGAACTCAGGAGCAAGTTGCACTGTTATCTCTACAAAGGAATAACCTACGAACTACTCTTCGCTGAAGAGATGAGTTTCTATGTTTTAAAATACTCTTTTCAACTATTTTAATTCGTGTGCTGCTTATTCATGGATTTACTTACATTTAAATAAATGTTGAAAATAAAGCATAATTATTCATCTATTTTAATAGGCAATTTTTGTTTATGTCTAGTTGCCGTAATTCTAGTTACTGGAAAAGCTCAGAAGAGAGAAAACTTTTTTCATTGAAAAAATAATGGGCTGACCATATCCATTGGGATTTACTTTTGGCTACAATCCGTTAAAATAATTTCAGTATTTTCAATGATGTACAAAGTAAGCTTGTTTTCCACCACAATGCGTTTACTAAGAGAGAGTGCACTCTCAGAGTAACAGCTCTATCTCTAATGCCTCTTGAAACGAAAAAACGCATAAATAAATTTAACTTAAAAAAAATTAAATCACAAATTAAATATCAACGTTCAGACTTAATTTTAAAAATCACAAATTTGAACGTCGTTGCTTGTTTCAGCAAATTTATTAGTTTAGTATTAAATGGTAACTTTTTATGTGTGTTTCTACTCATATGTATTTTTAGCTGGTGTTGAGGGTGATGAATCAGGTTAATCAGAAACACTTTTTTGTGGCTCCTCACAATTTATTTCTTAAAACGCTTAGCACTTTAGGGAGCTAAATTCCCATCCTCAGAGCTACAAACAATAAAAAACCATGATTAAAGAGTCTAAAAACTATTTTTTTTTAATTTACATAATTGGTAAACTAAAAAAACAGTCAATAACAGTATAAAATTTATAAAAATAACACATATATTTAAAAACATAGTTATAATTGAAATATAATTAATTAATAGTATCTTATTTACTATTTAAGCATTAAAATAACATAAGCCAAATTACTTATAGGTGCGCCCTACGCTCTGACGGTAATTTGGCTTATGTTATTTTAATGCTTAAATAGTAAATAAAACATAAAACTTATTGTATTTTAATTATAACTATGTTTTGAAATATGTGCTATTGTTATAAATTTTATACTGTTATTGACTGTTTTGTTATTTGACCAATTATGTAAATTTAATAGAAAAATGGTTTTTAGACTCCTTAATCATGGCGTTTTATCGTTTGTAGCTGTGAGGATGGGAATTTAGTTTCCGAAAGCGCTAAGCGTTTTTACGAAATAAATTGTGAGGAGCCACAAAAAAATGTTTCTGATTAACCTGTGTGTTTCTAAGTATTGACAGTTTCCTATTTTCGGAGATATTTATTTTTTAGTTTTAGTAAATAAATATAAATTTGAATTTGAATTGTTTTTTTCTATTTTAAGCTAAGGTCGTCTTTGTATCTGTCGAATGATTTAAAAACTATTGGTTGCCTGATATTAATAGGGTGTCTGGTGTCAACAAGCTCAGAAGATAGAGCTGTTGTTAGAAAGTGTACTCAGTCTTAATAAACTCATTGTAGAGGAAAACAGGACTATTTTGTAAATACACATTGATTCCTTCCTCTACCACCCAGCTTCCCTGAAAATTTCAATATTTTTTAATCAAAATGTTAAATAATAAACCAGTATAAATATTTAATTTTCACCCTACTACTGTTATCTTTACGTTTTGCACGACGCGAAAATAAAGCTCCTCGAAAAAGTCAATTCTCGCTAGTTTTAAATACAGCTGATTTTTTCTCCCATGAATGACATTGCTGAGCTCTCTTGAACTCTCTTCAACAGCAGGGCTTAAGTGCATTCTTTTAATCTAGGCTTTCAGGTAGAATAATTAATGACGTTAAGTGATCCATTAATTACCTCAGGGCTGTAATAAGTTTAATTGGGCCAGAAGGGTAACTCTGGGGTGCTCACCAGTCAACCCTTGATTAGATAAGGCTGAGTGCCATCGCTCGCTTCTAATTATTATGTGTTCACTCGAGTATCATTTAGACTAATACTGTTGATTGTACGTTATTATTTATTTAGTGATAAACAGTAAATAGAGTACCCAGCATAACTAAACATACTATAATGGTGCCAGGGGTCAAATTACAAGGTGTTTTAATGTTTAATATTGCTTTATTTTTATCCTATAAGATTCGTGGCTCTCAATACCAACTCCTTGTCAGATTAAATATTTAAACATAATAATAAAGACGGCAGTAGGTAAGAATACAGCAAACTGCCCTATGACTTCACTGAGGATAACTTTTTTTTAATATTTATTCGTTTATTTGCAACAACATATTTAAATATTACAAGAAAATGATATGAAAATAAGAATGGCTTGATTATTGTCTTGAGGTGGGAAGTTGTCTATTGACAATACCAACAATGGAGGGAACATTGGGTTGTATTATAGAGTTAAACTGAACACTACACGAGAAGATTTCTTGGCCACTTACGCTTCAGATGTCGCCTTGAGTTTTCTGGAATATGGTTAGATAAAAGTGATTCGACTAAAGGATTAGGATGTGTGGGAAGAAGAGAGTGGAATTCTGAGGACAACTGAAAGCGCTGTGCGCAAATATTAAGTAAAATTGATAGATTGACAAATAAATATAGACAAGCTCAACAGCTGATTTCTCAAAAAGAGAAATCTGCTTATAACAGATTCCAGAGCTTAGGATACATCTAAATATTTCATGTAAATTTTTTGGTAACCGGAGATAATAAGAAAGGAGTAGGGTGTGAAACGAAATGAAATGAGTCACAAAATGTGAAGCCAAAAGTCTCTACTGTGAATATAATGCCAGCAAAAAAAAAAAAGGCATTAGCTTTATCTAATATGATTCATTTATAATTTCACACAAGATTTTACTTAGTTGGAAAAGTTTTAATATAAAAATGTCAGAGGTTTTATCTCATGGCTGGAGAACCTTGTGAACTGGATTGTCAGATTAAACTTCCCGTGGAAAGGCATAATCATTAGTCCCGTACCTAAACCTCGATTTTAACCCGCTTTTCCTGTTATTTTAAATTCTATTCCTATATTTAGAGTTTTTCTATTTTTGTTTATATTTCTTTGTGAAATGGACAATTGAGGTAGCTCTCCTGGCACGATTTTCGAACAGTTGACAACTTTCTTCGGCTTCCTGTCTTGACTAGCACACTCTAAAAGAAAAACTGTTACGTGGACTGTTTGACGAATTTAGAATAATCAGAATTTCGAATTACTGAGTGAGTAGACATTTTAGGATAGGCAACTTATCGTCCAGCTAATCTGTTACAGACATTCTTCTTACCACAACTCATAAAGGCTGTTGGGAACCTGCACGTGCTCGGTATCTTGAAGAATAGACAGAGATTACTGGAGGACAGGTCTGTCTTTGATTAGCGACGATTCCAGGTTTGCTCTGCACTCATCAGATGTAAGGCAATGATTGTGGTGAAGGAGAAGAGGGAGGTACGTAGCTGGCAATTTATTTTAAAGTTTTAGAGGTCAATATTGGTCTAGGGTGGAATTAACATGGAAACATATAGATCGGCATATGGGGGCTCAGGTTAGCCGTGTGAGTTAAAGTCTTAATATCACATGGTAGACCTCGAATGGCGAGTTTGATTCCCGTCTGGGCAATAAGAACTTATTTAGGGATGGACTCTTTAAATAAAATCCTTGGTCCATTCTAGCTTAAAAAGTGTTGTAACCTGAAGATAACCCGTCCCAATTAGCCATAGTAGCAAACTGTGGACGTTAATAAATAATAGTAATATACCTCTGTATCTAATTCATTTAAATTTTCTCCTTTTTTGCATATCGAGACAGTATACGCACCTCCCACTTATTCAAATGGCATTTCAGCTTCTTTTCATATGGCATAAATAATCTCATAAACCACCTCCATGATAATGGTATCTTTCTCCAGTATGATAAGGGTATCTTTCTCGAGTAATTCAGACGGAATTCCGCTTCCCAAGGCTTTGTTATTTCCTACAGATAGCGCAATTATCTCGATTTCATATCTTTGGGGTGACTGAGCTTCGTTAATATACTTTGATCTTCTGACTCCTTTATGCCCCCTCGTGTTAGAATAAGCTACTACATCCGTTTGAGTTTTCTAGCTTCACGGGCTCTATTTTTAATAAAAGTCTGTGTTACAGCGATTCCGTTCGGTCGGATTTTACTTTGTACGTAATTCATGTTCTCTTTTGGAGCAATCCCAGTCATTCCTTGATCTATCATTTAATGTCTCTCTACAATCGATATAAAATCAAAGGTTCCACTTGTTCACCGTTTGCCAAAACCTGCACCTCACGCACCAGTCCATTTATTACATTTCTCTACCTCTTGTACTTCTCATTTACTTTGAAGTCTTCACAGATCCATCACTGACACTGGTATTTGAGTATTTTTTTTTACTAATACCTGCAAAAACAATTCCGTTCGCAACTGGATTTCCGTAGCCTACAACAAGAAATTGTAGGTCTTACAGTCATCTCTCCAGCAGCTATGTTCATCGGATACATGAAGGAGTATTAGCCGCTCAACATTATTGTGCTTTGCGTGATACAGCGTTCGGCCATCCGGACTTATCGATGATTTTTTGGGTACCCAATAATCAGGGAATAGATATTCATATCCTTAAGCACAGCAACCTCTACAGTTCATTCAATATTATCACTAGGTTTAGTTCAGATTAGGTTCTGTTTATTATGCTGGCAGGCTATAGTATAAGTCGCTGAATCTACATGGAAGTTAAAGTAGTCTACTATCATCTTTGCTTCAACTTTGATATTTCGTCGTACGTCATGACAAGACAAGCACAGGACCCATCGTCTGCCAGTTCAAAAGGAGTATGAGTAATGTTGAACGGACCTTTAAGTATGCGTATGGGAGCGTGTTTTTAAAATTGGACGTAATCGGATTATGCTTTATAAATCCTGTAAAGTAGGTACTGAGTATTCTAATTAATTGTTTTGAGTTCTTATTTTGACTATGCTCTCCACTTCAAAGATTTCCTAGATACACATTCCATTTTAATGCATTTTTTGTTACATTTTTGTAATTCTACATTCATTTATTGATCTGTAGGATGATTTATTTCATAATTCCAATGATAATATCGAACTAAAGAATCAGAATATTAATCATTTCTCTGGTATTAATGTAATCAGTATTATGAAGACCGATAAGAGGATATTTTGATATTCATTATACAATTCTTTTAAAATATATAAAAGTATAAACAATAAATTTTTATGATGAATATATACATCGGGATCTACCTGCCTCCAAATAAAGTTAAACTGCAATAACTCGTTATTGAAAGACGAGAGTTATTGTGTAGCCTTACGAGAGCTATGTAAGCATTAGGAGTTGGTTTTGTTGGGGTTAAAACTTCAGTCATAAAATATTAGACGTCAACAGAGAGCCCACATGGCTAGGTAACCTGTATTACTACTCAGGGCATAAAAATGCAGCTGTCCTTATAACGTTTTACTGCAGTTTTATTAGCCAATAAACTACATCAGGCCTCCCCGTAAAACCATGAACACATTCTGTCTTTCTCTTAGCCTCCCTTTTCATTTACCACCACTACCACTTGTGTCCATTAGAACCAGGCAATATCAGAACAAAGAACCTCGGAGTATTATATGGATTGGGAGATTTCAATTCGCTTGGAACAATTGAAAGGACCGCGTACGTATTTGCATTCCCCTTGATGATTATCAAACACAACGCATTACAATTGCAGCCGTTGTAGACAACTTGCGCTGGAGAATAAACACAGACTAGTGATGTTTTATCAGGTATATTATTAATACGTTTACCACTAAAATTGTTTATTTGTCAATACTTTAGTTATATATTATCTTCAGAACACTATATTCTTTGCAGTTTTTAATAGGGCTTTGAAATTGAGTTTTTATTAGTTTCTTCGTTCGCGTTAGGTAATTAAGTAGCTTTCTGAATGAGAAGTAACTGCGTTTGTTCTGTAATGCCACCACTATATGACACGGATCCTCTCAAGCGGCCGCACGATTCCATTGTAGCAGACTATGACTAGCTTATCCTATGGCGAAGTATATACGGGATATACTCTAAAAACTGTAGCAAGTGTCAACAATTCTACTGGGCACTTTAATGGGGGAAGAACATTTCGATTACTTAATTTTTATAATGTATTATTTAAACAAAGTCATGCTGAATTTGCTCGGGTGTTGTTGAGAATGAAACTCCTTATTTCTGGTATATATTTCCTTATTTCTTCCAAAATATTGACATTATTGAAATAACTATACACTCTCATAACTATTAAAAGTCACGTGATAATGCCATTATGACAAAAGAAATTATGTATTTAAACTCAATATGATTGTTTAAAGTGTTATTTAGGTTGCAGGGAAGGCTGCGATCTCGTCCTCTCATCTCGCTTTTAGCAGATTTCCCTTAAGGGAACTCATGACGGAATTTTTGATTTTTTTCTTCAAATGTCCATTGATCCTACTTAGGAGATGACTTAAATGAGGTCCGTTCAACCCTTTCTTGTACCCACTGCAACCTGATCCACATGCTTAGATTAGTTTTTTAACATAAACACCTGTGGACGTGAAAGCGATGCCATTGCTATCGTCAGACTAAACCGCACACATTTATATTTTAACTAAGATTAAATTTATATTAACATCAGTAAATTGTTATATGGGTGATAATAGTGACCTACAGAGAAATTTTACTTACCGGTAAAGATAATTGAATTTAAATTATTAACCAACAAAATAGCGACTGAGAGGCCAAAATGGCGTTCCATTTTCTATTACCATCTGTTGATGATATTTATTTATTAAGCCCTCCTGGCAATACAAAATATATTTATGGCAAAAATAAAGAATCAAAAATGAGTTTTATATTGTGATAACATTCAGTAATTTCTAGAAAGACCACTTTTCTTTCCTATACTTCTCATTTAAGTTAATGTGATAGCCAATTAGACACCAAACGATTGATCACTCGTTCAGTGACATATTTAAAAAAAACAGTAAGTAAGTTTTATCGTTTAAAAAATTAGAAAATGATCCATTTTCATAATTAGGGACTATCATGGAAAGAGGATCTCATACCCGATGAATATTTTAATGAAACAATTTTGATCAGCTCATCCTTCATTTTAGAACATCTTGAACAAATGGCTCGCGTTGGCGTACGGTTACTTTACCTTAACATTTATCTTTTTATTTTTTTTATTAATTTTTACATTTCACAAAAAAATAAAATAAAAGGATCACGCCTCCTTGAAAGGGCTGAACTTAATCCTTAGAGAGCTTTTAATTATTCTTTTTTTAAGTACTCAATATTTAATTTCTAACTGCTCGTGGGAATTTAATTTCTGTTGAACAAATATATTTATAAGCAATTACCACATCTTGTGCTGTCTTGCCACATCTAAAGTTGAAAGATATTCCCTAACCGTTCTCTTACGATAAACCACTGTTCTTGGCATGGTTAATTGGAGGAATATGGTGAATTGACTGGTCTACAGGCATCGAAATATATTTAATTCGCTTGAGGAATTCTCCAAATTCGGATTTGTGACTTGTCATCAACTAAAGTCTTAAATGAAACATACGTATGTACATAATCCTCGCATAACTTTAATGGGAGGTTTTCTTATTATATTATACTGCAAATTGATAATATGTTTGGATAATCTACGCCAAAATACACATAATACATTCTCACTAAACCGAGCTGAAAGAAAACAATAACCGAAGTTGTTTTGTAATCTGACAATTGCTGAATGACGCTAGATTTTATTTATTTCAATTAACTCCTGTACCTCTTTAAATGAGATTTTATTGATTCCAATTAACTCCTATAACTCCGTATTTATTTCAATTAACACATGTAACTCCTTATACATTGCAATTAACCCCTGCAATTCCTTATACATTGCAATTAACCCCTGCAATTCCTTATTTATTTCAATTAGCTACTAAAACTCTTTAACTGGTAACATTTTACTGAGATTTTATTGATTACAATAGGGGGACTTCTATAGCACTAATCATTTTGCAAATAAAATATTTATATATTTTATCAGATATATTTACCTTTTTTAGTTTCCAGCCTTCAGTAAAACCCCACTCCGACTCATGTCATATTAGCAAAAAGCTGTTATATCATTACATATTAAATATCATATTAGTTAATGGTACTAATCGGGGTGGAATAGCGGGTTTTGAAAATTCTAAATGGCTCCCTTTTTAAGAGTCCGATCGCAAAATGTTAAAGAACCAATCTTGTTAAGCTCTAAGTTTTACATAGAAATAGAGAATTTGTAATGAGAGATCACCAGTGTGCTATACCAGCACAAGGGAAATATGCTTAGTTTACGCAGCTCCTGACGGATTTTATGTCATTGTAACATGACAGTGAAGCAGGAACTAATGCATACTATGGTCATATTATCACCTGGCAAACGCATTCAGTACGATGGCACCATAATCAAAACTGTAGTTAGTGGTACAACTGAATACAATTACCGATAGGTATAACAATAGTATGATATATACTGGCGCAACTAGCCCACTTTTTGATATTCCATACTACTGAATGATGTCATTACCCTCAGCTGATGACAACAAAAGCTCTGTATAAATTACTTGACGTTAAGCAGGATTTCTTAAATAGCTAAAGTGGATTCCTGAGTAGATTGCACAGACACTCTTGATAGGAATTAGGTGGTGTTTGTGTGTGACAGCAAGTTCCATTCTTTAAATAAACTGGAATTAAAAAGAGTATTAGAACTGTTAAAGTTCGTGGGATAAGAGCGCTTTGCCAAATGTAGTGGGAATAAAAATTGAAAAAGTTCTGCATTACTTATTCCAATTGTCAAAAAGTTCTGGGGCAACCCGACCATTGCATAATGGTCCGTATGTTGCAGTGAATGCTGAAATGAAGGAGCATTGGTCCTTGCTGTAAGCACTACGGCGTTAAAGTTATACACTACCCGCAACACCATCTCTTGCCTATCTTGATATTAGTGCTTCAAATGGTTGGCATATTGGCCCAATCACGGCGCTGAGTTATGCTACACCTGTAATACTTGACTGTTCTACAGGCTATGAATGAATTTAATTTGCTTCAGAAATTGTTCAACTTAAGATTTGCGAGCAACATAAGTCATAAATGAAACATATGTATTCAAATGATCCTCGTATATTTTTAACCCTAGAAGGGTAGCGTGAGTAAATTTTACTCCTGTGAAACACAGAATCCTCTCTCCTGCTACTCTACTGGCGCCTACCCCCACCACCTCCCGTCTATGCCTCCTCAAGTCAGTGTGCTATGAGCTTCTATGAAAGAAACATCTTTTTCTTTCTTCAGCTATTCTCAACTACGTAAGTACTAAAAGTTATTGAGTTTTTTTACTCATCAATACCCTTTAAAGTAAACCTCTAGAGCAATTTTTACTCATGGTTACCATTAATGTTGTACTACTGTAGAGTAATTTTTACTCATGGTTACTCTTAATGGTGTGCTACTGTAGAGTAATTTTTACTCATGGTTACCTTCAGTGAGGTAATTTTTATAAATGACTTTTTTTCAGAAACGTTACATTGTAAGATGGGTGGAAGAAGAGAGAAAAAAGTGTACACCAATCCATCAGAAGTACTCGAAGCGATTCGGAAGATGGATGCAGGGGAGATATTATCCTCTGATGACGAAGAGGTAGACTATGTTGAGAAAGATGATCGTGAGGACTATTCAGATGTTGACGACACTGACCAAGATCCCGACTATTGCCCTGAAGGCATGGATGAAGATATTACAGAACAGATTAGAATTGTGGAACTCACAATGCCGCAAAATTCTAAAAAAATAAAAATAAATAATGAAGAAAGTGATCCAAAATGTTCTCGTGGTATGACAGCTGAGGATAATAACATTTTATCTTCAGAAGCTAACATTTTGAAAGGCAAAGAGGGAAAAGATCGAAGGGGAAAGAGGGAAAAGAGGGAAGTACTGTGCTTATTGTCCGTCATCAGCTCATCACTACACAACAACTTATTGTCTCAACTGCAAAAAACCCATTTGTGGGGAGCACCAAAGTAAAATTTGTTCCATAGAGTGTGTAAATAATTAACTATACGTACATAATAACATAACTGTTTTTGCTGTTACTTATGAATGATATTATTTTTTTGAATGTAAGAATTATTATATTTTATGAAGCAAACATTGTTATGAGCAAGAATAATAATTATAATTATTAGCTTTGTAATATTATTTATATATTCTTACACTCTCTATATTAGTTAGTAATAATAAAATTATTTTTCAAGAAGTATTAGTTGTTAATCTTGGTTAAAAGAGGGAAATAAATGTCAGGAGTCAAATTTACTCAAGGTTACCCTTAGTGTTAAGATGAAACACGCTACCTTTCTAGGGTTAATGACTGGTTTTTAGCAGATTTCCCTAAAAGGAAATCAGCTATTGAGGTTGTGCTCATCATGCGATTTTCGAAAGATCAGTGAACCCCCACTCTTACTTAGGTAATATTCACAATAAGATGTTATATCATAAATAACTTCATTCCAAGGTTAAATACCAAATATGATTTTCATTGAACATTTAATTTTTAAGATACGTGTAAATGCGTTATGTGATGACGTCATCAATTAAAATTTTTGGTTCTTTACTCGAAAACATTTATTTGATCTATACCATACTCGATATTTATTTTAGTTTCAGTATACACATAGATCGTAACTGTTATTCGCGGAAATCGGACCTGGAATATTAGTGTTTAGTGAAATGAATTTGAATGTTCATCTTCGTTATTATGAATCAGTACGTAAAGTATTGGTTATAGAACCAATCATGTTAAACTATTGATGTTATACAATTGAAGTTCGAAACATTCTTACTTAACTCAAGTATTAAGCATGCTATTCGTAACCACCCATCTTCTGTTATCGTTCTTTTCCATATAAATACAATGCTGGGATGAAATCACAAGCCTGTTATACCAGCACATGGGAAATCTGCTTAATTGTCGCAGCCCCTGAGTGACGGAATTACTTATTATATTAAACTACAAATGAACTATTTGTTTTGATAATCTATGCCACAATACACGTAATACATCCTCACTAAACCAAGCAGAAAGGAAACAACACCCGAAGTTCTATCATAATCTGATTATTGCTGAATAACGTCAGATTTTATTTATTTCAATAAATTCCTAGTGTTCATAACTGGTTTAGTAGTTTTAATGGACATTGGTCAATTCCGCAATGACGAAATAATCCAATTCATAAGTTTCATTTTATGAAATATTTTCGAAATGATGACAACAGGTATAGTGGGAAGGGCCCCCTTTACTAAGGAGAATGATATATGAATTAGAATGCATCTCTATAAATTGTCCACCAATAAAGGTAAGGGAGGGATAGAAGTTAATTGAAATAAATACGGAGTTACAGGAGTTAATTGAAATAAATAAGGAGTTGCAGGGGTTAATTGCAATATGTAAGGAGTTACATGAGTTAATTGAAATAAATAAGGAGTTAAATGAGTTAATTTAAATAAATAAGGGGTTACAGGAGTTAATTGGAATCAATAAAATTTCAGTTAAATTTTAACAGTTAAGGAGTTAATTGAAATCAATAAAGTCTCAGTTAAATGTTATCAGATAACGAGTTACAGGAGTTAATTGAAATAAATAAGAAGTAACAGGGGTTAATTGAAATAAATAAAATCTCAGGTAAAGAGGTACAGGAGTCAATTGAAATAAATAAGGAGTTACAGGGGTTAATTGAAATAAGTAAGGAGTTACAGGGGTAAATTGAAATAAATAAAATCTCAGTTAAAGAGGTACAGGAGTTAATTGAAATAAATAAGGAGTTACAGGGGTTAATTGAAATAAATAAAATCTCAGTTAAAGAGGTACAGGAGTTAATTGAAATAAGTAAGGAGTTACAGGGGTTAATTGAAATAAATAAAATCTCAGTTAAAGAGGTACAGGAGTTAATTGAAATAAGTAAGGAGTTACAGGGGTTAATTGAAATAAATAAAATCTCAGTTAAAGAGGTACAGGAGTTAATTGAAATAAATAAGGAGTTACAGGGGTTAATTGTAATAAATAAAATCTCAGTTAAAGAGGTACAGGAGTTAATTGAAATAAATAAAATCTAGCGTCATTCAGCAATGGCCAGATTGCAAAACAACTTCGGCTATTGTTTTCTTTCAGCTCGCTTTAGTGAGAATGTATTGTGTGTATTGTGGCGTAGATTATCCAAACATATTATCCATTTGTAGTATAATATAATAAGAAAGCCATCCATTAAAGATATGCGAGGATTATGTACATTCGTATGTTTCATTTATAATGTATGTTGCTCACAAATCTTAAGTTGGAGAATGTCTGAAACAAATTAAGTTTATTTCATAGCCTGTAGAACAGTCAAGTATATCAATATATCAAAAAGTGGGTTAGTTGCGCCAGTATATATCGAACTATTGATGTAGCTGTCAGTAATTGTATTCAGTTGTACCACTAACTACAGGCTTGATGATGGTGCCATTGTACTGAATGCTTTTGCCAGGTGAACTCTACGATCAGCCAATAAAGGCGATAGTATGACCATAGTATGCATTAGTTCCTGCTTCAATGTCATGTTACAATGATATAAAATCCGCCAGGAGCTGCGTAAACTAAGCGTATTTCCCTTGTGCTCGTATAACACACTGGTGATCTCATCTCATCACATATTTTCAGTTTCTATTTAAAAACCCGACAGTAAAAAGATATTTTTTTGAGGAGGTGTATTGGCTAGTTACGAAATAATGTATAGAGCAGACATTGTAGAGCATCAATAGCTTAAGAAGATTGGTTCTTTAACATTTTGCGACCCGACTTATAAAATGGGTGCCATTTTGAATGTTCAAAACCCGCTTTTCCAAACCCGATTAGTACCATTAACTAATATAATCTTTAGAATGTAATTTCACAGTTGAATACCCAGTATGGTATAGAAGAAATAAACATTCTAAATTCAGGTCCACGTATTTGCATGTATCTCACAGAGTAAAAAATTAAATATATCCGATAAAATATATAAATCTATATAAATTTGAAAAATGATTAGTGCTATAAAATCCCCCCCTCCGACTGTTCGTGTTTCAGCCATTAACGAATTTGATCTTTATTTTTACAAAACCGTTTAAATATCGAGTTTGGGAGTTCGGTACGAACAAACAAAAATTGCGACCTTTCTCATATATATGTATTTTTGAACGGATCCCATTTTCGTCATCTCTTGGTTAAGATCGATGGACATTTGAGGATTTTTTTCGAAAATCGCGCCCTTAAGGGAAATCTTCTAAACACAGGAAATCAGTTAATTTCAGAATTCTGGGTTTAGTGGTAATCTATCGATGGTGACTCAAGCTTGGTAGGTCCGATGTTGAAATGGCATTATAGATGGAATGAAGGGTTATTAAATAATTATAAAATAAACTCTATTTTAGCAATAATTCGTTTTATGACCTTATTTCTCTCATTACCAAATAATTAGAACAACAACATAGTTTTATTACCACCTCAAATGCACTGTATTCATGCATGGTTAGTGATAGCAATCTCAATGAAATGTGGGAACTACTCCTTCAGCCCCTTTATAGTGATATAAAGTGAGGGAATAAATAAAACTGTTGTTCTGACTGTTCACCATAAAGCAGCAGTAGGTTGACGTGTAAGAAATGCTACATAAAGTGGGGGATGTTTACAACAGGTAAAAGGGGAGAATTCTATATTGGAGATCGTGGGTGTAGCAAGACTCCCACAACTCTGCCTGGCTTGTTTAAGAATTTATACAATAATCTTAGTTACTTATTTAGCGTTGTTATGAGTACAGTTTAGGTTGCAGTGGGTGTAAGAAATGCGTTCTTCTTCTTATGTCTAATAGAATTAGACAATTTTAAGAATCACCTACGCAAAAGGTAAATGTTATAATATACAATATATTATAATGAACCAAAATATTCCCGACGTATTTAACGTTTTGGTGTCAGGATGCATTACTTCCCCAGAATATTAATTTCATTTAAATGTTTTTAAGCTCATTTATATAAACAAAAATAAACCCAGAATTCTCTCTCCTACCACTCTCATACATTATAAAAGACTTACGTACCGACCCAATACATAAGTGGAACAGAGAATGGACGACATGTAACAAATCTTACAGCTTACATCAATACATACCAAATATAACTCACAACTACAACACAATTAAGAGTCGCCATCACAAATGCAATCAATTTCTAACGGAACATGGAGAGACAGGACATTATTTAAGAGGATTTTAAATTCAAGACAATGGCAAATGTACTTGCGACTCATAGACAACACAAACGATTTTACATATACATTATGACTGTTCAGTATTTCATCAAAATAGATCAAATTTAATAATGAATATAACTTTAAAAGGAGGTAACTGGCCAGAGTCACCTCTTATTATATTTAACAAATATAATAAAGAACTTATAAGATTTATCAAAAGTATAGATATGGATGTAGCAAAAATACATTAGAATGTAAAGATAATTGTGAGGAATGGGAATCATAATTAAATATATTTACCTTGCATAGACTCCCAAATTAAACATCGGTTGAGTTTAACTTTAGTTGATATGTATTTATTAACTTATTTAATTCAATTATTAATTTTATTTGTAAGTATCTTACTTATTTTAATATTTTATTTTATTATTATTATTTCTTTTACATTATATTTGAGTAGATAGTTGATTAACGTATATATATATATATTGTAAAATTAAAATGTATTTAAACATAATCATACATGTAATATGCCATGTGACAATGCAACATGTATTCAAATAAATAACTCCTCATAGGGTTTACTATGAGGAGAAAAAAAAAATAAACTCAGTTATATTCGAAAATAATATAATAATGTTCGGTGGGAATGAAGGGTGTTATTATTAATGTTCTAAGAGTCCTTTACAAGGCGCTTATATTTTGCTTAGCGCTTTCAACAACTACCTCCTTCGTAAGGGTTAATTGTTATGAAAAGCTAATATTTTTGGACGCATTGCAAAGATTTTTAAAATAGTTTGTTCACTATTCGTACAGTTTTCTTAGTCAGCGTTAGACGTTCATTAGTGACTTTTATTTTCAATGATGGTTTTATTAAACGTTTTACATTTGCGAAAAATTGTTTGATTCGAATCAGGTAACTAATGATCAAACCCGCCTTAATATTTGAAATATACGATCATTTAAAATCTTTCAGTGTATGAATCAAGTAAAATTGAATTCTCTGGGTCTACCCCAGGTTTTTTTTTTCTTTGATTGAGCGTTCAAGTTAGTGTCAAATGTAGTGACAATATAGACTAAAACAGTTGTGTATTATTTATTCAAAAAAGTAAAAAAGTTCTGAAGCAACCATTTATTGATAATCTGAATGTTTGAGAGGATCTTAAATTGAAATTACATTGCTCATTACTATAAGCACCATGGTGTTAAAGTTATTAGACCATCTCTTACTTTTGATATTAATACACCGTTGGAGTTAAAGCGACCCTTCAAAGGTGGTATGGTTGGCATATTAGCCAATATCACGGCGCTGAGGTATGCCACACCCGTAATACATGACTGTTCTACAGGCTTCCAAATAAACCTGCTAGCTTATACCTCCTGATTTCTCACTAAGGACATAAATAAAACGTTATTTATAAATATATTTAATATATATATTTAATTAATTAATTAAATAAGTATTATATACATACTTATTATATATATATATATATATATTTAAGCAGATTTCCCTTTAGGGAAATAAGCTATTGAGGTTATACTCATGACGCGATTTTCGAAAACATTTCTTCAAATATCCACCGATCATACCCAGGAGATGAGGTCCGTTCAAAACTATATATATATATATATATATATATATATATATATATATATATATAATTTTTGTTTAATCGTCACCAAACTCGGTATTTTTTATCTTTTTATGTACAAAGAAAGATCGAGTTCGTTAACGGCTGAAATCGGACCAGTGGGAGGGGGGGGGAGGGATTTCGAAAATTCGAAATATCTCCGTTACTATACGTTGGATCGAAAAATTGTATAAAACCAATTTTATTGTAAATTAAATTTACAATAAATATCGTTATATACATTTATTCTCTATCTGAGATATTCGCATTTTTACCAAGTGTGTGATGTGATAACATTGGCGAAAGTCGGTTCTATTCGTTTGCGCCGAAAGCTACTTCGGCCGTTTCCGTAACTGTTCGGCTCTCGTATGGTGATTTCTCTATTGTACAACTTCAAGGGGGAAATCTGCTTAGTTTAAGCAGCCCCTACGTGACGGACTTTTTAATTTTCCTTTAAACATTGGCTATGCACGAAGGGCGTTTATTAACTACATCTAGCATACAATTAGTATATAAACAATGTCCGTTCATAATGGCTAATGCTTTTAGAATACAAGAAGTGTAAATTTTATAGTTTTAAAAAAAATAAAGAAAGAAAAAAACAAATAAAATGATGTAAATAAAGCAAACAACCATAGTGATGACTATATCAAGACCCAAAAGAAAAAATGAAGAGAAACAGCAATTACAAATATTAATATGACTTCAATAAAAAAGTTACTCTATTAAATGTATTGCATTATTACTGGTATCACTTCCCAATAGAGTTGGTCACTCAGGGAAGGTAGACCGTACTCCCGTCGGGGAAGGACTATAAAGAGTAAAACGTAAGTTATTTTCTAAATTCAAAGTATGTAAGCAATATTTTATATTAGTGTATTTGTATTTTGTACCTTATAATCGTGTTTATTAATTTTGTAAACTGTTATTTTCACTTTACTCTTTACAATAAAGGCTAAATTCATTCATTCATTACTGATATTCAAAAGAGGAGGGGGAAGACTTACTATTTTATTCCTTAAGTAATATATTTAGTGCATCCTTTGTTAGTTTTCAAAAGGCCCTAAATAAACTTGGATATTTTTTAAAAGAAACTCTTTTAATATATATAGGAGACCACAATTTAAACTAGAGATTCGTGATCAGATTTTTAAATAGTGAGGGATCAACGTACAACCTCTGTTAACCAAGGAGTACCAGGAATGAGTTGTTTGCACTAGTCTAGTGGCCCCACAAGTAGTATTTACATATATGTAGATAGATAGATATGCGATTTTGAACGGACCTCATTTTCGTCATGGATGGTAGGATGGATGGATGGACATTTGAAGAAAAATTTCAAAATCGCGTCATGAGTTCGACCTCAATAGCTGATTTCCCTTAAGGGAAAACTGCTAAAATTGAGAATTTGAATAGGCGATACCCTACCATCCTTTACTATCATTCTATAACCAACGATTTTTAGCGTTTAATATCTTGTAAAAACAAATGTCTCCCTCCTTTATAGGGTTATGTTAAAGCACTAATTATTTTAATAAAACTCTCCTTCATCACACACAGAAAAAATATAATCACTATCAAAGCCAACGTACTTAACACTCGAATGCTCAATAACGCTAGGTTTAAATAGTTATACATTTTTATATAGCTCTAATATTTTATATCTAATCATATTTCAATTACACAAAAATGGAATATCAAATGTATATAACATAATATTCTGATTCTACTCATTAAATATGATATTATGTTGGTTCCTCATTTGATATATATATTTTTTACCTTTCATAGGTTTTTTATCACATTATAAAAGGCCCCTAGTGGTGTAATTATCCTCACCAGAAAAATAAGGTGCGTTCAAAGCTGCTGGGAAACGATCTTAATGAGAATACAAAGCAAGTTTTTTTTTTGCTTCCTGAGAATAGAAACAGTAATATGCTTCCTGTACGGAAGGATATTATTAAATATACTAGATTGATGTACGTTGTTATGATACCGCCTCCATGAAGTTTTTAATGTTATTAAAAGACTTCCTCGTGTTAAATACATAATTTCATTTTTCTACTAGCCAACACGAACACACTACAAAATTTAAGAAAAACTCTATTAACTGATACCAGAATCCATAATTACCTCCAGTATTTTATTACATAAACGTATTACTAACTGAGATTAAGTACCTCATATATCGCCTTATCTACCTGTATAGCTTATTACAAGTCGTGCACTAAAACCTCTATTCGCTGATAGCAGAATCCATAAGAAGATATAGTATCTATGCGACTTTAAATGGTATCCTTATGATATCCGATTAAGCAGATCTATTTTGGCTAATTAGCAGATTTCCTGCAAGCGAAATCAGCTATTGAATGTTTCGAATAATTTTCTTAAATGTCCATCAATTCTACCTAAGACATGACGAAAATGAGGTTCGATCAGAATTATATATATATATATATATATATATATATATATATATATATATATATATATATATATATATATATATATATATACTTATCAGTCATCTCTCTAGCAGTCCCAATTTTTGTGTCATCGTTACAAAACTCGATAAATATGTGATTCATACAATACTAAATGTCAAGATCGTTAATAGCTGAATTCTGACCAGTGGGAGCGGAGGTTTGGAGGGGGGATTTCGAAAATTCAAAATATCTCCGTTATTATGAATCGGATCGAAAACTTCTACAGAAGAAATCTTCTTGAATCTTCTCTCGCGTTTTTTAGTTCTCTGCCTTTCCATAAATCCCCATTCCTACTAATGTCATAATAGTGTGTTATTTCATTTATTTATTTTTATTTCATGAACCACTTTATTCTAAGCTTAAATACCAAATATATTTTTCAAGAGACTTTTACATGCAAAATATGTGTATCATGAAAAGTCTTATTCAAAGCTTAAATTATTATTATTATTTATTAAGGTCCACTTTTTACAACTCAGGCTAATTGGGACGGGTTATCTACAGGTTACCACCCTTTTCTATCTAGAGTGGGACTTAGGATGTTATTCAATGAATTCCGTCACTAAATAATTTCCTTTGCCCAGGCGAGAATCGAACTCGCCACTCTAGGTTTACCACATGAGATGAAGGTCAACGCTTTAACTCACATGGCTAACCTGAGCACCCAAAGCTTAAATACCCAATATTGTTTTCAACAGATGTTTTACATTTGAATTCGTTGTCATGAATTCAGATTTTTTTGGCCGCCCACTTCAACTCATCGCGTTATCATTTGGAAATAGATAATATCTGGTGACATTAGATCAGTAGTGAGTCATGCCAGCAGGTGGAAATCTGCTTAGTTTGCGCAGGCCTTGCGAGACGGACTCCTTTTAATTTTGAAGTTTGTAGGTATAATCAAGGGAATTTATAAATATACAAGGAGACGTTTCCCCCTTAACTTTTTTTCTTATTTAGGGGAAAAAATTAATACCCTTTATTTTTTTTCTCTAAAGGATTTCAGATCCGAGTGGCTCTATCTTCATTATTTCAAAGGAAACTCATTTTTGTTGCATATTCTCATATTATGGCAAATTTTGTGAAAAACAGAGCCCTCACTGAAAATTTTCGTTGGGCATACTCAATAATCATACTAACAAAATACAAGGCATTCAAGAGTAACCCGAATTTCTGATTTCGTACTTTTTTTTTCATATAGTTTTCTGTCAGCTTGAACTCTCACGCGTACGCCTAAAAAAATGAATTGACGTAGTTACATGAAAAATTAGAAGACATTCGTATTAGTATATTTATTAAGTATGGTTTACTTCATGTAATGCGTAAATCAGAATATGAAATAAGATTGAGGATTCCCTTTTGACATAAAGTCACTAGAGTCATGAAGTCATATTTCGGGTTAACATAAATCAAAATAAACTTCGGATTTGGGATTTACGCAAAAATGGAGAGAGATCCGCACGAATATTTTTTTTCTTCTGAAAAATATTCAGGAGGAAATGTCTCCTGAGGGAGGCACCTTCCATATATTTCATTAATTAAAATAAAATGAATTTAGAAGCCAACAAGACATCAAAAGGAAAAATAATTGGAGGTGTGAATGAGTGTGTGAGCGCAGTGAGAGATTGATATTTATAATATGATTAATATAATAAATATAATTAATACATAGAAATATTAATCAAATCAATTTTTTTACCACTACTGCAGCAGTGGTGTCGAAATGAAATCATATTACTACATATAAGAATGGTGTCTAACCACTAGCCGTAGAAGTTATAGATAAAGTTTCTAAGCTGGCCCATAATTTTGAAATTGTAAAATAATATCAAGACCAAAATTGTCGATTGTACTGAGTTCCCTTCAAGTTTCCATTTAATGGAATACGAGAAGCTCTTGATAACAAGAGTTATCAGGGATTTGCCTGCGCTAACAAGTATTTATTGTAAATGTTATTACTGCTGGGATTGTAGGGATGAAATAATAATATTTGTTTTCCATGTCTTACAAGTTGTTATTAGGAAACCCAGATAAATATTGCGAAGGAGAAGTGTCCGGCGTTTCAATTGGCTTTTATAATCTCTTCCAATAAATACAGATTGTTTATATTTTTAAATAATTAAACCCAAGCAAAGAAAATTCAGCAGACTCAGTCAAAGTTATCTCAAATATAGAAATTACGATTCCTTTATCAACTCCCTTTTATATCAGTCATTATATGTTCTAACTTATATTATTTTATTTTTTGTCAAATTTCCTTCCTTGTTCTTTCCGCTCTCATAAATAAAAAAAATTACTACTACCATTTCAAATTATCAGGGATCGTTGGGAATCCCTTTTTGGATATGTGATACACATAAAAATGAAAATATTATTTAAAACCTTCTTCGTGTATAAATAGATATCTCTTTTTCCAATGTCCAGTTAACCAAAACAAATATCATAAATATTCTGGTGATTTGTATTAGTCAGGTGAGATCGTCGTCAAGTTATGCCAACCAGTAAAAATGATAGGCATTACCATTCGACAGCACATTCTTCAAGAATGACAGATGTCTTACTGCGAGGACTCAGTGCTTTATGAGCTTACTGCATAGATGGTAAGTGCTTTCAATGTGACCGCACAATCCTTTAACCCTTTAGAAAACGAGACTTTGAGTACTAAAGCATACCTGATAAGTGCTTTCATTGCGACGATACTATCTTATACCCTTTTAAAGGTCATACTGTGAGTTCTATATCAAAGCTGGTAAGTGCTTTCAATGTGGACACACAATCCTTTAACCCTTTTAAAAGCCATACTGTGAGTTTTATAGGATTGCTGGTAAGTGCTTTCAATGTGGCCGCACAATCCTTTAACCCTTTTAAAAGTCATACTGTGAGTTCTATAGCATAGCTGGTAAGTGCTTTCAATGTGGCCACACAATCCTTTAACCCTTTTAAAAGCCATACTGTGAGTTCTATAGCAAAGCTGGTAAGTGCTTTCAATGTGGCCGCACAATCCTTTAACTCTTTTAAAAGTCATACTGTGAGTTCTATAGCATAGCTGGTAAGTGTTTTCAATTTGTCAGCACCACCTGCAACCCTTTTAAAAGTCATACTCCGAGTATTGAAGCATAGCTGATAAGTGCTTTCATTGCGACGATACTACCTTCAACCCTTTTAAAAGTCATACTACGACTTTTGAGGCATAGCTGGTAAGTTCCTTCAATGTGACCGCACCATACTTTAACCCTTTTAAAAGTCATTCTGTGAGTTCTATAGCATAGCTGGTAAGTGCTTTCAATGTGTCAGCACCACCTCCAACCCTTTTAAATGTCATACTCCGAGTTTTGAAGCATAGCTGATAAGTGCTTTCATTGCGACGATACTACCTTCAACTCTTTTAAAAGTCATACTACGACTTTTCAGGCATAGCTGGTAAGTGCCTTCAATGTGACCGCACCATTCTTTAACCCTTTTAAAAGTCATTCTGTGAGTTCTATAGCATAGCTGGTAAGTGCTTTCAATGTGTCAGCACCACCTCCAACCCTTTTAAATGTCATACTCCGACTTTTGAAGAATAGCTGGTAAGTGCCATCAATGTGACCGCACCATACTTTAACCATTTTAAAAGTCATTCTGTGAGTTCTATAGCATAGCTGGTAAGTGCTTTCAATGTTGCCGCACCATACTTTAACCCTTTTAAAAGTCATACTGCAAGTTTTGAAGGATAGCTGGTAAGTGCTGGCGATGAGATTACACCATATTCAAGCCTCACATATGTTCTTAGACAACTCAAGGCTAACCATCTATAACTCTTTCAAAAGTCAGATTGTGCGTCCTCTCGTCAAAGCTTGTGAGCACTTTTGGCCTTACAGCACAGCTTATGAGGGATTTATATAAGCCCCATTTTGAAGCCAGTCTAATTTGAGAACACATTAGAACTGGCGTGCTAAATTTGAGTAATCACCAAATTCAATCCAACCAAATTTTGTGCTGCGAGTGCACATTACAGCTAGCAACCGCATCATATTACAAATCATCATCTTCAGACTTTCAAAATCCGTACGGAATCCTATCAAAATGCGATTGGTATGAGTTTGACCCATATCATATGTCATACTGAAAGTTATTATTATTTATTAAAGTTCACTTTGTGCAACTAGGATAATTGGGAAGGGGTTATCTACAGGTTACCACCCCTTTCTAGAAAGGGTAGGACTTAGGACGTTATTTAATTAATTCCGTGACTAAATAATTTCCTTTGCCCTGGCGAGAATCGAACTCGCCACTCTAGGTTTACCATGTGAGATTAAGGTCAACGCTTTAACTCACATGGCTAACCGGAGCCCCATACTGAAAGTACATTTTATATTGTTGGTGAATTATCTATATACATGAGTTATATCTTGAATCCTTTCAAAAATCGTACTGTCAGTGAAGACTGTTCAGATATGGGCCATAGATGGGAGAGAACTCACTTATCTTCCAATCTGTCAATGTGAAGGTGCTGGGTGACAGAGCTTACCAGCTGCACCCTGTGACCAGCCAGTAGACATAGCTTCCACAGATAGCTAAGACAATATTTTGTTTATTATATATTCTGACGGCATGGATCCTTTATTTTATATGCTATCCAGATAATATTTGTTATTCATGAAATAAATGAATATTGTTCAACAACACAATATACTCTTATTAGCTAATCACTTCATATTCTATAATGTAGCCTATGTCTGTAATATTATGAAATTCAATGCTAGAGAAAACATATTTTTTCCACTGAACCTCCCCCCACCTTCCTTCTCTTGCGATTGTCCTGATTTATCTATTTAATCACAAGACGTTATTGCACCTAATCCTTACTGAAAGTAATAAACGTTTTCAGAGGGGAAAAAATGATCTAAACGTCTCAACTAACCCACCATTATTATTTTCAACGTTTCGCCCTCTTACAATGCTAAAAACTTTAAATTGTTAAATTTTCGTCTCTCATCCATTCAGGCAAACCATAATAATCTTAGATATCAAGAGTACTAACCAGCATTTAAAATTATTCATTAAAATAATATTAATTTATTTCTTTACGCGAAAGCAAATGATGGGAAGGCAATTAGTTATAGACATTTTATAATTTAGGTAATTACGACATTATCATGAGCGAATGAAATGCTGAGTCGTGCACTTAACTCAGGCTGTAATAAATGTACTCCAAATCTGAGAAAATTCTGAATGTGTTCAGCTACACTAGATAGCCTTCACTAGCATGTAATTAAATTCACAATGTGATCTGAAAGTTGTAAGTTCGATTCCCGTATAGGCTGATGAACTGAAATTCCTTAGCCTTACCCTGACAAGAAAACAGGAACACTCCTAATTATCATAAATTAAACGACGAGAAATATAGGTAAATATACAATAGCTGGCAGTGCAAAGTTTCTTGATTTGATAAATTACTTGCAGCTTAGGTTAGCCATGTTAGTTAAAGCATTGCTTTAAAACACTTTATAATGTTAGAGCCGTGGGTTCGATTTTTGTGACGGTAATAGGAAGCTATTGAGTGTAAAATTCAGTAAATACAAATATTAGTCCCATCGTGATTAGAGAAAGGCGTTAACAGATAACGACAGCAATATATAATTAGGATTTTACTAAATTATGTTCTACTTATGTAAATGAGGCTTAGGGAAACAGCTTATCTACATTTTCAAGTTATGAGTAAGTCTTTGCAAGGTATTCAGTGAGCCCATCACGAAATAAATTCTCTTCGGTCATTCAAGAATTGAACCCATGTCTGAAAGTTCTCCGACAGGACTAATTCGCTATTTATTAGCGTCTACTTTGTTGTAATTAAAGCTAATTGGGACTGGGCGAAGGAAAGCATTTAGAACAACGGCTCAAAGAGGGTTTGCCTCAGCCAAAAGAAATAAATAATTGTTGGTACGCATTGCATGAGTTCATTTAGAAACAGCTGATTATGAGAAGCTCATGGACAAAACTATAGTCCCAAAATCGGGAGAAAATGAACGATAGTATACGTGGAAAAATATATCTTGAGTTGTCGAGCAAACAAGAATGACATTAAACCTTGAGTAAAAGCTAATATAGTTTAGGGAAGCATGATTGGGCTAGAAAAGGTGGGAGGTGCCTACTGTTGAAGGATTTAAGCCCCAGACTATTCTACTAGCTAAATCTACTATTATAACCACAGCACCATTGTGGTTCTCTCCATTATTCCTAATAATATACTATTATAATACTATATGTAATTTCTATAATTTACACTACTTTGTTTAATTTAATGTGCATACATACAGCCAACCTTTTGCTATTAATAGGGGATTATGAAGTTGGGGATTTTTGAACTGCGTAAATGAAGGCGAGTATTATTATTGAATAACACCCACTTTTTACGCTACTATGGCAAATTGGGACGGATTATAAACAGGATTTCTAGGCAGGGTGGAACTTCATAAAAATGTTTCATTCTGCAATGTTGTTAAGGTATTTCATAGCATTTCTAATTGAATTAGACAGTTGAACAACGACTCATCACGGTTAGCCTAAGCCAAAAGAAAGAAATAATTATCAGTGTTCATTTAGAAACAGCTGATAATCGAGAGCTCATTAACAATACTATAATAGCAACATTGGGGAAACAATAAGAGTCAGCATTCGTGGAAGAATATATCTGGAGTTGTCAACCGACAATTTGTTTTCTATGAATTTATTCATATTTGTTATCAGCAAAAAAATTTCGAAAATCAATGTCCAGTCCTGTGTCTTTATCTTCTTTATTGGTGTTAGGCTATTTCTAATTTAACTAGGAATATATAAACAACCAAATTGAATAAAATATGGTGCTTGTGGGATGAAAAATTAGTCAAAATGGATTTATCTTTTTATTCGCTTGTAAATATGTACTGTGCTTCTTAAAAAAAATATTTTAGACTATTTTTTCAATTAATTTTTATATTCAATCTTCGTAATTTTTATAAAATTAGTTATTTAAATTCAAAAATTGAATCACAATTTTTCTTTTTTAACAAGAGTTTTTTTTAACGTAATATTAATACTCACCAAGATTATGATCATGCAGGGGTATTCAAGCTAATCCTGATGTACAAATAAAATGTATCATAGAAATGAATATCCACATCTAATTCTTGAAGTGCTGTCCCTTTTAGTGTAATTTATCAAACTTTGTTTTGAATTATTCTAATACATAAAGGGATAGAACTCATTTCTGTTTTTCGCATATTTTCTATCACTTCAAGTAATTTTCAGTCGTGTTCCATCAAGGTTTCAGTATCTCATAGACTCATTAAACTAAATACTTTGCAACACTAGTTCTACCTAAGTTTTCAAAATGCACGTTAAATCGATACTGAGAAAGTTCTTCTTCAAGTAAACCCATTTTGCTATAACGGGGTTTTTTGTTTCGGTAAATAATAACTTTAAGATTTACTTAGGACCTTTTCCTACAGATAGCAGATTATTTGTCATAAAGTCATTTTTATTAATTAAATTAAATATTTTATATTAATCATTTTTAGTTCTCATGTACTATTGTAAATATGAACTAATATCATATATTATATTACGCACTATAGTGCTTCACCATTATGTAGCACTATTGCCAAAACAAGGACTCTTAGCCTCATAAGCACTCATATTGATCCAAAAATACCGGTATTTTTAAACGACAAAATTAGCAATGATTTTTCATCACTTCTATGAGTGCGAGCGTATAGACTAATAAAATATCCCTGTTAGACATGAACACCGTGTTGTCATACCAATGAAAACAGTAAAGCAAATAAATTAAATATTGTGCTGAACTACCGATCATATTAATTAAAAAGAAGTCAGCTAAAATATGGTTATGTTAAAGGTTAATTCACACTCCTGGATGAACTCTAAATGAGTGTGATATTTTTACGGCATGAACCTACAGGATAAAGTACGAAAGATTATTGAGCTGGGTTCAGTTTTTTTGGTATTTTTTTTATAATTTGGTTTTTATTTTACATACTTAAACTTTGTGTTAAATCGCCTAGTTGCTGGTGCTCCTAAATAAATAAATAAAACCTTCAGATAATACTCAATGATAAGTAGGTACAGATTGCTAGAAGTAACAATAATCTATACTTTATTATTATCCTGTAGATATACTAATCCGTACATTCAAATAAAAATGGATACACGGATATCCCGAGTGTGTTAAAATTTTGGACTTGAATTTTGGATACTTCCGCTAAAGCTGCAGCTGTGAGTTTGCTTCTTGCATAAGCAAGATGATTTAATTTAGAGACAAAATCACTAAATATAATCATAAAAAATAAAGTCATTCCTTGCTATAAAATAAACGATCTGGTGTTCTCTTTCGATTGCCCGTAGTAGCTTAAAGTTGAAGCCAACAAATAAAATTTATTCTGTTGTCTAAGTCAATTCTGTAATTTAAATACATCAACAAATAGTCTTCTTGATAAAGTATATAATTATAAAACAACTTATTAAAATTTTTGTAAATATCAAAGCAAAGAAACAATAAGTCGTCCATTAATTAATAATCGCTCTATGATGTACTGGTTATAAAACACCCTTAATTATTAGAACTACAAGAAAAGATACGGGATATCACTAAATTCTTCAGGCAATACCCAATTTTTAATTCCATGGAAAAGAGCAGTCTATTTATAAAACCAAATCAAGTTACACAGTTTATGTATTAAACAGTATTTTTCTTTAAAATATGTTATTAAATTTATCTAAGTTTTTTTTGTTGAATTTACCTAACAAAAATCGTCGTGCATAGTCTAAAATATGCACGAATTAGTAGACCACAGACGATACTTTAGTTACTCCAGCAGTAAATATTGCTAGGGCGACTAAATATTGTAATCAGGAAGCTAATTATTATATAAACTCAAATGAAAGTAGTAATTTCTATAACTAAAATTTCTTTTGACGTGCAACACACTATTCAAGCTGAATTGAGAAATCGTATATTTGAAAGTATTGCAAGTCACGGATCAGAGAAGATTAAATTATATTCATGTATAATGTTTATCGGTATTTATTTCATTAAAGGGTTAAAAAAAGAAAACACAAATGATGATGTCCTGCATTATTAATACTAATATATTTAGTTTTGAAATAACTATTACGGTAAAATTAATATCAATTAAGACCCTATTAATGCTCCCCCAATTTTCATACTTTCCGATCTAATTTGTATTCAAGGCTGTGTATCGTCTATTAGCATTCTATCGTCGACGAAAATGATCCAGAACTAAATGAAAAATCACTCGGGCAACTATTCTAAGCCAGTCTGTTGGACGGAAGGTATACTCGATGGTTTAACCTGAACAATGAAAATTATTCAATGATCTGAAGATAAGGGTTTAAGAACTTCAGTCGGGAAATGGCCGCAAAATGGACACAGCAAGGACGTAAGTAGTTCTGAGAAATTCCGGTAAAGTAACATCACGGGAATATGTTACAAATTCGATAATATTTCAAGTATTGATAAAGAAAATAAACACACAAACTCCAAAATTTTAATAAACACCAAATAAATTCAAATAAAATAAAATATGAATTAACCCTTGATTTTAAAAAAAAATTACAATAAACGAATAAAATTACGAAATTATTAAACGAAAAGTGACACAATGGAAACACAGGGTCCATGGGGACTTTTACCAAATACACAAATTTCATGGTCGTTTAAGGGTTGATTTAGATGTCCATACGTATTCTTAAGAAATAATTATTATTATTAGTTAATGGCAATCTTAAACTTTTCCCTTGAAAATGATCATCCTTACTTTTTAGTATCTCGATTAATAAAATAAAGGAAAAGGAAGCTTTCCGGTTATCTTGCGAGCTGGTAGCAATGGTCTGAATTTTGATTGAAAAAATTCCAATCTGCTGATTTGCAAATGGTTTTAAATAATTATGGGATTCAATTACTTGTATATAACAGATGAACTATTTCTTTATAAATGTATTATATTTCTGCTCTATTGCCTTTTTCATGCATATTACAGCATTCATTAGGGGTAAAAATTCTTAATATCCAATTTTATAAATAAGGACTAGATAAATTTCAGACATCTATAAATTATAACATATAATCAAAGGGAATTAATTGAATGACATATCTTAAAGGTACATACTTACAAGTACCTTTCAATCATCAGATTATATTCTTTTATAATTATACTTTTTCAGTTCATTTTACAAATGCGTATTCTTTTTTCAAGTTTCTCGTGCTTTAGGAGATTAGGCTTATTGGAAATCTTGGATAAGGTTAACGAAAAAAAAAACATTGATAGTTGTTTTACGAGATAAAAAATGGAAGTTAAACGTAAGAAAGATGCATTTACTGAACTCTAACGATAGTAGGAAATGTAGCAATAATTCTGTTCGACTTCTGACCCTTTAAATTTCAGTACAAGCCTATGCCTTATGATAGGAAGGTTGGCATGTATGACATGTGGAGCATCTTTTCATGTCCAAGAGCTCGGCCCTTACAGCCACTATAGATGTAAGAGCGAGAGAAAGATAGTGAGTGAGAGAGAGAGAGAGAGAGAGCGAGAGCGAGAGAGAGAGAGCCGGGGAGTGTTGGACGGGAGCCAGGGAGGCGACGCCCTAGTAGGAGCGACATCATCATCCCCCATCTATCCACTCATCACACACTCCTCAGCCCATATCATCATCAATCCCCCCACATTGTGGGATGCATCATCTATTTTATAACCGTATCTCCCTACTACCTCTCCAGACGCAGGCCACATACCGCCGGGCAAACCGCCTTCAAAGCCTACCGCTCGTTCTTCGAATCGGCATCATTTTGAACTATAAACCCCCACTAAACCACTGTCACTGTCAAACCCTGCTCAAGATTTTCAGGAAGTAAAATTTCCAAAAAAAAAAAAAAAAATTGACAATTCAAAAACTGTATTATTTTACAACGATGAAATTTAAAACGTAAATAAAACATTAATTAAAATATTAAATGGTTTCAAGTGAAAAATAAAATTGTTAACAAAGAAAGCGATTAATTAGATAAAATGAGATATAAACCCACATGAAATTAAATAAAATTAAAGTCTTTATAGAAGTGTTTTAGAAGTATATTTCTAAAAAGTTCGCCTGGTAGGTTTTTGATACTGAATCAGCTGTAATTGAAAGTAAAAAATTCATTCTGCGGTAAGGCGGAAGTAAAATTTATCCCGAAGCCGTTTGCACTTGTATATAACAACGAATCCGTATTCATGTTGATAAATTGTTTCAAAGGTACAAAATCATTTGTCGCATGTATTAATTTTTTTTTTGTTGGAGGATTTTGTGATTATATGTTAGGGCGTAATACGGATTTATAATTGAGCGGGCATTGCGGAATAATTTATAAAAATGTTGTAGGGAGGAATATTGGTTGTGTACTCACTCGGGTGGATGGGCGGATGTGCTCATGTCCAGAGCAAGAAGGCGTGCATCCTCTAGCGAGCTCTGCACCTGACTAAGGGCTCCCGGGGTCTGCCGGCTACAACAGCACTCCTCGTGCCAGCGGCCCTAACTACACCTCACTAGTCTCGACGCTCTCTGCCTCCCACTGCAGATTCTTCTCGACGCTCACGGCGGCAGGATCAAAGGCCGGAAGGAACTATAATGCTCAGCTGTGTTCCAAAATCAAGAAATTGCACGGAAACTAAGATGCAGCCTTCTTGCGTTAAATCATTAACAACTCTGTCATCCTTATGATCCCTAAACCTAGAAAAGTCCATAACGCAGGGGCCTCGTTAACCAAGCAGATTTCCCACGTGTGTCACATATTTGCATTTATCTCAGAACTTAATAGTTCAATGAGAACAATATTCGGTATTTGAGCTTCAAATGAAGTACTTCATAATAGAATAGATTATTGTTAGTATGACAGGAGTAGGAGTGGGGGTTTACAAAAGGCCGAAAACTAAAAAATTCATATTACTCCTTTAATACTAAAGATAGAGAATAAATGTGTGTGTGATAACATTTACAGTAAATTTTATTTGCAATAAAATTGGTTATATACAATTTTTCGATCTGACGTTTGATAACTGAGATATTACGAATTTTCGAAATTCCACCCCCTTAACCCACCACCTCTCAGTTGTTCGATTTCAGCCATCAATGAACAAGAACTTTAGTTTTTCATGAATTGCTTATATATCGAATTTGGTTACAATCAAATAAGAATTGCGACTCCTAGATCGGTAACAGACAAGTGTATATATATATATATATATATATATATATATATATATATATATATATATATATATAATTTTGAACGGACCTCATTTTCGTCATCTCCTTGGTCGAATCTATGGACATTTGAGGAAATGATTTGAAAATCTCGAATGAGTAAGACCTCAATAGCTGATTTCCCTTAAGCAACCGCCACTCCTTCATTCTTCCTATCACTAGGAAAAATCCTTGAGAAGCTCATCCTTAAACGCCTATAGTGACTCCTTAATCCCTCTGTATAAATTTGGTTTACGAGAATTCCCTTCCATCGTCCAGCAATATCATATCTCCGCTCCTGGTTCGAAAACAACAAGTACTGCTCTGGAATCTTCTTTGACGTAGCCCTAGCTTTTGATAATGTTTTGTAGCAAGGCTTACTGTTTAACTAACAAATACACTCCCTTTTACCTGATACCTCATCCTTTAATCATACCATTTAAGTTTCATTTCGTTCCTCACTCTCCCTTATTTCCACTACTGGCAGGTGTGCCACAGGGAAGCATCCTAAGTCCTTTTTTATTCCTTATCTATACCACCGACATTCCTTCCCATACTGAAACTTCCCTTATCACGTAAGCAGATGATACTCCAATCTTAAAGTCCAACCTAGATCTAAATATGGGATCCGCATGTCTGTCTACAAGAACACCTAGCTCTGCTAGAATTCGGGCTGACTCAGTGGAGGATCAAGGTAAACAGCAGCAAATCAAGTCATGTAACATCTACTCTCCATCAGTCTATTTGTCCTCCGGTTACACTCAATAGCGCACTAATTCCTCAAAAATTAGGTATCTAGGACTTGCATTAGACATGCGACTAACTTGAGAGCCTAGCATCACATTAAATAGACAAGAATTGAATAGACGGTACAGTTCTTCTAAGACTACATGAAAAAGACCTAAGCAATCACTCCATAACAAACGATTGATAACAACAGTTCTCCGACCAATATGGACTTACGGACTTGAACTTTGGATTCCACTAAACCATAAAGTTCCTCCAAAATACATACCTTCCAATCCTGAATACTCCGCCAAATTAAATATTACACATTTTACGTATCTTCCATAATGATTAACATTTCTTTTGTCCCTACCGTCGCAAAATCCCAATATCAGAAATTCCACTCTCTCCTTCCCGCACATCCTAAGCCTTTAAGTCAAATCACGCTCATCTACCCATATTCCAGAAAACCGAAGACAAATCTGAAGCGTAAATGTCGAAGAGAACTTCTTGTTTAATGAAAATTATAATCCAATTTGGTATAATCCAAGGTTCACTCCAATGTGGGTATTTTTAATGGACAACCCCCCGCCTCAAGCCAGTAGTCAAGCCAACTGTTATACTTATCATGCATATCATATTCTTTTAATTGGCTAGTATTATGTTGAGATATGTTCCAAAATCAAGCACGAAAACCAAGATGTAGTCTTCCTGCATTAATTCTTTAACAATCGGTTTCACCACATCAGTGGTATCTCAATATTAAAAACAGTCAGTCAAACAGGAGCTGCGTAATTGACACCCCCAAGATTTCCCAAGTGCTGGAATGACACACCAGTAATCTCATCTCACCAAATATTCTCTATTTCAATGTATATTCTCTATTATAATAAAGCTGTTAATGAACAATAGTTTATTATTATCATGAGTGGGAGTGGGGATTCACACATGACCATAAATCAAAGTATGGAAATATTTCGGTTAATATTCAATAAAGAGAAAACATGTGCATAACAACATTTATAGAACATTGCATTTTCAAAGACATTAAATCTTCATGTGTGGGTTTACTGAAGACTGGAACCTAAAAAAAAACTAACATCCCAGTAAATAATCAAGATTCTGAAAAAAAACGTATTAACAACATTTATACATTTACATTTTCAATTAAATTTATAATAAACATTTTTTCGATCCGATGTACTCGTATAATGACGGAGATATTTTGAATTTTTGAAATTCCTCCAATCTAAACTCTCTACTCCCACTGGCCAGATTTCAGCCATTACGAACTTGGTCTTGGTTTTTACATACAACGTTTAAATATCAAGTTTGGTGGAGATCACAAAAAAATTGCGGCCCTAGAGCGTCAACAGAAAAATTTATAACTATAGTTTTGAACGAACCTTATTTTTCGTCGGTCCCTGAGCAGGAGCAAGGGATATTTGAGGAAAGGTTTCTAAAATCCCATCATGAAAACAACCTCAATAGCTGCTAAAAGAAGGTCACTAGAAAAGTGTAACAATATAGCTAACACAGCCCTATCAACCTAATGGATCCTCCGGGGTTTATATTTTTAAAGCCCTGAAGATGTCCCTGATGTGGCGAAACCGGGTGTCAAAAATAATTATTTAAGGCAGGGAGACTACATCTTTCTTCAGGTTATCCATGTGAATACACTCGTTAGTCTTTACATGGCAAACCTAGAGTGCCGAGTTCGATTCCCACCAAGGCAATAGGAATTATTTATTTTATTTAGAATTCATTACATAAAGTTCTTAGACCCTGGCTAGAAAAGGGTGAAAACCTGTTGATAACCCGTCCTAATTATCCGAAGTTGTACAAAGTGGACGTTAATAAATAACAATAAAATTGCCAATATCATTTGTTCCGTACAAAGAAGCTTAATTAAACAGGAGTTGAAATGGTTGGACATGACATGCTTAGTGACTTACTTATTTTGAGTGAAACCCGGATGAGTAGATGTGGGGACTCCGACAAAGCTGAAAAAGTAAAAACCCTTATAGCTCGCCATGGCAACGGACAATAATTATAAAACTATTTCTTCATAAATGTTATATATTTCTACTGCATTACATTTTTCATACATATTACAGCATCCATTAGTGGTAAAATCATCTTAATGCCTAATTTTATGTATAAAGTCTAAATAAATTTTAAATATCCATAAAAAATAACAATCATTATAGCAAGAAATCAAAGGGAATTACATGGTATATACTAAATGTACTTAATTACCTTCCTATGATCAGATGATTATCTAGTTTTGTAGTTAAAATTTTTCAGTTCGTTTAATAAAAGAAATTCTAATCATTCTTTATTTCGATCGTCTCAAGTTCTTTAGTAGAATACGCTTAAGAAAAGTTTCAGATAAGGCAAATGACAAAATATATATGCGTGTGTCCTTCCAGTTCCATGTTACGTTTTAGCTTGAACATTTGTAGTATCAGATGTGTCGATAGACAAAACGAATTGTAGTAAAATTAAGTATTTATGAAGAAATTGTTTTATATTAGGATAAGTATGAAATGTTCAACTCATGGGTTTCAAGCTGTTGAGATATAACAGCTTTTCAAAGTTTGACATTAATGCTGTTTTAATGCTCCTATTTGCAAGTTGGCCGAAAGTAAAAAAACGTAACTCTCAGTGGTATTAGTGTCGTCGATTATTTCTATTAAGATTATTCCCGTTCGTAATATGAGTAGTTTGCTTCGTGAGTGGAATAATTGAGAATAATAACACCTTTTCAAGCAGCCCTGACCCACATTTTAGTTTGGAAATGGGACTACGAGAAAAAATTAGTTGTATAATATACGTTTGGCTAGCACAGTTTTTTCCGCATAGAAAGCGAAAGAACATTCGTTTGGATTCAACTAGAAACTTCAATTTTAAAAAAACTAATATACAGGTATAATTTTAATGTATTTATTATCGAGAGAAAATGTGATCGACAACTACCTACCTCTTAGAGGAAAAAGGCTCAGATTAGCTGTTTGAGCTAAGGAGTTCGTCTTAATGAGCTTGGTAAAGCTAGGGTCGTGGGATCGATGCCCACCTGGGCAACATGATTTTTTTTACTGACGACCTCATTAAATAAAATCCTTAGTACCGTCATGGGTAGAAAAGGTTGGTGACCTGTAGATAACCCGTCTTGATTGGCAATAGTTACATACAGAGGACGTAAATAAATTAAATAAGATAACAACTGCCTCTTATGTGTCTTTTTTTTTTCTGGGGCTCAGGTTAGCCATGTGTGTTAAAGCGTTGACCTTCTAATCTCACATGATGAACCTAGAGTGGCGAGTTCGATTTTCACCTGGGGAATGGAAATTATTTAGTGACGAAATTGATTAAATAACATCCTAAGTCCCACCCTGGCTAAAAAAGGGTGGTAACCTGTAGATAGCCCGTCCCAATTAGCCTGAGTTGCAAAAAGTGGACGTTAATAAATAATAATAATAATAATTATGTGTCATTTGCGAACAAAAATTGTACCGTACTAGGAAGCGCTAGTTTTTAAAATAAAATAGAGAATCCTTATTACCTCTGTTATTCGAAGTCACAAAAAAATAATATATGAAATAAAATTTATTCAAAACATTATTCGCAACTCTTGATTTTTTTATATATTTTCTAACTTCAATATTACTGTTATGGGGAGGTTCATTCTCAGGAACCTGGTCCCGATTAGCCTAAGTTGCAAAAAGTGGACGTTAATAAATAAATAATAACGATGTTTATGTATTGTTTTATATTCGGAAGGCACATAACATATAACGTGATTATTAAACTTTTTTGTGGTCCTTACTGTTTTATTCCAGAGAAGGAAAGGTAAATACCTTTTTAGTCATTGGCCTTGATAATTGTAACAAAATCTTGTATTACGTAATTCGAAGTTGAACCTCTTTGTTTATATACAGCATATGTATAAGGTAACTTTTTACTAGCCTCACAAACAGAAACATACTTATCGTCGTTATCACATCCAAGGATATGAATTTGTATTATCTGACATCATGATGAAAGGCGAACCGCTGTAATTGTCAAAACCACAAAACTAATCACCGTCACATCAATATTATCACAGTTGTTGGCACTATCAAACTCACATCCAGTGCCACCCCAATCAATGTCACCTCAACTTCAATTCAAAATCTTCTGAATCAATCATGGATCCCACTCCCAAAGTTATCGTCTTTGTTATCAACAACAAACGTCATAAATATGTATACGAAATAAATCAATCAGTTTTTATAGTTTACAGAAGAACGATAAGTTTTGCCCTGGGCGAAAAAAAACACTAGGTCGTTCGACTCGGTTAAATGTCGTTTTGGTCGTCATAAAAAAAATATTCTGGTATGATAACGCAGCTGAAATTTGTCAAACAGTAAACCTTCCCGCAGATGAATTATTCAAAACCCCTACCAGTGAGAAGAACAAAACTGTAAAGAAATTTCTTACGCAGTTACAGTCATTAGAAATAGATAAATTTACACAAACTTGCCGATGCACAATTCCTTGATTTATACAAAGAACACTCATTTCACGCCGAAGCAATAGAATGTACTAAAGTTAGTAATATTTACTATATGAGAGCAATAGCCAGAACCAGAAGAGGAACTCTCAACTTGGATTATGGATTACACCGTCAACTGTGTAACCTCCAGACACCTGAAGATGCCTATATCTTCCTCGCTGTTCGTCCTATTCTCCGGGTAATCCGCCTTGCAGCATTACGTCGAACTACTCTCAGCAGAGATCAAGTAATAGCCATCCTGAACGGAGGAGAATACATTAATTTGTAACTTGTGAAGGTCTACTGAGTCAGACCACATAAAAACACATAAACTTTTTCGATCCGACCGAGATATTCACAGTTTCCCATTACTCCCAAATGCTCTACCCAAATTTAGCTTAATATAATGTTTATTTTTTCAAGAAACTGTGAAATATCGAGTGTGCTTTGATCACACCATGTAGAACATAAAATCATAAATAGTAATGTCACATCAAAAATATTTACACATATATCACATAGGAAAGGTCCAATAAGAACAATATTTGGTAGTTGAGTATCCAATAAAGTGGTTCATGGCATTAAAGATTATGGATAATTTGACATGAGTAAGTGAAATTTATTCAAGGGTCAAAACTAAAACATGCAAATATCTTGGTTACTATTAAACATAAAGACACAATAGATGTACCAATATTTACAACTTCAATGAGATTGGTTCTGTACAATCATTCGATCCAACTTATAAAATCAGAGAAATTTTGAATTTTCAAAATTGTTATAAACCAGTCCTTCGAAATATCTCCGTTACTGTACGTCGGATCAAAAATGTGTATAAAACCAATCTTAGTGAGAATTAAAAGATCTATAAATGTTGTTATGTATATGTTTTCGTTATCTTTAATATTAACCGATATATTTGCGTTTTTTAGTTTTCGGCCTTGGGTAAACTCCCACTCCTACTCATGCCATATTAACAATAAGCTGTTATATTATGAAGCACTTTATTTAAAGCCTAAATAACAAATATTGTTCTCATTGAACTTTTATGTCATGAGATAAATGCAAATACGGGACGCAAGTGGAAAATCTGCTAAGTTAACGCAGCCCCTGCGTGACAGACTTTTTTTACTTATATTAATAACAAAAATATTAAATACTATATTTTACTGATTTTTAATAACAGAATACTCCTTTAGTAAATATTTAATAATTAAAATTGTATAAAAAGGAAGGAAAATCCAAGGAGATGGGGAAAAAGTTTCTTACATGTAACGTAAGGTTATATGAATTATAATGCTCCTCAGTCTGTTTTGTTTTTCATGTTTTGACGAATAATAGAAGAAGGCCAGATTGTAATTACAAAAAGAGAATAAAACTTTTAAAATAAAAAAGTCCGCTGATAGTATCCCTATGCAATCTGAGGAAAGCATTTCTCATTTTCTTATTTTCTAAAACTTTCCTCCAACGTAAAAGCAATATATATTTCTATTACCCACTTAATGCTCGAGTTAATAACTTCTTTTATAATCGAAATAAATCCGAATTACAAGTTTAAAAGGAGGATAAATAGGTATTCAAGGAACGGGGGAAAAATGAAGGAACTCGGAGAAGAGTTATCAAGAATACTGCATTCAATTTAGGTCTCTCCCTTGACTTCTGAGAAGTGAGTAAAGCTCCTTTTCTGTGAATCGTTTCCTTAGTCATTGAACTTACAAATTAAAAGTCCGTCAAAGTAGGTGCTGGGTAAATAAAGCAGATTTCCGTGCAGGTATGTCACACTACTTATCTCATCTTCTATTTCTAAGTAAACCTCCGATGTTTAGAATTAGGGCTTAAAAAAGTCTGAATCAATGCATAAAGAATGACCCTCTTAATATGAGCTACGAATAAATGTACAGAGCAACAATTGTAGGGTATTTATATTTTAACTAAATTGGCTCTATAACATTTTTGCCTCCGACTCATAATATATAATTTCACCCTCTGACCCCCCCCCCCTATTCCTGGTCCGATTTCAGTCATTCACGAATATGAACATTAGTTGAATTTAACAGTCAAAGCTGTGTATATTATAGATATATTAATCAATTTCGAGTCAAGATCAGAAAATCTTAATTGACGAAATGCTGAATCTACATAATTGAGTGTAGACCCGCAGTTAAAGTTCAATGAAGAAAGTATTTGGTAATTAATCTTTGAATAATGTGGTTGGACATGGGTAGAATTGGGGATTTACTAAGGTATAACAAATAAAAAATGCAAATATATTAGTTAACAATCTAGAAAATGAAAAAAAACATGTATAACAACATTTCTAGAACATTTAATTTACAATAAGTTTTTTCCATCCGATGAATAAGAACGGAGATATATTTCCCTTATCTAACACCTCCCTCCACTACCACTGGTCCGATTCACTCATTAACGAACTTGATGTAAAAATAAAGTTACATAAATGTTTAAATATCCAGGTTAGCAATGATTAAACAAACATTGCGATTTCTAAAGTGTTAACTGGCAAATACACGTAAATAACCTTCTCCAGCACTTCATCATCGACCCTAACTTCTTAAATGTATTCCTTTTACAAATAATTACTAAGAAATTAGTTTAAAATAAATTAATTCTAATAAGGATTTTTTTATGTTGATATTCTTTAAGGAAACTTTTTTTTTTGGATTCATTCAAATGCTTTTGCGCTATTTCGTTTAAAAAACATGTTTTTGTTATGATTCCAGAATCCATTCCTCTTTGTTGTTGCCAACAAAATTATCTTTGAAACAAGTTTATGGGGAAAGAATGGATTCTGAAATAAAAAAAAAAATTAAAACGAAAGAACACAAAAGTATTCTTGAATGAATCCCCAAAAAATGTTTACTTCAAAAAACATCAACTTAACAAAGAACGTTCTTAGAATTCATTTATTTTTAACTAATAACGTAGTGATTATTTGTAAAAGGAATACATTTTTCCACCTGTTATGAGCAATGTAAATAGAAAACGGAAGGGTATCTTCCAGGAAAGAATCATCAAGAATACTTTTGCGTTATTTCGTTTTAAATATATTTTTGATTTTTATTTATTTATTTTTTATTTCAGAATTTATAAATATCTGTGGAGGAACTTGGCCATTGTTTTCTTAGCTAAGATTAGATTTCTTCATCTCAAAAATAGATAACTTCATTTAGTATATTGACCAGAAGAGACTCCGTGGTATTATTGAACAATTTGCTCTTGTTAAATGCTAAATGTATAATTAAGGTTTGTAAGTCAATCTTTATTCTCTCTCATGAAAATGAGTCTTATATACCTATTACACTTATAAAATATCTACTTTCCATTTATTTTATTTTAGGGCAGATATTCTAAAATGGATTAATGGATAAACCTAATATATATTAAGCCTTCGAACATTTTTGAGCGGGACAATTTTTTGATAATCCCTCCGGTTATCATAAAGAAAACCACTGTGATTTAGCCATTTCTGAGACAAATGGGACCGTTTAAAGGCTGGATTGGCCTTTTGAAAAATAGCCAAACAAAGTAATACAAGCAATATATTTGAAGGGAAAACCAATAGTTATTTTCATTGCAGGTATTTTAAAAGTCAGTGAGCTGTGTCTGGAAGCCATAACAGTCCAATAGCTATTTGAGAGTTTCTCTCCTAACAGGAAGGAGGCGCAAGATGAAGAGGATGCCATTTCTCCGACTCCAGGACTTAAACACATTTCGCCGATAGTTCCCTGGAATGGATTTCCAGGATCCTTCCTGAGGATTGTGAGGGAATAATAAATTGCCGACCTCTCTCTCAGAGTCAATCTGAGTGCCACGAACCAATTAAACATTGGGCAAAGGAGGGGATTCCCCCAGGGAATTTGGCAACTCTCTTAATGGGAAACTTTCTGACTCAGATTGCTACACAGAAAATCAACAAGAATCCATTAAAGCTGAATAGTTTTCTTAAAAGCCTGTTTTCTTACTTCGTTATATTTAAAGCCCTGCCAGAGAGCGTTCTAGTGGTTTCCCGACGATTTCATGAAATAATAAAAGACTGTACTGCTACATAACTAAGCTCTTCCATTTCCCGGTATGAGCCACTTTTCTTAAAGCGTATACATAAAATAAGAAAGATATGGGTAAAAGCGAAATATTTATTTACTTATTGTCATTTAGAGTTACGCAACTTGGCAATTTGCTATTCTTAGAGATTGGGGGGAAAATGAGTAGAAGAAATAGCAAACAATCAGAAGAATATAATGAACAAATCTATACAGCACTATACTATCTATATACTAGCATATATACAGCTGAGCTTGACGCCCTGAAACATTCGACAGACAGCTTCCTGAAACTACATAGCCACAGCCCTTCATGGATTGTAAAGCAAACGATTTTTACTCTCAACCTGATTAGGAATGGAATATAAACAAGACTTCAAATTTAAGCTAGGCATCTGATGTTTAGTGACAAGCTATTTCCATGAGAAAATCGTATGATTTGAACTTAATGAATAAATAAATAAATCTGGTAACGCTTCTTTTACAACAAAATGAACTGAACATATATTTTAAAATTTACTTTATAAACGATAATGGTTTTAAAACATTCTTCAATACACTGCACAAGGAAAGAGATATTAATATTCAATTTCTTTCTATAACCCCCCCCCGCTCATTTCTTCCTTACTTTAACCTCGTTATACACAGAATGTTTTAGTAACGACTTTAGGGTGTTAGTATTATTATTATTATTTATTTGAGATGACGCTACAATGGCGATTCATCTTTGAATATGTTTGAAAATAATTTTACAAAATTAAATAAACATTAAAATTTTTACAAAGCTAAATTTTACAAATGTACATAATAAATAGAACCATGACGCTACAATGGCGATTCATATTTTAACATGTTAGAATATAATTTTTCAAAATTAAATAAATATTAAAATTTTTACACAGCTAAAGTATACAAATGTACAAAATAAATAGAATGGACAAAACTAAATATAAATTGTTAGTGTATTTACAACATGAGGGGAAAAAACAAAATAAGAATAAAACAATAAACTAAAAGACAAACTATAAATAGTTAAACTGGAAGGAGGCAAAACTTATATTCCACGTACTTGCTAAATATAACTTTCATAATGGTAAATAATAGCTTTTATATTTCATCAAATAATCCATTATTTCTTAAATACTTAAAAACATCATCTATTGTTGTTCGAATACATTTGTGGGTCATGGGTACGTTATTACTTGTGTGCAGTCAGTTAGTATGTGTTGTCAGCGTTCTTTTGTAGTAGCGACATATAGGTTCATCTTCCCTGCTCATTAGATACGAATGCGTTAGTCTAGTTTGTCCTGTGCTTAGGCGTGTAAGTAAAATTTCTTCACTTCTAGAGTGTCTATTACTTGAAGTCCAATTAAGCGTGTTTGATTTGATTTCTCTAAGTTTACTGTCCGTGTTACACCATAAATTATTCCAGTCATTAATTACGAGTTTTCTTATTTGAGAGGAAGATTCTTGGTGAGGTATGTCCAAAAAATCTATTTGTTCAACTTCAGTTGATTGTTTGGCTGATTTGTCTACTATATTACTATGAGATATGCCCACATAACCAAGAAATAGTATTAGGGTGTTAGTAGGTGGACATCAATAATGACCGTTCTTTTATGGTCCGAACGCTTTCTCAAACGTATAGTACTTATAACAGTGAGTAGTCAATAAGTCTATCACACTAGTTTGAGTCAGCCTCCCACTCCTTTTTCTTCCTGGTGCCTCATACAACAAATTCTATAGTTCGCCATCTATTTTCCATTGTTCAATCTGGCCTTTCTCTTGCCAAAGATGATATCTGGCTACCAGACATTACTATTGTTTTGGAGAACTCTTGTTTATCAGATCCATCTGTCCAGGGATGGGGAGGAGTTTGTCTCGAATATAAACCATGTGAAAACGTTGGCAAGTCTTTGATAAACCAACCGACTTCTTTCCATAAAACCACAAAAAAAGGACCATATGAATATTATGGAATTCTATAAATATTATATAAGTATATTTATTTTTTAGCTGGTGGTGAGGGTGAAGAATCAGATTAATCAGAAACACTTTTTCATGGCTACTCACAATTTATTTCTTTAAAACGCTTAGCGCATTCGGGAATTAAATTCCCATCCTCAGAGCTACAAACAATAAAACAGCATAATTAAGGAGTCTAAAAACCTTTTTTTTGAAATGTACATATTTGGTCATATAACAAAACAGTCAATAACACTATAAAATTTACAACAATAAATTAAATTAAATTAATTATTAACGTCCACTGTTTGCAACTAAGGCTAATTGGGACGGGTTATCACCCTTTTCTAGCCAGGATGGGCCTAAGGATTTTAATTAGTGAATTTCGTCACTAAATAAACTCCTATTGCCCAAGGTGGAAATCGAACTCGCCACTCAAGGATTACCATGTAAGGTTGAAGGCGGCGCTAACCTGAGCCCAGTTAGCCCACTGTAAGGAGCACAAGCACCAAGCTGGGGATCACCAGATAAAATTAATTCACAGTGACGTAGGAGGTTATCAGATGGACATGTAAATAAAGTAAATGTAAATGTACAGACGAACACTAACGCTTCTCTCGTGTCCAGACTTGTCCCCTCCCTAGCGGCTTGGACGGATCCCCTCGGCCTTAGTGCATCGTCAGGGTTTAGCCCGGTAGCAACTCTGTAGGCTCAGACGGTAACTTGGTTTATGTATTTTTAGTGCTTAAATAGTAAATATGACATTATTAATTTATTATATTTTAATTATAACTATGTTGTTAAATATATGTGTTATTGTTATAAATTGTATAGTGTTATTGACTGTTTTGTTATATGACCAATTGTGTACATTTAAAAAAAAATGGTTTTTAGTCTCCTTAATTATGGTGTTTAATTGTTTGTAGCCCTGAAGATGGAAATTTAATTCCCGTATGCGCTAAGCGTTTTTAAGAAATAAATTGTGAGGAGTCACAAAAAAGTGTTTCTGATTAACCTGATTATATATGTAGCATAATCAACTTTTTTTTTCTGATTACAAGTATACACCGACATGCTTGAACGTACATATTACACTCTATTATGTGAAGTTTCCTTAAAATATTACGAACTTCTCGATCATTTACTTCCAACGTAAATTCCCCTTACCACGGATTCTTATACCATTCCTCGAAAGGCTTCGAAAAGATCAACGTTGTTATTCTAATTCAGGGAGTGTTCCGTCAACGAGGATGTTTAAAATTCGAATTTCAAAGCAGATTATTTAGGCACATTGCTCTGCCCCCCATTGTTCCGAAGTATTCTAGCAAGCCTGCACGATGTCCCTGGAATACATACATGTTTGTTAAGGCTTTGGCCAAATACTCTAGGAAATCTCAAAAGAACTCTATGCATTTAATGATTATTAGTGCCACCCTAAAAATGGATGGCGAGCTGTAAATTTTCTGTCTATAATAGTTTTATAGTCGCATGACGTAAGCGTTAATTTTAATAAAGAATTTATAGTGTTAATTGAGTTACAGAGTACCAATGACGAAGACCTGTCCCGAAAATACCTAGTTCCTAAAAAGAAAATAATCCCTATAATAACCCCTATGGTAATAAATCGTTGTCCGATTTTTAGGATAAATTCTTTTGGAAAGAACTGAATAAAGTAGGTTATTCAATGTGCAGCAAGTTCTAATTCCAATGAATACCTTACCAGGACACCTTAGGAATGTCAAGACATTTTCCCACTAATTTAAGAAATAGCCATTTATCTTCTGTTTCATATAGAAAATTGTTCTTCTTGTTATTTTTTTCTTTATAACCGTTTCACAATCAATCCGAAGATTTTTTTTTAAAATTTTCCTCCCGACCTTCTTCAGCTTTTCTTTCTAATTTAGTCAAGTGTGCTTTAAGAAATTTATTAAGAACATAATTTATTTTACCCATTATTTGACTCATTTTCCCTTTATTAGGAATCAGCTGATTTTAATTTGCATTTTCATTAAATTAAATCAGCTGATTTTTATTTCTATTTTAACAGATTTCCCTTAAGGAAAATCAGCTATTGAGGCGATTATGAAAAATATCTTCAAATGTCCATCGATCCTACCTAGGAGATGACGAAATTGAGGTCTGCTCAAACTTTTACACACACACACACACACATATATATATATATATATATATATAGAGAGAGAGAGAGAGAGAGAGAGGGGGAGAGAGAGAAAGAGAGAGAGCGCGAGAAGACAGAGAAATTTTTATATTTGTCTGTTAACGCTAGCCGTCGTAAGTTTTGTTTGATCGTTACCAAACTGGATATTTAAACGTTTAATGTACAAATAAAGAACAAGTTCGTTAATGGCTGAAGTCAGACCTGAAAGTGGGCGGGGGGGAGAGTTTAGAGAGGAATTTTGAAATATCAACGTTATTATGCGTCGAATCGAAAATGTGTATAGAACAAATCTTATTGATAATTAAATGTTCTATACATGATGTTACATGCGTTTTTACAATATCTTGATTATTAACCGAGATATTTGCATTTTTTATTTTCTGCCTTCTCAACCCCCACTCTTACTCATATTAACAAAAAGCCGATATACCATGAAGCACATTATTTGAAGTTTAAATGTCATATATTGTTCTCATTGAACTTTTATTTCTTGAGATAAATGCAATACGTGGCGAGGGTAGGAAATCTGCTTAGTTAACGCAGGTCCTGCGTGATTTTTTAATATGTCCCATGTTTTAAATAAAATAACAATAAAACTGGAGAGTAATGGCAGCCGACCGACTAACCTCAGTTATTTCTAGTTTAATTACTCTTAATATTAATGTCGCACCTCCAGTGGCTATACACTTTTGAACAATTTTTCTGCTCATAGTAAACCTATAAGAATTTATTTATTTGAGTACAAGTTCCATTGCCACATGGCATATTGCATGAATGATTATGTTTAAATACATTTTTACAATTCAAAGGGTTATTATCATATAATAAAAAAATAAAATAAAATTGTAAAATAAACGTGATAATTGCAAATTAAATGAATAAGTGAAAATGAAAAAAAAAATAAACCAAGTTAAATACGACCGATCTTACGGGGTTGATCTTCTTTAATTTATGAGTATGTTTAAGGCAAATTATATTGAATTATAATTCTCATTCCTCATAATCAACTTTAAATTCTAATGAACTTTTGCTACATCCATATCAATACTTTTGATAAACTTTATGAGTTCTTTTTTATATTCCTTAAATAATATATGAGGTGGTTTTAGCCAATGACCTCCTTTTAAAATTATGGAAACATTATTAAATCTGATCTATTTTGATAATAAATATGTTCAGCAGGCATAGAATATATGTAAAAAAGTTTGTGTTGCCTGTGTGTCGTCAGTACATTTGCCTTTGTCTTGAATTTTAAATCTTGTTAAATAATGTCCTGTCCGTCCATGTTCCACTAAAAATTGTGTGCATTTGTGATGGTGACTCTTAGTTGTGTAGTAGTTGTTGTGAGTTATATTGTCGGTTCCACTTATGTATTTCTAGCTGCTTCTTTTAAAGCCGAAAATATCATCAAATGGCTCTTTGAACATATGGTCTGTTGTTAAAATACAAAAATAGACTGAGAAGAAATTTGAGACTAATATGGCGATAAAGATTTCAGGAGCAGGAGTGGAACGCCATTATTTATAAAAGAGGAAGAGGAGTGCCAAGTCATGGGGTCATAGAAGAATGTGTCCAGCTGCGGAAATAAATTTGCCGAAATACTACCTTGAGCTATGTCTGCGCTGTCCCATTGCTTGGCCAGGCAAACAAAACTGGACTTCTTCTAGTTCGGTTAAGAGCACTGGCGAGAAGGATAATTTGGATTTCTAAGAACCAATTCACCTCATCCCTAAATCATTCCCTCAGTCTCATCCTTATTGCCACAGCTGGCAGGTGTACTACAGGGGGGTATCCTAAGTCCTTTCTTATTCCTTACCTATACTGCCGACATCCCATCACATCCCGAAACTCACACGTATGCAAATGATACTCCATTCTTGATGTCCAACTCAGACCCAAATATGGGATCGGCATACAAGAACACCTAGCTCTGCTAGAATCATGGCTGACTAAATGGAGGATCTAGGTTAACAGCAGCAAATCAAGCCATGTAACATTTACCCTCCGACCTTCCATTTTCCCTCCAGTTACACTCAATAGCGCACTAATTCCTCAATAATCACAAATTAGGTACCTAGGACTCACATTAGACTAGCGACTAACTTGGAAACCCCACATCACATTAAAAAGACAAGAATTGAATCGACAGTACAGTCTTCTACTAAGACTGCTTCACAACAGATCTAAACTATCACTACACAAGAAACGACTGATTTATACGACAGAACTCAGACCAACATGGACATACGGACTTGAACTCTGGGGTTCCACTAAACCTTCAAATTCCTAAAAAATCCAAACCCTCCAATCCAGAATACTCCGCAAAATTACAGATCCCCCATTTTACGTATTCCACTCTCTCCTTCCCGCACATCTTAATCCTTTCAATCAACCCATATTCCAGAAAACCCAAGGCGACGTCTGAAGCGTAAGTGGTCAAGAGATCTGTAGTGCACAGTACAACTTCATATAATACAACCAATGTTCCCTCCATTGTGGTTATTGTCAATGGACAATTTCCCACCTCGAATCAATAATCATGCCATTCATATTATCATTCATATCACTTGTTTGTAATATTTAAATATGTTGTTGCAAATAAACGAATAAATATTAAAAAAAAAAAGATGTACCAATTTATGAATTTTGGGTCAATGAGTTTTACATTAAAGTATATTTTTTTTAACAATTAAATTTATATTTCTCCGTTTTCGTAGAATTTGAGATGATTCTATGTATTTGAATGAAAAATCGCGAGTATTTATGAAGATGAATATACAATAATCCCTACGTTGCTGGCTGTGGGAGTGCAGTTCAGGGAAACAGGTTTTAATAACTGAAAGTTTTTCCACCAATCTTTATTAAAGCACAACGCCTTTTGGGACTAATGTGTAAACATCATGTTTAAAGCAAGGACAATTTGTTTGTATTTAGGTTAATACATTTAAAATGTAAAATTTGATACACCGCATGGACTTAAATATGTTAGTTTTTGTTTTGTTGTTAGCAAATCATGATGACACGTTAGTGCCGAAAGGCATTGTGCTTTTATAAAGAAATTAATGGGAAAACTTCCAATTATTAACAGTTACCTCTTTTCCCATGACTATGCAACTGCATAAACAACCCATGCTATTAAAATGAAACATACATTTCATTTCGAATCTGTTAAAGTAACAGAGAAATAAGTTTAAGAGTAAAATAAAATGAAACACATTATTAGTTAGTATATTATTAGTAAATACTAAAAAAATAAAAATAATTAAAAATATATATTTTAATGGTATTTTACATTATTCGATTAACCATTAGAGCAAAATTAGTCATTCAATTACAATCAGCATGTCCGCAGACGTAATACTGGTTACCTCTTTATGTTATCATATATCTCTTGAGGTAAATCAGCTATTGTGGTCGTACTCCCGATGCGATTTTCGAAAAACAATTTCAAATGCCCAACAAACCTCCCCTGGAAATGACGAAGATGGGGTCCGTTCAAAATTAAATATGTGTATATATATATATATATAAATATATATATATATATATATATATATATATATATATATATATATAATACGTGTGTATGTCACTGAACTCCTCCTAAACGGCTGGACCGATTTGAATGATTTTTTTAGTATGCGTTTGGGTGACGGCCTGGAAGGGTTTTTGTTCACAAATCAGCCCGGCAGATGGAGCAGGAGTCGGGGTCGTAAGGGAGGCCTAAACTTTAAAATAGCGATATTTCGTTTCCTATTGTTTTTTTTCGGGAAAAATGCACGGGATAAAGATTGTTTATTTTGTTATTTAGAGTAACTTTTGGTTTATTCACCTTTAACGTATAACAAAGTATAAACGAGATATACACTAAAAAATTAAAGTGGGAGGCAACAATTTTTTTGGCACTTATGATTGAACCATACTTAACAAAGCTCTATACGTAAATTAGCATTTATTCTTCCATGATTATAAGCTATATTAATTTTTTTAGGTTCCAAAGGGAGTGGGGGTTGTAAGGGAGGTCTGAATAAAAAATTCTTAGGCAAACGTGCACATTTTATTAAATTTAATATCCTAATCGCTTGAAATATTATTCAGGACAATGTCTGTTGGGTCCGCTAGTATATATATTTATATATATATATATATATATATATATATATATATATATATATATATAGGGGGAAGATGGTGAAGCTAACTTTAACCCCTCACAAATCGGGTTAAAAAGAATTAATCGGCATCAATTTCACTTTAACATGTTTATTCAACAATTCATCTACAACTAAAAACCAAAAAAATTGAGTAAGAAAAACACATGAAATGCACATTTCAGAAGCAAGTCCTTTTTAATTTAATTGGACCTTGACCTAAAATTTAATCATTAAATTTTATATCAGTGTCCATTTAAACGATCCTCTACTTGGAATTGAGGATTCAAATCTCATTATAGTTACAGTAGGGTTTCGCAGGGGTATTGCAATTTAGAAGAGAAACCCCATGAGGAAAAAAAATATTCAACGACTAATTCAATTAGTCGGTTTGTTGCTGATAATTCCTTGAACTGGTTCGATAATTGCTTCACAATAATAACCCAATAAAATACATATTTGTTCTAGATAATAACTAACGTATTTTCAAAGGGTCTCAATGGGTGTTAAATCAATTGTGTTTTCCAGTCTAAAATATAGACATGAATGGTTTACCTTTTAGGAAACAAGTACGTGAGTACTATTTTGGTATTAAAATAAACATATTAAACCATGCTTGTAGATTTAAAGAGTCTATTATTAGGAAGACAACCAGCACTGACATAGCCCACTAGACACCATCTAAGCACAAAGAAACCCCATTTCTTATTACATACGATTATTTTTTATAATCACGATTCTTCAATTATTACTGTTAATTACTTATATTTGAGTAGATGTAGCTGAGTTATATTTAAATGAGTTATTATCGCATTGAATATATTGAGAACATATGCTAGTGTAGGGAAAATGCAACAATTGATAGAGATATACACGTGATAGAAAAAAGATTTTGATTAGAGATTTATTACTCCGGAGCAGAAAATGAATTTTCTGAATGGCAATTTAGAGAAACTTACGAAAGTATTATTGCATCTAATCCTTACTTAGAACCTACCAGTTAAGAGATTTTATTTGACAAATACCACTTGTTAAGGCTGATTGAATTAAGGAGTTTTTATTCTGTGGAGATTTACTAGTATTATATTGACTGGGAGGAATAATTTTAAAGCATTGCTTATGCCCAGGATGGCGAAACTTTCTATTATGTGAAATAAGAGAATAAATATAGCTGGCTTGAGACCTAAGGATCCTTTCTTTTCGTTCTGAATTACGAAAGTATATATATGGGGTGACATTACTTCCCAAATTTGATATATTATCGTTATTTAATTATTTGAGTTCATTTTATGCAACTAAGACTAATCGCAATGGGTTATCTATAAGTCACCAGACTTTTCTATAAAGATTTTATTTATTGAAGTCGATGCTAAATGCATTCCTGTTGACCTGTTGGGAATAAAACCCACGAAATTGGTTTATCAAGTTCTTTATTATTAACAGCTTCCTTAACCCATGTTTGTTTTTTTTGGTAATTCTAAAGTATAATTATAAAAGATACAGGCTCATAAAAACTGAAACAAGGTGGCTCTGTTGCTATTAAAAGTATATCTGATTGATTATATACTAAGCTATGAAGGTGTTAAAAACAAATATTCTAGAGTTCAGTAAACATTGATCACATTCTTCTGGAACGATATCAATGAATAATTGGCTCATTTTACAAGTCTTTTGGGGTAGATTGTAGGATAAACGCGTAGAATGGATCGATCACATTTAAGATTTAAGTTAGAAACTAAAATCGCTTCGCTACTTATTAAAATGTGTTAAAAATATCTTCCAATGGAACCCCTTTTACTAATGGACTATGACTATTTTCAAAGTCGGTTAACTTATAGCGTTATGCATTGGAGTAACTCAAAAAATCATATTTTAGTATTCAAATTGCAGAAGAGTGCAATATGATTTATATTCATCAGGAAGTCAAGAAACTTCTGTCGGCCACTATTTAAGGAGTCAAAAATAACGACTTTCCACTGAATATACTTGTACTAAACAATATTGTTCGTTAAGCCAAAAATGAACTTGTTTCTCAAAAATAAAATACCACATAGTCACAAAAAGTCCGTCACGCAGGGGCTGCATAAACTAAGCAGATTTCCGTCGTGAAGATTAATAATAGATAAATCTACATACTGCTAACACAACACCACCGTGAATAAATACAAACGGAAATAAGAAATTTTTCAGTCAATTTGAATAACCTGCCGACAGGAAGCATTTGGAGTGTAAACAAACATATCTGCCAGCCTCACACCGAAAATCAAATCAATTACTGAAATATATCAGAATATAACATATTAATTTTATTGAGAACTATTTACTATATCTAGTACTGTAATTTATAATGGATCACAGTAATTGTTATCTCAATCAATCAAATTTTAGAAATCGAAGACCTTAAGACGGAGAGGGGGGGTGGGGGGCCACCGGAACATATTTTACGTGTATCTTATATCAAAGGTCACTTGAATACAATATTTGATATTTAAGCTTCGAATAATGTGGTTTATTATATAATAGAGTATTGTTTATGTAACGAGTAGAAGTGGGGGTTTGCTGAAGGCTGAAAAATGAAAAATGCAAATATCTCGGTTAATATTCAGACTAGAGAATAAATGTATATAACAATAATTATAGTACATTTAATTTTCAATAAGATCTACCATTTCAGAAGTATAACATTTTAACGCTCTGCCCGAATGTATCAGATCTATTACAAAGTATTCTTTGATTAAAAATAAATGAATAAACTTCATGTCCCCCCATGAATTTACCCCCACCCCTGTTCAATTTAATTGGCCGCAGTTAACTAATGTGATCTTTAATTTTACATAAAACGCTTACATATGAAGTTTGGTTTAGAAGAGAACAATTACGATTGCTAGAGCGGTAACAGACGAATCAATAAGTATATATTTGAACGGATATCATTTTCGTCATCACTGAGATACGGTCGAATGCCATTTTAGAAATTTTTCGAAAATCGCCCCATGAGTACAAGTTCAATATCAGATTTCCCTTAAGAGAAATCGGCTAAAACACAGTTAAGTTTTTTCTTGAGTATAGGCATAGGCTCAAAAAGCCTGTGTGCTTTTAGTACCCCTATGTAGTTAAATGTGTCTCATGAGATATTTCAATATTTTCTCAATATTTGAGGGCTGTTGCCGTGTAGTAGTTCTGAAAGGTCAGTTATGTTAGTTTTTGTCAGTTGATAGTCTGCAGTCAGTTATAAGTGTTTGATAGTTAATTCTGTATTACAGAGTGAACATAAAGGTGTTACATTCCTAGTCATTAGGCGTTCGTGTGTTATCCGTGAATAGCCATTTTTCAAACGAGCAAGAGCTACTTCTTCTTAATGAATTATTTTATTAATTGAGTTGCTGTCATTATTTTCACAACTTGGCAACACTTTGAAAAAAGGGTTATTTATTATTTAAACGCGAAAGAAGTTTTAAATTTAGGAAACCTGTCTTATCGTTAATTTTCAGTTCATATTTTAGCATTCTGCCGAGATAACAGTATTTTTAATTATTTGCATTAGCTGTATGAAATTGACCTAAATTCTAATTCTGGAATATTCCAACGTTTTAATACCGATGTTGTGAAGAGAAATACTGAAAGTTGTTGGCACTAATGAAAATGAGTTCAAATTGGGCGGAGTTACAAAACAGCAGTTAAATTTATTTCGGAGAAATGATTTTCTCTCTTCTGTTTGATTCTAATAAAAACTATTCCAAAATTAAAATATATTTATCCATGACCGATACTTTCTGCGCCACCCTATCTTTAATGTGAACCTAAAGAAAACGGAAAATGAACTGAAGGGCGGATCGGAAAACCGACGATTGCCGAACGCCACCGAAATGGACGGCTCGGAATTGAGTTTCCTTTGAACTCTTTGAAGTCACAAATTCAATTCCTTAAGATTAATGTACCTGCCAAAATGAAAATATGAATAATTACTTTCTGAATTAATTAATAAACTAGAGACTAATTAGAAAGCACTTCAATACAGCACATAATATTATTAAAATAAATTTTAAATTAATGGAAAAATATTAATGGCGTAACCTTGAACTAAAGTAATACTTTACAGTCACTTTTTACATAATTCATCTAATTGTAGCCTTAAAATTCAGAACAGCAGAAATAATATACATTTCTGATTCAACTGAAAATAAAATGTTTTTGTGACATGAACGTTAACTATTATCAGACTTTTCTATTATTCTTAGGAATTAGTTTATACAGGCTTACATTTACGTGCTGTTTGTTTTTGTATTCAAAATGACAGAAGGGTCCATACTTTTATTGCTAAAGCAATTGATAATTTCATATCATGTTGTGTTGTTTTTGTATAGTTAGACAAAATAAATATATATTTATATATATATATATATATATATATATATATATATATATATATATATATATATAAAGTATAAACCTATAGCGGGAGTCAACAATTTTATTTGGGACAAAAGACCCAACCGAAATAAATAAAACTCGGTATGTGTATTAGCAGTAACGCTTTCATTATAAGAAGCCATACCAACATTTCCAGGGACGGGCTTTAAGGGATGGGGGTTTTAAGGGAAGCTAGAAATTAAAAATAGCGATATTTCGTTTTCTATTGGTTTATCGGCAAATATGAACATAACAAAAGTTGTTTATTTTGCTATTTAGAGTAACTTTTGTTATATACACTTTTTTCGTATACCGAATTATAAACGAGATATACGCTAAAAATTATAGCGGAAGTGAAACATTTTATTTGGCACAAAAGACTCAACCGAACTAAATAAAACACTCACTATGTGTATTAGTACTAACGCCTTCCTTATAAAAAGCCATACTATTTCTAGGGACAGGCAGGAGTGGGGGTTATAAGGGAGACCTGAAATTAAAAATATTGATATTTTGTTTCCTATTGTAGTTTTGGCAAATATGCACATAACAAAAGTTGTTTATTTTTTTATTTAGAGAAATTTGCTCAAGAATTCTTTTCAATATGAACTACCAGGTACCTCACCTGGAAAAATTAATTCAAATGTATGTTAATATTTTGTCCTTAATAATTCAAATCTATGCATAATGCACAGGAAGCGGGAAATATGACAATATGGAGGACAGTGAAGTCTTACATAAAAAATTAATTTTATTATTAACAAATCCACAAAAACGACGGGTATTAACCTTAAACACTGGGACGGGTAAATGTCAAAATATTGTGCAAAATAAAGCCTTGCCAAAAAAATAACATCAACATTCAGCCTCAAATGAATTCCCGAGCGAAGCCGGGTATCTGAGCTAGTATATTTATAAATATATATATATATATATATATATATATATATATATATAGATATATTTATATATATATATTTATATATATATATATATATATATATATATATATATATATATATATATATATTTTGTCAAACTTGTCGGTAGATGCCGTCATTAAATCCCTTGACTTTCAATGACAGGCATAATTTTCAAGCATTTCGAAAGATGAGCTGGGTAGTATGTTGCTATACTCTATACTGTTTTTATCCGGGCTTCAAAACTTTGCCACGTATCGATCAAAAGTATTATCAAACGAAAAGTAGAGCTAAAGAACGATCAAAGCCACTAGAATGAGATTTTCAAGTTTTCTCTATGATATATATTATATATATACGCCAAGGCTCTAAAAGATAGCTGATTGGCTACATCAAAAATATGATTGCATTTCAAGAAAAATGCAGTGATAGAACGATGAAAGTCCGTTTATGATATGAAATAACGGGCATAGTCTATGAGCTTTGGCGATCCTCGTACATACACAAGTAGTAATTGTGATAGATTTAAAGCTCCTATTAAAATGATTGAAATACACATTTCTAAAGAAGCAAATGTTGGAAAATCAAATACTTTAGCAACTGAAAGAAAAATTGTAGAAAATGAGAATGCACTACATAAACGAAGAGCTGAAAAATACTATGAATTACAAAGAGCAGCAAGGAAAACATGTAAAATATCTCCTGTCGATAAATGCATTGCCATAGACTTCCAGAAAATCTTACTCTTACCAAATATTAGCACAAATGGTGTATATGAAAAGGGACAAGTATTATTTAAAATTCACGAATCAAGCACGTGTAAGTCGGTTTTCTATATGACGAATCGTTACTTAAAAAAGTTTCAGTTGACGATTTCAATGGTATATCACTATTTAACAAAAGTCCGTCACGCAGGGGCAGCTTAAACTAAGCAGATTCCCCACGAGAAGGTTTACAATAGGTATACATACAGTCAACACTACCGTGAATGCTCAGAAAATGTTCAATACAAGTTAATAATCTCTTCAACGGAAACCGGCTGAATTGTAAACAAACAGGCTAGGCCCGTAGCGCTTCATAGATAGACCGGAAAGACAAACAATTAATAAAATATATGTGAGTATAATATATTAATTTTATTGAAAACAATTTACTAAAGCTAGTGCTATAATTTGTAATGAATCAGAGTCAATTATATCTCAATCACTCAGATTTCAGATCAGAAGGGGGGGGGGGTCAACAGAACGTATTTGCATATATCTCACAAAGTAAAAGTTCAATGAAAACAATATTTGGTATTTAGGATTCAATAAATATGTTGTATTATATAACAGAGCATTGTTTATGCAACACCAGTAGAAGTGGGGGTTTGCTGAAGGCTGAAAACTGAAAATTTCAAATATCTCGGTAATATTCAAGATACAGAATAAACGTATATAAAACTATTTATAGTAAATTTAATTTTCAATAAGATTGAATCTATACACTTTTTTGATCCGACTTATAGTAACGGAGATATTTTGTATTTTAAAAATTTTCGCCCTCTAAACTCCCCTCCCCTTGGTCCGATTTCAGCTGTTAACAAACTTAATCTTTCTTTTTACATGAAACGACTAAATGTCGAGTTTGGTAACGATCAAACAAAAAATGTGAACACTAGAACGGTAACAGACATATACATATATATACACACACACACACACACACACACAGAGTTTTGAACGGACCTCATTTTCGGCATCTACTAGGTACAATCGATGGACATTTGAAGAAAAATTTCGAAAGTTCCGTCATGAGTACAACCTCAATAACTGATTTCCTTTAAGGGAAATCTGCTAAAAATAATGAATAGCAATATACAAATATTTTGTGACTGACTCCTGTTGTGTTCAGAGTAAAATCTACAATTTTTTTATGTATTTCTTCATCGTAATACACACACCGCGTATTCTTGATAATGCATCTGTAGTGTTTCCCATCGGAGGCCATAGCTACCTCGAATGTGATCAATAAATGGCAACAAAAAAAGCACAATTCTAAATCCTAGATGAGAAAAATTTAGAGCAGCTCACTCAAAACCAAACTAATTCATTGTTGTAAACTGCAAGCAATACACGTCTTGCTGTACAACTCGATTTGAAATATTGCAGGTTTTAAAGTGATGGTTGACCCCTTTTTTCAGTTTTCTTAAAATGATCTGCTTTACTATATATTCAATTTCTTAAGTGGTCCTTTAGGCGTGTGGCACAGATATTCCTGCAAAATTTGCAAGCACCTTATAGCTATATTGAATCAGAAAGTGAAATTGAAAACATTATAAATTTTCTATCTGATGTATACAGTCAGTAACAAAAGTTTCTGGACACTCATGAGCTTAGCAAATAGAAGGTTGCCATTCTTACTGATTGGGTTTGTAACCAATAAAGTGGACCTGTGAGATCATTTAAAACGGCAAATCACGAAGAGTCCAATAAACTCCAAGGAACAACTCAAGAGGCGGATCCTTGAAGAATGGTCCAAAATACCGATTTCTATGACCTCAAAACTCGTTTGCTCTATGCCTAATAGGCTCAAGGTGTTAATAAAAGCCAATCCAACAAAATATTAATTTCTTTATTCTAACATGGATACAAAGTTTGTTATTGAAATTTAAAGAAACTGTCCAAAACCTTTTGTTACCTTTTTTTCATTGTTTTTTGTTTTTTCGTCCAGCTATTATTGTTGCTTACATAAAAGATTAAATTAAATTATGTTATAGAACGTGTTCAGTCGTCATTTCAATTTGAATCTCCCGCGCTCGCTGAGTTCACAAACCCGCCACACATATGCAGATTACCAAGGCTGTGGGCTACAGCGGAAACTCCTTTGCAGCAAAAGAAGGCATCAGCTAGTTACAAGGATACAGTGCAGTCGATCTTAGACACTCGCTGGGGTCGTTTCTACGGCCAGTGGGGCCTTGCCCCTCTCCTCCGCTACAGATAACCGCTCAGTTGGAATTCACCTGTGATAGAGTTACGGTCAGTTTTTCATCTCCCGCAAAGCTGCCATCCTGTGCTGATCGCCGCAACCGGCTGGACGTCGGATCTTCTACGGAACACAGAAAATAGCAACGGAGGAGTACTCCACTTCTAGGAACGTTTCGTTTCCCGCAGGTGCCTATTTTAATAATGCGCAAATTATCAAATGACTACTCACACAAAATAAGACCTATCGCTTATTCTATGTATATATTTATATTGCCGCTAAATTAGTTTATAAAGTTAAGTTCTTTCTGTTTCTTGCTCAACCTCTATTTATAACGTATATTATATGTAGTTTTAATCAATTCAATATACTTGATTCTTAGGAGAACTCAAATAGTTATTTGTGTTATTTCCCCTCATCTTTCCAATAGAAAATATTAAATATTTCAGTCTAATGCTCTCTCTTATTCTCGCCTTTAAAAAGCTTCCCGCCAAAACATTTTGGTGCCGACATTTTCTATTATTACCGCAAAAGCTAACCACACGCCCTTACAGAACGTATAAATTAAAGTACTAAATGTTATTACTTGTTTTATTGGTTACACACCCAAACAGTAAGAATGGCAACCTTCTATTTACTAAGTTCATGAGTGTCAAGAAACTTTTGTTACTGACTGTATGTAGTATACAATATCATTTATTAGCACTATTTTTTAATAAGTGTACTCGTGTCTTGTAAACTTCCAAGAAAGTCGGCTATCAAAGTTATTACATTTATCAAATGTTAGACTCATGCTTCTTTTTGTTTGAGAGATTTTATTATTAATATTATGGCCATTAATTATTAAAATTGATCATATTTTGTAATAATAATATATTGTCAAATAATACCGTGTAAATGCTGTAACACTTGATCCCAAAGTTAAAAAATTAAAATGAATCGTTCTAGAACTAAACAACGACCTCTATTGGCTATTTGAAGAACCCGTTTACCAGTATTCCTGTGTGTTGTCATCGTTCGTCTGTAATCTTCATTTAAGGTAAGCCTTCTCGTCTTGGCTTAGTTTCCCATATTATTCTGGAGAAGAAAGAAAATTACTTCGTAGAGTAGATGAACGAATTTATACATATATATACACACACACACACACACAAACACACACACAAATATATATATATATATATATATATATATATATATATATATATATATATATATATAATTTGGTTACAGTGTGTCCCTCTTATATATTTTAGCACTCTCTTTCGCAACATATCTTGAATCAGGCCGAGAGCTCAGAATAGCCATTTGAGTTTGAGGCGTTGGCCTTAATCTCGCTTCGAAAACCTAAAGTAGTGTGTTTGATTGTCAACTGGGAATTCGGAAGTTATTTAATCACGAACACATTAAATAAAATACTTAGTCCCACCGTGGCTAAAAAAGAGTGGTAACCTGTATCAAGACTTTCTGAATTAGCCTTACTAGCATAAAGTGGGCGTTTGCTTTTGTTTTTTTAAGATTATTTTATTTTATTAAGTATATTACAGTCTGCATTTAAATGCATTTTGTAATGTGATATGTACAATTCAATCGTCCTCCATCGCTCTCGACAGAAGCTACACCCCTTCACCACAATGAGTGGAGCAGCCTCTCCCTGCCTGGCAAGGAAGTCAAGAGCTAAGGAGGAATGGCACACATATATATGTAGGTATACAATCATGTACTTTCGGTACAATTATTAGCGCCAAGTTAGCGTATTTAAAAATATATATTGTGATGTAAAATGTTAGAGGCTGTTTCTCCTGACTGCCTAGGCCAGTCCTTTTCTAAGTCATGGGATTTTCTAAAGACCAGATGATTTTTTTTTTTAATTTTCCTGGTGCGTTCTTCAATGAGTAAATTATTGGTTGAATACATTTAAGAGGACGGAGCTTAAATTTTTTTTTAGTTTAGCCTGGGATACCGTGAACGAATCTGTCATCAGAACTGCTTTCTGGAGCAGAAGCTGCAATTCTTCACTTTCAATAGGTGGCCATACCAAACATCTTGAGAGGAAAGACCATAACAATTTCTTCATGAGGTGTATTAAAAAAAAACATTACTCTACACAAAAGTGCAATATAAGTACATATTAATATTAATAACACTTACTGCGGGGGCGGGGAAGCCATTATTCCCGGGTTTAGGAACCAAAATGTTAGCTTTTGCAGTAATAATAAGAAAGCATTAGACTCAAATAAAATTAATATAAGAGATAATTTCCTCACCTTTATTATACCGAAGAATTTACTATTTTATGAAAAGATGAGGGTGAATAATACAAGCCACTATTTCAGTTCTCCAAAGAAACAAAATATATTAAATAAAGAATAGCATATAAATATAACCTTATAGTAATGAACCTTCTGAGAGGTTATAACAGAATGAGGCAAATTCACAATACAATTTAAATCTGAAAAGAATACTAATTTAGGGACTAACCTTGAATCTAAGGAAACAAACATTAACTTGTTGATATAGATGTGATAAGAACAAAGAAACTTTCACTTTATGAAATATAACAGTACAACATAGACAGAACACAATGGCTACCCTTTGTTTTGGATTATAAACTTTAGCGGCAAGCTAATAATATATATACACTAAATAATGATTGAAATGTCCTATATCATGAGTACTCATTTAATACGTCGATAATGCTAGCATTATAATAGAGGAAGAGGTACCTTTTAGAAAACTATACTTTCCATGCGGCGGGTTTTCTTTCCTTGTTGTTATTTGTGTTCTACAGAAGATGTCTTCTTCTCGCTTATCTTCGATGCGGGGATCCTTTCTGAATTCAGGAGCGGCGGGAGCAGAACAGTGTTCACCTTTTTATGCGGAGCAAGACCACGTACTTTTCCCTCGAGCCATGGAATCCAACTCAATGGCAGCTCAGATCAAGCGGGCGCTTCGTCCTGTAGGCCAGCGCTGCAGTTTCCGCTATTGGCCACAGCCTTGGTGACCCTGCCAGGCCGTGCGGCCGGTTAGTGAACTAATAAAGTGCGGGAGATACGACTGAACACATACATAAATGCTAGAATTCCTGTAAAGAGTGTATTTTATCTTTTTCTTGACTTGGCGTAAAAAATATTTTAATTAATGCTAATGTGGATTTGATGTTGAAAGTGTTGTCATAAAAACAATTATACTACTCACACACCTTCGTACCGTCTGCTTGAAATTTCCATTGTGAAGTTAGATACTTGCTAATGAATAAGGAATGAGGTGTTTGTCGTGGAACGATATAAATCTACATAGTTGATAGAGAAAATGAGAGAGTGGGAGAGAAAGAAAGAGAAAGTGAAAGGGACAGAGAGAGAGAGAGAGAGAGAGAGAGAGAGAGAGAGAGAGACAAGGGTGTTCTTGATATTATAAGTTATTCAATGAGTTCAATCCTATATTGTGTTAGTGAAAATTAAATTACGTTACAACAGCTACAGTAAATTGTCTATTTTAATGTAATTAATTTAATCTCAACATGAAATAAATACCTAGATAAAGAAATTGTAACAACTAAAATTCACTTGATCAATATTTCAGTTCTCCTCTTCTGAAAGGCCAATAGATACGTGGGTTCAAAAGTAAAATTTAAAAACTCACTTCAATGGCATTCTTTCTTACAATATTTTTAGACAAATAGTTTCCATTTCGATTGTTTGATTTGTATAATGTATTATTTAAACATAGTCATTCTGAATTTCTACAACGTATGGAAGTTGTGGGGGTTCAAACTCTTTAATTCTGGCAGACATTATCTTATTCCCTCCGATAAGTTGACATTAAATAAATATTTATGTTCTGTCCATAACTATAGTACACCACTTGGTAATGTCATTATGACAAAAGACAATAACTCAATATTATTGCTTAAAGTGTTATTCAGGTCGGAGGGGTACTACGATCTCTTCTCCTCACCTCGCTTTTTCAATATTAATTAAATATTTTTAAGTTACCACTGTTATTTATTTCTACCAGGTGTATTAGTTATTAGAACTTTTGAATTATTTACTGTTTTGAATAAATAACTTAACCAAAACTATGTTGATAAGTCTCAAGCGGGGGGCCGAAGTTGTGGGGAGGCTAACAGAGTTAATTGAATTAATTATTTCCTGTTAAATGTTGGCATAATTAGAATTGCTTTCTACTCACATTTACTATTATGCAACTAAGTAAGTACATTATTGATGATATTTAAAAAATTCCGTCACGCAGGGGCTGCGTAAACTAAGCAGATTTCCCATGTTGAAGTTTTAAAATAGAGAAATCTGCCTAATAATAACAGTAGTAGTAAGGAATCTTTAAACCTATTCACGAAGGACGAACAGTTAAGGAAACGGCCGCACTAGCTCTCGGCGGAAAGTCCCGAACATAGCCGACTATTGCCGACCACAAATACAAATGCAAATATCGTGGTTAATATTCAAGATGCAGAATAAATGTATATAACAATATTTATAGTAAATTTAATTTGCAATACGATTGATTCTATACTATTCTTCGATCCGACGCATAATAACGGAGATATTTCAATTTTCAAAAATCCCCCCCCTCTAAACCCCCCCCCTCCTACTGGTCCGATTTCAGCAATTAACGAACTTGATCTTCCTTTTTACATAAAACGATTAAATTTCGAGTTTGGTAACGATCAAAAGAAAATTGCAACCGCTAGAGTGTTAAGAGACATATATATATATATATATATATATATATATATATATATATATATATATATATATATATATATATATATAATTTTGAACAGACCTCATTTTCGTCATCTCCTGGGTAGGATCGATGGACATTTGAAGAAATGTTTCGAAAATTGCGTCATGAGTACGACCTCAGTAGCTGATTTCCCTTAAGGGAAATCTGCTAATAATGGTATCCATGGTTAAGATTTGAATTATTCAGGCTGTGCCAAACAGTGGAGAGGAAGATTGATTTGGAACTCATTTTCATTTATCCTTTAAAACTAAAATTTCGATTCCACATGTCCCCTATAGTTACCTGGCCCTTACAGAAAAGTAAAACCCCGGAACGGGAAGTGTCATTGTACACATTGAAGCCTTGATATAAAAATACCATCATTATTCAGTCAACAATGATTCGACAACAACGCCACCAGGTACCTTAGCTAATAAAAACATAAATTATCAAGTATTAAATATGATTCTTATTACAAACCGTGAATTTAAATTAAGCAAACGAATTATTACAACTACCAATAATAATTAAGTAATCCAACCAATTGGTCTAAAGCTCAACTCACAGTTAGTTCCGAAACAGGACTTACGCTAAGGAATGAAAAAGTGAATAGAAAAAAAGTCCGTCACGCAGGGGCAGCGTAAACTAAGAAGATTTCCCACGTGAAGTTTTACAATAGAGAAATTTCACGAGAGCCGAGCCAGTGAAGGAAACGGCTGAACTAGCTTTTGGCGGGAAAGTAACTCGTCCGTTAGGCGCCCCGATTTAATAAAAATGCAAATATCTCGGGTAATATTCAAGATAGAGAAAAAATGTTTATAGTAAATTTAATTTTCAATAAGATTGGTTCTGTACAATTTTTCGATCCGACGTATAGTAACCGAGATATTTCGAATTTTCGAAAATCCTCCCATCTAAGCACTCCCCTCTCCCTGGCCCGATTTCAGCCGTTAATGAACTTGATCTTTCTTTTTAAATAAAACGACTAAATACCAAGTTTGGTAACGATTAACCAATAATTGCGACCGCTAGAGCGGTAACAGACAAACATATTAACAGTTTTGAACGGACCTCATTTTCGTCATCTCCTGGGTAGGATCGATGGACATTTGAAGAAATGCTTCGAAAATTACGTCATGAGTACGACCTCAGTAGCTGATTTCCCTTAAGGGAAATCTGCTAATAATGGTATCCATGGTTATGATTTGAATTATTCAGGCTGTGCCAAACAGTGGAGAGGAAGATTGATTTGGAACTCATTTTCATTTATCCTTTAAAACTAAAATTTCTATTCTACATGTCCCCTATAGTTACCTGGCCCTTACAGATAAGCAAAACCCCGGAACGGGAAGTGTCATTGTACACATTGAAGCCTTGATATAAAAATACCATCATTATTCAGTCAACAATGATTTCCCGAGCAACGCCACCAGGTACCTTAGCTAATAAAAACATAAATTATCAAGTATTAAATATGATTCTTATTACAAACAGTGAATTTTAATTAAGCAAGCGAATTATTACAACTACCAATAATAATTAAGGAATCCAACCAATTGGTCTAAAGCTCAACTCACAGTTAGTTCCGAAACAGGACTTTTACGCTAAGGAATGAAAAAGTGAATAGAAAAAAGTCCGTCACGCAGGGGCAGCGTAAACTAAGAAGATTTCCCACGTGAAGTTTTACAATAGAGAAATTTCACGAGAGCCGAGCCAGTGAAGGAAACGGCTGAACTAGCTTTTGGCGGGAAAGTAACTCGTCCGTTAGGTGCTCCGATTTAATAAAAATGCAAATATCTCGGGTAATATTCAAGATAGAGAAAAAATGTTTATAGTAAATTTAATTTTCAATAAGATTGGTTCTGTACAATTTTTCGATCCGACGTATAGTAACCGAGATATTTCGAATTTTCGAAAATCCTCCCATCTAAGCACTCCCCTCTCCCTGGCCCGATTTCAGCCGTTAATGAACTTGATCTTTCTTTTTAAATAAAACGACTAAATACCAAGTTTGGTAACGATTAACCAATAATTGCGACCGCTAGAGCGGTAACAGACAAACATATTAACAGTTTTGAACGGACCTCATTTTCGTCATCTCTGGGAAGGATCGATGGACATTTGAAGAAAAATTTCGAAAATCGCGTCATGAGTACGACCTCATAAGCTGATTTCCCTTGAGGGAAATCTGCTAAAAGTAAAATTTTTTTTTACACCATGATGGGAATAAATACAGATAATATATTATTCAAAATTACATTTTCGGGTAGATTACATGTAGGTCGTACAAAGTGATTCTTCTGACAGCCCCACGAGATGACTAACGATTATGACTATCGTAGATCCCGTCCACAAGTAGGCTGACTCAGGGTTAGTTGACCACAGACCTCCTCTTCTAACACCCTCCCCCTATTCCTGGTCTGATTTCAGCCATGAACGAAAATGAAGTTTAGTGATGAATAAAAGGGTAATATATATCTATCATAGCTATAGTATGGCATAGATCAGATTTACGTTTTAAAGTTGAGAGCGAAAAACGTAAAATCTTTCTAGACGACATCACTCAACGTCTTCCCATTTTAAACGTCTGTTGAAAAATATATTTGTTAATCAGGCTTGTAATATAACGTTTCATGAAACTGGCTTGTTGTTAGTATTAGATGAGTAGGGGTGTTCTGGGCTGAAAACTAAACAATGCGAATATCTCAGTAAATATTTGAGGTAAAGAAAAACCCTCTAAGAACAATTATCCAAAATTTAATTAACGACAAGATTGATTGTACACCATTTACTGATTCTACGCATAGCAATATGTTGAAATTTCGATTTAACACAAAATGCTTTTTTATTGAGTTTGGTAACCATGTGTGAATGTATATATATATATATATATATATATATATATATATATATATATATATATATAGCCACATAAAGTTATAATAAAAATTACATTGAGCACTGGTGAGCTCAAATGGCAAAAGAAATGGACAAGTATACTCTTTTAAACGGAAAAGAAATTGTAATAATAAATAGGAATTTTGAATGTCACCAATCTCCTAGAATAGGCCACTCCGGCCTGTATGGCCCAGAGGACGGATTCCCACAGAACAGAAGAACAAGTCTCGGCCAACAAATGTATAAGATGTACAGAAACCACTACGTTTCTACAGCCTAATTAACATTTCTCCACTACGACTTTGTATAGGAAACGCACCAATCTCCATTAATAGAAAATTTCAGCTCATTTCGTCAAGGAGAACGGATAAACACAAAGCAGGAGAGTAAGTATCTGCAATTCAACCGAACACCAAGTATCGGGACCCATGTCCTCTGAAACAATGGCACTCAATAACAGATCAACATTTCTTTCAACTTCGGAATAGAAGGTTCAGCTACCGGATAGTAGAGCGTGGAACAGGTGGCTCCTAAACCTCTAAAGCCGTCGCCAAATTCAAATTCAAACTCAGATTGTGGACCCATGGCAACGAATGCATTTCATTGCCCCTTGCATAAAGTAATACTATATGACTATGAGAAATAAAACATATTTTAATTAGTAAAAATAACTGATACACACACTCACACAGAAATTTGAATGGAGCTCATTTTCTTCTTCTATGAAGGCTCCATGGGCATTTGAATAAATTTTTTTAAAGCACATCCTCAATACTTGTTTTTTTTAAGGGAAAACTGCTAACAAAACTAAACAAGCAATACACTGGTTAATAACAAACATTTATTTAAATAAAAAAAAGGAAGGAAACAATGGAAAAAAAAAATCTGTATACACCAAAACTATGAAACCCCTGCGAATCCTGGAGCAACCTTTTTAAGGATGCAACCTAAAATACAAAACGGAAAGTCCGTTACGCAGGGGCTGCGTAAACTAAGCAGATTTCCCACGTGAAGTTTTACAATAGAGAAATTTCACGAGAGCCGAGCCAGTCAAAGAAACGGCCGAACTAGCTTTTGGCGGGAAAGTAACTCTCGTCCGTTAGGCTCCCAGATTAAATTAAAAACAATTCAATCTCAAAAACAAAAAGAACACAAAAGATGGACTTACCGTTAATGATAGCAGCGCTCTGAACACTTATTACACCAACACTAAATAGAACCACAGAATATCCATTATTTGTAAGACTTAATACTGCTGTGAATATCAAGTAAACAAATAAAGGGCAAGTCAAATAGTAAGAACCTTCCTGATAGCAAACAGTCTGAGTTCTAAACAATCAGGTTAGCCAGCTTTTACCGGAAATAAAAGCAATTACGGAAATATATTTGAATATAAGTTATAAATTTTATTCATATAACTATTTATTATATATAGTACTGTAATTAATAATAGACCAGAATAATTTTAATCACAACAATTCCAAATTTAGGAATCCGGGAAGAAAATAGAAAGGGGGGGGGAGCAAAATACGATTCAGACGGTTATGAGATTTTCACATGATTAAGGAACAAGCAGGTTAGCCAGCGAAGGTTTACAATAGATAAATATACATACAGCTAACACTTCCGTGAATATTAGTGAATAATTACAAACGGCAATGAGAAATCTTTCAGTGAATTTACAATATAAGTTAATAGTTCCTACAACGTAATACGGCTGGATTGTAAACAAACAGGTTAGCCAACCTTGTAGTGCAGTATCGATAGATAGACCAGAAAAACAAACAATTAAAGAAATATATCTGAATATAAAATATTAATTTTATTGGAAACTATTTATTATAGTTAGTGGAGTAATTTGAAATGAATCAAAATAATTTCTATCACAATCACTCAGATTTTTGTAGTCCAAGAAAAAGGGGGGGGGGGGTCAACAGAACGTATTTGTTTGTTCCCCGTAAAATAAAGCTTTGTTGAAAACAATATTTTGTATTTAACCTAATAATGAGGTGGTTCATTAGATATCACCTTATTATTAATATGTCTCTAGTAGGAGTAGGGGTTTACTGAAAGCGGAATTCATTACAAAAAATACAAATATCTCGATTAATACTCATTATACGGAAAATATGTATAAAACAATATTTATAGTAAATGTAATTTCCAATAAGATTGATTTTATACAATTTTTCGATCTGACGTATAGTAACGGAGATATTTCGAATTTTCGAAAATCCTCTCCTTTAAACCCCCCCCCTCTCACTGGTCCGATTTCAGCCGTTAACGACCTTGATCTTTCTGTTTACATAAAACGACTAAATTTCGAGTTTCGTAACGATCAAACAAATATTGCGACCGCTAGAGCGGTAACAGACAAACATATTAACAGTTTTGAACGGACCTCATTTTCGTCATCTACTAAGTAGGATCGATGGACATTTGAAGGAAAATGTCGAAAATTCCGTCATGAGTACAACCTCAATAGCTGATTTCCCTAAATCTGCTAATACGTTATTCAAGTTACTTCTAATGTACTTCTGTCCTATGTACGAGTATATCTCTAATATTATGAGGAAGATATTTTATTACCAATAATGCCAATTAAATGATAAATAAATGTTCTAAAAATCATATTTTTTGCCATTCTTTCTAATTCCTAGCATTTTATAAACGCATTCCTACTCATACGATTTTCTATTAATCACTATTTACCTCACGACGTGTTTTAATTTCATGTTTTATTTTCCCTTGCGACTATGGGAAAAATTGAGAATGTAATATAACTGGGTGTGATCTCTGTTTCATCCCATCAAGTAGCAATCCTGTACAGTTTTCCCAAGCGAGGCTTTAAAATTGGAACATTATAAATAATCTTCCAAAATAATAAATACTACATATAAATTTTAATGAATTTAATTCTACAAGCCTACTGCACAGGGCATAGAACCGCAGTGTGGCCTCCACAGTGAAGGCAGGAATTTATGATAGCAAACTAATAAGAGATAATTTGTTAGAGAAAGTAATGAGGTTGAAATGCAATAGGGGTTGATAACTCTCTCCCCACCCCGCATCTTGTCGTCTCCTTACTCAAGTTGGCACTAATCCTCAGAGATTTATAAAGGCATCTGATCTTTCGGGAAAACAGCTATTGATGTTCATGGTCCGATGTTTTCAAAATATCCATCAAACTTAAGTAGAAGTTGATAAAAAAGATATACATACACAAACAAACAAACACACACACACACACGCACACATATATAATATATATGTCACTTCAGATTCCCCATTGTTGTCATGAAATTGCTGAATTTGGTACTAACTGTTGTCGATTAATAGAGATAATACCTCATATTTCCACCAAATAACAATTAGCAGAAAATCTATGAAATGTATTGTGTTATTTATTTATTTATTTGGAGCTTCGCAGCTGTGGCGATGTTGCTCGGGGGAAAAAAACTGTATGAAATTAAAAAATAAAAAAAAAACCGAAACGAAACAAAATTAATTTAAACGAACATAAAACAACATAACAGAAATGTAACATGAAAAATAGAAAAGTAACACGAAACAGAAATGGAACACAAAAACAGGAATGGAACAGAAAACAGAACTGAAACGAAAAACAGGGCTGGAATGAATCACAATACCAAATGGAAAAACAAAACACAAAAATGGAAATCAAAAACAAAATGGAAAACAAAAACCAGAAATGGAACACAAAAACAAAATAGAAAAACCAAAATAGAAATGGAACACAAAAACAAAATACAGAAATGGAATATAAAACCAAAATGGGGAAAAAAAAAACACAAAAACAGAAATAGAACAAAAACTGAAATGGAATACAAAAACAGAAATGGAACACAAAACCAAAATGGGAAACAAAAACAGAATAAATTCCTATTACTCCTCAGTTCTAAACCCTTGATTGAAATAAAAATGATTACCTGTCAAAATGTATAATGTTGATTAACGCACTATGTACTCTCATTATTTTCAATTGGATTGCAGTCCCTTTAGAGAAATCAGCTATTGAGGTCGTGCTCATGGCTCAATTTTCGAAAAATTTCCTAAACTGCCCATCGTTCCTACCTAATAGATGACGAAAATGAGGTCCGTAAAAAAAACAAAAAAAAAAAACATATATTTATATACAGCAGTTTTCCGCTTTCTCACCCCCTCGAACTCATTTACGAATATCTATACGCTGTTATGTCATGAACCACTTTATTGTAACCTTAAATACCAAATATTGTTGTTATGAGTCTTTTGATAACCTACAATTGTTATTCAATGATTTTTTTTCCTAACTCAAGTACAAGGCGAGTTATTTATGCTTTGCTGTTTTGAGCCTTACGTAATCCCCCGCCGCTGACTTCTACTCATCGGTTGTTTTACATAGGAATAGGGAATATGTGGTGAGATGAGATCATAACTGTGTTATACTGGCAAGTGGAAAATCATCTTTGTTTAGCCCGTGTGACGGGCTTTCATTATAAGCTTATATTAGTATATTATATTATATTAGTAGCAGTAAAGTAGATTTATTTGTTAAAGCAAAAGGAAAATATATGTGTAGAGGCCAACTCCTTCCCCTCTCCCATGCACCTTTTACATTTTTAAATTTTATTATTTTAAAAAAGTAAACTTTTTTTAAAAAGTAAAATTATTTTATTTATAATATATTAGTTGTTCGCTTTTAATCGGCCATACCATATCAACACACTCATACTTGACGACAGACCTATTTGTTCTACATGTAACATTTACCTGACGATAAGCAAATCAGCACTGTCCCTGTAACATATGGGTGGAAGAACTATGGCCATAGGGTACCTAAGACAATAACTGCATTTTGTTTATATACGACTACTTGGTTAAAACCAAAATTAAACCATTGCTTCTTTGGTGTAAGAATAAATTAAAAAAAATTTTCAATAATTAACTTAAGATGGATACATAATAACCAATGGCTTCTCAGCTTTAAAAATTATAACAAAAGAAACTTTCAAAATCAATAAGATTATATCAGTTATTCTGCATAGCTATATTGGAAGCTCTAAACAGTTATTATTTGTCAACATCAGTCTCAACTCATCACTTAATTACTATGAAACATTCAAAATATGTAAAAATAAATAAATAAATGTTATTACATAAACGCCACTTTATTCTTCTACGACTAGTTGAGACGGTTAGTCTACAGGTTATCACCATTTACTTTCTGAGCAGTTAGTGAAAAATAGAATTATTATGGTCTATACGGGATAGAACCCATATCTCTAGGCTTACCAAGTGAATTTTGACCAACGTCTTTACTCGCATGATGTACTGATTCCCTATACATTTTATGATTAATACTGAATCCAGAAACAAAAGCTAAAGGTGTCAAAAGAAATTCTAAAGTACATGCTCGAATAATAATATATATGTATAATAAAATCATCGTGTTTTAACAGACCATTTTAACATTGCCACATATCATTATGTAGTATGCATCTTTCAAGAAATTCAAAAAATGGTATGCATCTTATTCTTCGAAAAAGTATGTATGAACCCCACATTTAGTTCCCTGAAATTTCGTTTTATCAGCTCTTCTTTTTACGGGCTCTCTTAAACCATATATTTTTCTTTATAATTTATATAAGTAAAAATTAATGCATTTGTTTCAAATGTCTTATTTATTGCATCAAACCTCTATTTAATAATTGACTCTTTTCAGTTCACTGAGAAGATCAAGTGTTATCACCCTCATCGAGAGATTTCTAGCGGTGCGATCCATTATAACCTTGGACGCCAAAAGAACAGGCATATCTTGTTAGAGATTGTGTAAAGATATTCATGAGGTATAAACATATATTGCTTTCAATAACATGTAATTTTAATGTGAAAAATCCTTTGAACTGGAACAAGAAATAAATTATTATTCTTCTATGTAATATTACTAAATCTAATAAATCATATCTTAGAAATGCGACGAAAGATGAAAATCCAGTTTTAATATAATTTGAGGCTCCAGTTCTTTAGTATATATTTTTTTGGGCAAAAATGTGAAATTCCAAAAATATATGAAAGTTAATACTGAAAGTGTATTATTAGTTCTAGGTTTTAGTAATAAATATTAAAATTTATTTTTAAAGGTTTCTTAAAAATTTGGTGCTTCCAAAGACCAAAATGTAGATCAATCTTTGTGCCTGTGAGCAGAAAGGACTAGTCCAATAAAAATTCATTCTTAAAAAAAATTGTTCATCTTCGTTCCACCAGTTTTAATAATATAGTACCTAACATGCAAACATTTGTGGAAACAAAATTAAAAATAACTTGTATAGAACGCATAAGGTAGGAGATTTAAAAACATTGCCTTGGACCTTAAATGCTGGAAGGATTAGAACGAAAAAAAATTATTTTCTTAACCCTCCGTCGGGCGCGTGATCTCTCAGATACACAGTTTCTATAGAAATATTTGCCACTCCTCCTAGCAGAGAGTGGTGGCGTAGTGCTTCGAGTTATGTTCTTTATACGTCTCCCCCTCAAGGTCAGTTGTGTCACTTTGTTCGATGGAGTCGTGTGTTTCACCTGTCATTCAGTTGTATCTCCTAGATACCACGCGCCCGATCTCGTTAGTTTTTTTGAAATCTGTATTTCATAAATATATAGATCAATTAAGTTTCTCTTTATTAAACGGAATCATATAAACCTATTTTTCTATTATTTTGCTCATAAATGAGCTTTCAAAAGAACTTGTACAAGAAAATATTGTACGATGCAGTGACTACTGTAGACGTTTACCACCCGAACTAAGGACGAAACTTGAAGAGTACAGAGACTCATTGGACCATACATTGAACTCAAGTACAAAACAGCATAAAAAAAGTCATTCCGCTACAATGAACAAAAGAAAATGATGTGAACCATGCGAAACTAAAAAGAAATGTAGGTTTACTAATTACTCTTGTGAGATTTGCAAAACCAAAATTTGTTTACAACATAGTTCCATGCTTTGTCCGAATTGTAATGCAGCTCTGCAAAAGAAATAATAATTAAACTGCTATTTTTAAAAGGATTGGTGCATTAAAATTTAGATGGTAGTTTAGATTTAGTATTATCTAAAAGTGATTTCGTGCTACTTATTTTTGAATGAAGTTATATTTAGATAATTTGTTTATATTGTTCACAAACTGAAATGAATTATGTATGATTAAGACATGTGCATTTAAGCAATTTCGTTTGATATTTGTATTTTTTAATTATATTTTAAAAATCATCTTCCACGGTTTCAATAATAATGAATCTATAACCAACTTGATTATTTTATCAACCAAGATTTTGATTTTGAAATTTCAATTTTGAAAATTATTTACTTCTTTCAAACAAATACTTCCTCCGTTATGGTTTCTAATCACACAGTGCACATTTTAGTGCAAAATATATATTACAAAATTGTATTTCCGTAAAAACGGTTGAGGTTGTATCTCTGAGATACACGCGCCCGAAGACGGAAGATTCTTGACGCGCCCGACCGAGGGTTAAGGATTCTGAATTCTTCTCTCCAGCTGTTTCAATAATACAATAATATTTTAAATGTTGCGAAACATAATATTTAGTGTCATAAAAGCAAAAGGAAGAATAAATTCTCTTGGAACCTTTTTTGCTGAATGTATTGTGAAAATTACTTTCATAAAAGATGCTGTTTTTTTTTTATTCCAGCAATTTTAATTATACAGAAACGTGTAAATTTGTGTAAAAACGTAATATTAAAAATACCTTGTACGTGGTGCTTAAAGTAAGGGCTTTGAGAAAGCAAAATAAAGAATAAATTGCCTTAGAACCTTGTTTGCTACAAGGATAAGAGCAATAATAACTACGTTCTCAAGAAAGCAGTTTTTTTTTTTTTTTTTGGCTCCAGCAATTTCAATAATATACGAACTAACAGAGATTCATTGGAGGGGCGATAGAAATTAGATTCAGTCTTTTAATATCAAAGAGGAACATTAATATCAAAGGTGATAGGTACCCGCTCAAGGTAGTGCCAGGAGCCACTGTTACTATAGCTCCCCAAGTCAACATCCAAGACGTGAGGTAGGCTCCTTTTCTCTTCGTTATTCTTAGTTATAATATTTTTAAGATATCGTTTTAAGTTTATTATTCTAAGTATCTCAGTGTTTAAGTTGAGTACTTGTGATTTTGATATTTCTTTAAATTGTTGGCTTAATTTGATTTTGTTCATTTTTTTTTAATTTTTAAGAATAATATATTTTTTTGTTTTAACTGCTCAACGTTTCTATATTTTCTCACTGTCATAGACAAATGTTTCTTTTTGTGGTTTGTCAACCGGGGCACTGACGACGAGGCATTGCTTCGAAAGCACACTGTCGGTTGAGTACATTTTTATTGCGAAAGTGTGACCGGTTTACACAAATATCAATAAATACAGTAAAATTTTAACGTTCAGTTTGTTGCAAATCATCATATTCAATGATGTAAGAATAACAATAGTAGGCGAGTTTAGTGCCAATAAATTGCCAGAAGGAGGTTACGTGACGAAATAAAAGACAATCAATTGGGGCCCTCATTCCGGAACTTGAGTTAGAAAGAAAAGTCGGCGCCAGTTTGGAAAGCCCTAAAACATTGGAGAATTGGATGAGAAAGTTCCCATTGCGGAGGTAACGCTCCCACGAACAAAGGCCATTCCGATGAAGCGGTAATTTCAAAGAAAATCAAACTACGGGGAGTGTTTCTCAAAGGAAATGGCATAATTCTTAAAAGGTTGGAGTAATTCTTTCTCTGTGCTTTGTTATTGAAAACAGCTGTTCATGTTGAACCTCTAGATCGCTCATTCTCATCTTCCTCTGTATATCAAATCGATTTCCTCAAGCAGGGTCTAAGTAAAAAGAAAAAAAAAACTCCCCCACGTGCAAAAATGTTACAGAGATGAGAACTTATTAGTACTCTCCTTTTTATTTTTTATAAAGCAATTCACCTACAAAAGAATTATAGTTAGCTATACATAGTGACTCAAGTAATAATAGACTAACAAAGAAACTGGCATTACGAGTTATAATAATAAATATTCTGGTTTAATAACGTAGCTAAAATGTGTGAAACAGTAAACTTTCCAACCTATAAATGTTTCAAAACCCCTATCAGTGAGAAGAACAAAATTTTAATGAAATTACAGATAACAGACATTGATAAATTTAAACAAAGCCTTGCCGAGGCACGATTCCATGATTAAGACAAAGAACGGACCTTTTTAATTTACCTACACCAGTTACTTATTTCAAAAAGGGTGATTTATCTTATTATTAAATTAATGCTAGTGAATAACATATGATTAAAGTAATGTATTTAACAAGCTTCAAATTTAACCAAAAATTATTTTTATTTATTATTAACGTCCTTTGCAACTCAGGCTAATTGGGACGGGTTATCTACAGGTTACCACCCTTTTCTAGCCAGGGTGGGATTTAAGGATGTTATTTAATGAATTTCGTCACTAAATAATTTCCTTTGCCCAGGCAAGAATCGAACTCGCCACTCTAGGTTTACCATGTGAGATAAAGGTCAACGCTTTAACTCGCATGGCTAACCTGAGCCCCAATTATTATAGTTTAATATATAATTCGTTGAATTATTCATTTGGGGGCCAATATGCTTTTTATGATTATAAAATACATTCAAATATATCCTCGTTCTATTATCTTCTTCTTTAAACAAACTCACATAGGTATGATACTAGAAGGGATCTTCTCGTTCCACGTTCAATTAGCGCTGGCCCACAATGACTCAATCCTTTGGTTATGGGCTCCTGTATTAGGATCGACAAAATTTTGTGAATGGTTGACTGCATAATGCCTGAAACGCATTCCCGGAATTTTTCTGAGGCCTTGGTATGTTTTCCATAAGTCAGAAAATATTGTTGTTTCTGGGCGTAACTAATATTTAATGCATTCAGTCAATGTTCTGTCTGGCACGGCATACAAAAAAAAACCTCCTTGGTTTCTCTACACACACCTACAAATACTCATTGATTTGGATTAAATTACATTCTTCCAAATAGTGAAAAGCAAGTTTCATAAAGTGTCCTCTTCTACATTTCCGTGTTTTATGCAATATTTCTAATCTTTGAAGTGTCTTAAATGCCACTTCTTCAGATTTCAGATTCATTTTTAACAAAAAACAACTTCAACGTTTCATAAAATCTAGGAGGTAACCTGCTTCGTGTATGATTTATTTTCCTTTTAAAATAGACATATATTAATAAATAAGGGTTTGATGAATCACTAATAATGTCAAAAAGTGACTTGTGTGACTAAAGTAAAAATGACCTCAATGAAATCAATTTCACTCCCATATATTAGACTACACTAAAGTAAGCAATCTCTTCTACATCAGAGACATTCCCAGGACCACGAGAGGAACTCTCAATTTGAACAACAAGCCTCGCATTAGACATGACACCTCCAACTGCTGACTGTGTAACCTCCAGCAACCTGCAGACACCCATCACTTCCTCACTGTTCGTCCCATCCTCCGGTAGGTCCGCCTTGCAGCATTTGGTAGATCAGAGATCAAGAATAGCCATCCTGAACGGTGGAGATTACATTAACTTCTATAAATATCTGAAGAGCACTGAATGATATCGCAGTCTACTTTGTTTTGATACTGTTGTCATACCTCGGTGGAGACCGTCGTCACTGGCTGATGGTCGAGTACAGCTGGCAAGCGCTTGCGATGCGATGGCACCATCTTCAAGCCCGTCAAAAAGTTGTACTCTTGTACTGTACCAGTACAACTTTTGACACCGACAGGTTTGACAACAGTATCGCTTATACTGGCGGTTCCAAACCTTTACTTTGTTTGACTTTGATTAAGAAGTTCAATAGTTATTTCATGATCCTATTTAAATGAAACATTACTAGTATTACTATTTTTTAGTATCCAACATCAATATTAAGTAATATTTTTATTTTAAATGTTCATATAGGAAAATATTTAGTTATTTACTGTATCATACGCCACTCGTGCTCATAGTTTATTCCAAGCACTTTGTAAATAAAGTATTCCTGAAATAGTTGTAATGTAATTTGCTGAATAAATTTACTTTACTCACTTCCTTACTTAAGATTATGCTGGACAATAGGTACTAAGTGATATAATTCCTTAAAGTAAATCACAGAGGGTACAAAGAAGACAGGAAACAGGAGAAAAACACTCTTCTGTATAGGCTGATGGTCAGAGCACATTTCCTCATTAAAGGAATTTATTTTTACTTTATTCTACGTGTTTCAAACCACCCACGGTTTACTCATCAGGAGTAATCAACCAGAACTTAATATTATTATGCCCTTGATAGAGCACCTTATGCCAAGGTGCTAAGGCATCAGCATGATGACTGCCTTGCAGAAGGTGGTCTAGGACATTAACTTTGTTAACGGCTGAAACCGGATCAGTAGGAGGGGGGGACTTAGAAGGAATTTCGAAAATTCTAAATATCTGCGTCATTATACGTCGGATCGAAAAAGTATGTAGGACCAATCGAATTGAAGATTAAATGTTCTATAAATACCGTTATTTAATTTTTTTTTCACTATCTTGATTATTGATCGAGATATTTACAATTTTCAGTTTTGAGCCTCCATTAAATGCTTGCTGCTCATGTAATATTAAAAAGACGCTGTTGTATGATTTATCACTTTATTCGAAATTCAAATACTAAATATTTTTTTTCATTGAACATTTGCTGTGTGAGACAAATACAAATACATTATATGATGAGGTCATAATTTAGATTTTATTCTTTTGACTAGAAAATGTTTATTTGTTCTATACTATACTCCTTATTTCATTTAATTCAATTATAATGTTCATATGGCAGAAATCCCAGCAAAAATAGGGACGGGGATTCGAAATTTCCAAAAAAAAACCTTTATTTTGAGTCGGATAGAACAATTTAACACATTAAGGGCGGCACGGTGTCAATTGACCCCGTACGTAACTGTTTCCCAGGACGGGTCGGTTTTGAAGATAAATGCTCAAAAAATACTTTGACGGTTTTTGCTTTGTACTAGTAAATATAATTAAAAATAGTACGTTTATGCATTTCAAATCCAAAAAATACGTCGTATATCATTGAAAAAATGCACGGGGCTTTATGACCCCGTGCCGGCCTGGGGAGTGGTATTTGGGCTCTAGCCCGGCACGGGCTCATATAGCCCCGTGTTATTTCCCGTGCTTTTCCTGTGAACCGCTTGTTCTGTTATTTACAAAGGCTTATGTAAATGACAGAACGCGTCCCTCCCCTTTCAGTTTACTTTTTGCTGTCGTTTCAAAACATTAATCTGTATAATGAGCAAATCACGTGGCCGACAATTAGTGGATTTAGCTTTATTAAAAAAGTGTTCCGGGTGTTTCGAAAAATTAAGAAAAACATTGTCCTCTAAAGAAGCAGACAAAAAAGTTAGAACGTATTGTGAAGAGTGCAACATGAAGCCACTTTGTCTACAATGCTTCAACAACTGCCATAAATCTATGTCCTAACCATTGTGATAATGAAGAATTGTTAATTACAAAATAATTATTTGTTTATTCATATTTTTTCTTTATTATGTTTATTTTCCAATTATTTGTTTCAACTAAACTCCTAGTTCCTAGTTTGTTTTTCTCGTTTTGTAATTTTATCTTTATAAACTAATAAATTTTGATTGTAATGTGCCGTAATTTAAAGTTAAATCATATTCACCCATTTTAAAGTATAAAAAAAATTAAAATCCTTTGTTGATAACCAAAATTATCACACAAAGGAGAAAAAACGTTCCCGACAAGGTGAAAAATGTAAGGAAAATATTCATTTCTAAGTCACGTAACAAAAAAATTGATGAAAACACGGCCTGCGACTGACATATATTTTTTGATGTCCAAAGAGTAAAAAAATGTTTGAATATAGCAATTTAGTTCATTTTTCGAGTTGTAGTAGTGCATTTAAAGGGGGCATAAGTACGGGGTCGATTGACCCCGTGCCGTCCTTGTGGATAGTTGCACCACGGGGTGGATAGACCACATTTTTGATGTCCGTCCTGAACGTGTTAATAGAACTAATCTTGTTAAACTATTGATGCCCTACAATTGTTGTTCTATGCATTTTTCGTAACTGAATGAGTTTCTTGATTCAGCCTTCAGTTAACACCCACTTCTGTTCGTCGGATTTCACCTTAGAAATAGAGAATAGAGATTAGTCGTGTGTCATACCAGCAAGTGAGAAATCTGTTTAATTTATGCATCTCCTGCGTGACGAACTTTCCTACGCAGAGTGGTAATAAGTTTTTAATTGGTTGAGTCTATTACCATCGAATAATAAATAACATGGTTATGAACTCTAAAAAATTACTCAACAAGCTTTTCATAAGCAAATTTCCTCTAATAATGACAAGAGATAGGCCAGGTTATGAGAATGGGAGCACCAATAGACCTACATTGTTCGAGAGAAAGGATATTTGAAAGTTTTATCCTCCCTGTTTTAGTTCTAACGAAAAGAGTTAATGAGTATGCATTTTAAACAGTTTTGAAATATGGATGTAATTATCCGGTTGAAAGAGGGCGGGTTAATTGTTAACGATCCTTTTCATAGGGAAATTGAATTTAGGGGGTGGCGCTTTGTTCGTGTCGTTCCTCTCCCGCGTTTTCCCGCCCCCACTCACCCCAGATAGCGGCCAGGAAAAACCTCCCTTTTCCTCGAATAACTTTTAGAACAGAATTTGCTGAAAGCTATATATCTTTTAATTATGTGTAAGTGATGGACTTGTATATCAGTACAACAGTTGGAAATGCTTTTAGTGAGCTTATTAAAAGCTTCCATGTGTCGACATTTATGTGAGACAATATAGAATAACAAAAATTAAATGGACAATTTTAATTTCGCAGCAATTTTATACATTAACAAATTCAAACATTTCTTCTTCTCATCGCCACTACTCTACTTATATATTTTAAGGTTTGTGCATAACCCTTAAGAGACCTCCCTCTCAGAAAATTATTTGGGCAGACTAAAGTTAATACAAAATTACTGAAACTTATTTTTTTGTTAATGTCCCATGAAAGTTAAATGGGCTAGTAATTGACCTGTGTTATCTATTTAGTTAATTGTGTTTTTTAATCATTAAAGACCAACAGTCTGGATTCTAGAAGACACACAATGTTTCGTTTAATAATGTATATTGTATTGGAATAATGCAAGCAATTCTTCAAAACATGACAACCTAATATTAGTTTATGTCTGGCACACTCCACCACGTGAGTAATACGATCCAAATGTATGCATTATTTGCACTAGAATAAATTAGTTGGATTCCAGAAATAATTTCAACCATAATTAAAGTGTTACTAATTCCCCATTAATTGAATCAATTCTTGAGTATGGATATTATTTCTACTGATGAGTGCTAATTTCTTTCAATTAAATAAATATTCTGAGAATCAAATTATATTAAAAACAACTTTTTAATTTGATGGAAGGCTTTTGCCTCATTTTGAAACTTTCAAGTAATGATAATGTCTTGAGGACATTTGTACCCAGGCTATATTTTCTATATTGCTTTCCCATTAATAATAAGACATATTATAGCAAGTAAAACATTTTTTCAGAGTACTTTCTTTCTAAAAGGTATTTTTTTTGAAGAAAGTTTCCAAAGGGACAAAGGAACTCTATTTTTATAGACTTTGTTTCGAAGAAGTTTTATTTTTTAAACCTTACAGAGAACGTCGAAGGAAAAATCCGAATGAGGTTGGCTAACTATTCCTCCAAAATATCTGATAAATGGATTGTTGTGGATAAATCAAATCAGCGCTCATGGAGGTTGGATCGAGGGATCAGACTTGAAGCTCAATGGACTGTACCGTGTCCTTCCACTTCATTTTAAGGTACCACAAATGTAAGAAGGCCAAAAACAATTTCGATGAGACATCAATCAAAACAAAAAAAAAAACCTATAGTTGAGAACCTTGCTCAATCACGCAGTATTGCTCAGTTGGTGACACCTTCAAAAGTAACAGTGCGTGTAGTAGGTAACATTGCTAAAACAATTAGACTCATAAATAATGCCTGGAAACTTCTAATTCTTCCAATTGAGTGCACAGATCACAGGATTGGATGTTCAGCTTATCAAAAGAAAATTGATGAATAGTGAGAACTAAATACAGTTGAATTTGAAAACATCTTGTCTTGAGTTCAGAGAACTTTATCTTAGCGTATATTCGTGGTACTATATGCTTTCTAGAGTACCAGAAAACCTTATTCATAATAGAGAAGTAAGCAAATCTTCAATACTTCCAAATTAGGCAGCTTTCAGAGGAAGATTAAGAAGCAAGGAACAAACACATGAGCAGGTTCCTGCAGCACAAAACCAGAAAACCTTCACGTATTACTACGAATACAGACTTACTTTCGATGTTGATCGTAACATCTGATCCATTGACCAATAGCCTCAAGAGCCCAGAAAGAACCTGGATCCATTGTACTCAGAGATCTAAAAGTTGATTGTAGATCCTACAGTAGAGCCTCAACCTCTACATCTACTTGAAAGTTGATGTGATTTTGATGATGAGGATAGCCCATTAGGTTGTATTCCGTTTTACCGATCTTGATTGGTGTTGCACCCCACACTATACAAAGCATCGCTACGGCTATTTTAGTATTTATTCTCTCTAGACCAAGTTACACGAAATTGAGGTTTCTGAAAGTGTCCAATCTTTTCGTTAATGAGTTGACCTTTATTTTCCCAGCTTATTCCGAGACGAGCCCATTCTGATTGAGAGATTTCGAACATTTCTCGAATTATCTTTTAACACTTTGACTGCGGCTGACGACATGTTGTCGGTTTTGTGAGTTGTTCCCAGGGGTTGACCCTGACAAATTGTCGTCAGGTCATAACAGAAAGTTAAATGGGTGGGGATTGCTCCAGCCTTTCCCAAACCATTCCCTATTTGACTCTAGCACAGTGACAGAGGTCCTTGAGGGAATTGCTTCTTCGCCGCAAGCTTCCCTGTTTTTTTTTAAATTGTTTTCGACTTACTTTACAAAAAGGTAAGTTTGAATGATTATTTTTTTTAAAGTTATCGTTAATAATAATTGCTAATGATAAATATCTATTTAAAAAGTAGGTAAATGAATTAAAACAAGCCTATTTTGTTGGAAAAGTATTATTTCAAACCCGAATTTATAATTCCAAATTGTTTTATATTTTACGAAATATAAATAAAAAATCAATTATTAATTACTGAATAATAATTCATCAATTAGTGATTGTGAACAATGTCTTTATTGTTTAATTTTACGGTTTTCTAAGTAAAAATATAATAACTAAAATTGTGAATTACATTATTAGACTGCGGCTAGGGAGTGTGGTGTTTTCCCGGTGCGGTTGACGACAACGTGTCGTTCAGCGGTTTTTAAAAGATTTATAATATACAGTTAAAGTAAAGTAAAACGAAACTAATTTACAAAAAAAAAAGTTTCCACCCCACTAAACTGGTGACCAAGGTATTATCATTTATTAATTACCCACGGGAACTAACCTGGTTTCTTCCGTTGACCACCGCCATTTTACAATCAATTGAAATTACCAAACTGACAGTCTCCTCTTCGTGATTGTCAAGATTCGGAGTGTTTAAGTCTGGGTAACTTATATAATTTGCTGGAGTAAAAGATGTTCCACTGCCTTCCTATACTATATTAACTATTATCAATGGATTTCTCCAGGCTAGAGGCAATTTCATTTATAGCTTAACTATTGACCTTAGATTATCATTAGTGAGTCCCTAGACATCAGAATTTTCTTCTATCTGTAATACTTATAAGGACCGGACTGGTTTAGCAGCTTCTACAGATATTGTGGAACATTAGCGCTCAGTTGGACATCACCTGCCATTCTTAGTACTAGGAAATAAATAAAGGGAGAACGTCATACTATTTTTTATATTTATTAACGTCCATTTTGTGCTATTAACGATAATATTAATTCTGAAGCATAACAATTTCGGAGAGACAGGTTTTTATTGTTCTAATTTCTTTTAAATCTGGTAGGATGAGGTGCCTTGTTCAAATGAAAATAAAGGCTGCTGAATAGTCGTAATAACTATGATTATTTATATGGATTGCTTCATAAACCCAATCATTTTCCTGGCCCGGAAAATGTTTTTGTGAGAATAAAAAGACTTGAGCTGTCATTTAGAAGTATTATAAGAGACCATATATTTTGTATTATCTTTTTTATACTTCTAAACCCATAACTAGTATATTATTATTATTTATTAACGTCCACTTTTTTCAACAAAGGCTAATTGGGACGGGTTATCTACAGGATACCACCCTTTTCTAGCCAGGGTGGGATTTAGGATGTTATTTAATGAATTCCGTCACTAAATAATTTCCTTTGCCCAGGCAGAATTGTATTCGCCACTCTAGGTTTAAGGTTAAGGTCAACGTCACTAGCAAATGAAACATTAATTACGTTGACTATTCAATACGGAGAAAAATAGAGGTAAATCTAGAGAACATTTTCTAAAAATGTGTTATAAAGAATACTTCAGCGAAAATTATAAATTATGAATAGTTCGTAGGAGGGTCTCATAGTTCCCGAACTACACCCAGCCTTAAAGAACTAAACAGATGGTTTTGTAGGAACATTTAGGTTTTCATAAATTAATACCAGAAATATTTGAGGGAAGATAAAAGGTGGAAAGGAGAAAGACGGTGGCAATGCACAAAGACTAGTTAAGGAGAAGTATTTGTGAAATTCCTGAGTGAGAGGCAAGGATACAACAAAGGATCTCACATTGTTGTACAACATAAACAATGCCGACAACTCGAACCCACAGGACCCATCTTCAAAGGGCCCGCACTCTCTCTTCTCATATTTTCATTTTATTATATTATATTTAATTATACAAATACTACTAGTGCCAAACAGCTCTCGCTGCAAATGAGATAATGGAATGAGCTCTTCAAAATATAAAATAACATAATTCATAGCCTGAAGGAATCGTTAGGAAAACTGAGACAATACAACAAAACATGCTGAAGTCGTATACGTGCAGGGTTTCTCAGAACGATCCAACTATTTCGAACAACAGTTAAATAAAAAATGATATTTGTAATTATTTATTTATTGATACCAAAATTTTAGCAAGAAGGAAATTATACTTTTTAAATATGACATTACTTAAATGACTCCCGTTTGTTTGACGGCACTCTTCACACCTTGTGTAGAAGTTATTGAATATTTTTCCAAGAAGTTGTTGAGTTCGAAAAAGTAAGGTCCAATTATGCTCTTCGTGGACATTGAGACCCAAACTGTAAGATTTGAGCTATGCAAAGGGCGTTGGTGTAGCAACGTTGGATTGTTCTCTGCACAAAATTAGCAATTTTGGCGATTCACATAACCGTTCACGTGAAAATGGGCCTCGTCGCTAAGGAAAATGTTCTCAAAAACATTAAATCTCTCTAACATTACGTTTATATAATTTAACCTCAGAACATAATCATTTTCAAACTCAATTAGCGCCAGCTAAAAATCTAAAAACTGAGCTTTCCAGCGTTGCACCTCCCCAACAACCGCTCCACGTTATAGTGTCTCCTTCACTTGTAAAATAATTGGACCGTTCTGAGACACTCATACATAGTTAGAAATAGTGTTCTAAGTTCAATCTTTCTAATAATATATTTGAATGTTATGTAATATAGTTGAGAGAAACACAGCCAATAGTTTAACAAGTCCATCATGCAGGAACTCCGTTAACTAAGCACATTCCTCATGTGCCGCTATAACACACTACTGAACTCATCTCAACTCAAATTCTGTAATTCTATGTAAAATGTTCCGATGGTCAGGGGTGGGGGGAGGGGAACTGAAGTCTCAAAACAAAAACCACGAATAACTCGCTTGATATTTTAGTTACGAAAACAATGCATAGAACCATAATTGTAGGTCATCAATAGTTTAACAAGATTGGTTATAAAACATTTTACGATACTACTCATAATAAGGAAAATACTTTTGGAATTCACCCCCTTTATACAACCACTATTCCAACTCCGATTTCAGCCAATAAAAAAATAAGATCTTTAGTGTTGACAGTAGTGGTGAAATATGGAGTACGGTATAGGTCAAATAAACATTTTTGGGGCAAGACCGTAAAATCTTAATTGGTGATGTCATCAGGCGACGAATTTCTATTTATCTCACAAAGTAAATGCTCAATGATAACTATATTTGGTATTGAACTTTCGAATGAAATGATTCATGATTAAACAGCGAATTGTTAAAATTAAATGAGCAATAGTGGGGAGTTTACTACATGTTTGTAAACTAAAATATGTAAATATCACTTTTAAAATTCAATATAGAGAAAACATGTAAATAACAAAATTTAAAGAACATTACAAATTCATAAAATAAGAACTAAACAATTTTCCGATCCGACGCATTAATGATATTAAGATTTTCTATATCCCTCCCCCCTTTAAACCCTCTTCTCCATTTGTCAAGGTTTTTTACTTAATGAAACCGTTCTACGTGTTCGTAGAATATTGCTCCTATGTTGGGAGGGAACAAAATCTAAAAGAGAGTGAAAACAATTTTTAATAACATGTTGCAACCCATGGCTTAAGACAAAAGTCAGTCACGCAGGAGCTGCGTAAACTAAGCAGATTTCTCACGTGAAGTTTTACAATAGAGAAATCTGCATACTAGTAAGAGTAGTAGTAACGAGTCTCTAAACCAATTTCCCGAGAGCCGAACAATTACGGAAACGGCCGAATTAGCTTTCAGGGGAGTCACGAATAGAACCGTGATCAGCCGATCTCATCTCGTCTGTTATCCACGCACACTTAATAAAAGTGCAAATATCTCGGTTAATATTCAAGACAGAGAATAAATGTGCATAACAATATTTATAGCAAATTTAATTTCAATAAGATTGGTTCTATACAAGCTTTTGATCCGACGTATAGTAACGGAGATATTTCGAATTTTCAAAATTCTCCCCTCTAAACCTTTCCCCTCCCACTGGTCCGATTTCAGCCATTAACGAACTTGATCTTCCTTTTCACATAGAACGATTAAATACCGTGTTTGGTAACGATTAAACAAAAATTGCAACAGCTAGATTGTTAACAGACCAATATATATATATATATATATATATATATAGATCTATAGATAGATAATTTTGAACGGACCTCATTTTCGTCATCTCCTGGGTAGGATCCACGGACGTCTGAAGAAATTTTTCGAAAAAAGACCTCAGGCGTTCCCTTGAGGAAAATCTGCTAAAAACAAGTGTGTTTGCAATTCGTGACTCTTTTGTTGCACAAACATTCTTGACATGTTTTCAAACGCAGTCAAAGGTCTTTTTTCTGTTTCATCTAATTTTCCTTTGAATTCCAGGTCCTCAAATAGAGCGGGTATTTGAAGCTCCCAAATAACAATCTCCTCTTTCATCTTAGCTTTACATAATTTCTGGAACTTCTGGTACAAATACGAAAAACCTTCTTCCTCCTTGTACATCACTTTCACGAAATTCTTAATCTGTCCTAATATGATATGGAGAAGTGGGAGCAGAATTTAGTTGTTCTCGGCCAAAGGGAGAATTGACAATATTTTTTTGGCGAATTGTGTCTATGCGCTCTTGCCATTTTCTCAATGTGTATTCATCTGCTTTTTTTCAACTGTCCCACTCACATAAAAAGCAGCAAGGCTTAGTATAACCACCTTGGAGACCTGGAAGTATTATCTTAGGACCTTGAATATAAGAGCCACGTGCAAAAAGCACCCTGCCTAATACTTCTGACTGTAGATCTAACAAATTCTTGAAGCCTAACAATTGAGCTTTCGAAAGTTTTTCGTGTTTTAATACATTTTAATAGCTGCAAAATCAAAACGATTTTTTTTAAATCTTTCTATGCAAAAATAATGCTCAAAATATCGAAAAACGACTCACGTCCCTTCGGATTAGTATTTAGCCAAACATAAAAAAAACAAACAACATTTCAAGAGAAGAGAGACAGAACAGAGTAATGTATGCTCTCAGAACTATACTATTCATTATATTGGAGACTGATAGAAATTGTACATTATTCACAGGTGCAAAAAATATTTTGAAGAAAAGTTGTATCCACGTTGAAAGATGCCCTATTATATCATATTTAAATTTTGCTCATCAAAATGGAAAGGCGAAAACCGACATATCCAGATCAGCAAATGTGCTTGTGTAAACTCTACATCCTGCAGAGGAACCTATAATCAAGAGCACTTCATCTGCCAACTTAACGCCACAATGCAGCTCGTTCCAGCGGAGAAAGTTTGAACCGGAGTTTTGTCGGTCGCAGTTAGACAAAGTTCGCCATCCAATGAATGACAGATTCAATTCCAGAAGTTGAAAATCAAACATTACTTTGCCAAGAGATGGGCAGCAAATTGCCTTCCCCCACTATTGGTGTAATTACCAATTATCGCTCGTTCTCATTATCTCTGCTGTAGGTTTAATCCCCTGCCCTCAACACTGTGTATCTAAGCCACACAAATATGTACCCTGTGGAAACCATGGCTAGGCTCTACTGCGCCGAATTAAACAGTTTGATATTTAAAGACCATAGCACACTTCCTTGTTTTAATGGACTGGCCAGTACAGAAGAACTGCATCACTTTTTGCATTTATCTCAAAACGTTAAAGTTTATTGACAAAAATATTTGGTGTTTATGCTTTGAATATAGAGTTTCATACTATAATAGCTTATTGTTAATATAACGTGAGTAGGAGTGGGGGTTTACTGAAAGCCAAAAACTAAAAAATGCAAATATCTTGGTTAATAATCAAGATAATGGAAAAGCATAGATTTTTTTGGACATTGAATTTTCAATAAGGTTAATTTTATACAGTTTTTTGATCCGACGCATAATAACGGAGATAAAAGAATTTTCGAAATTCCTTCCCCCGGTTGGATTTCAGTCATTAACTCATTTTCGTCATACCTGAGTAAGATCGATGAACAATTGAAAAAACTTTTAGAAAATCACGTAATGATAATGACCTCAAAGGCTCATTTTCCGTAAGAGAAATCTCCTAACATCTCATCAGACTAAAAAAAAATTATTTATTTAAAAAATTAATTATTGGTGAGGGAATATAACCACAAACTAATTCAGAAATTGGAACCTCTCTATATTGAGTTGGAGAGACGGAGGGGTGTCTGCCTAAATGTGCAATTGGAAATGCCAAGTTCTGTCCTGTTGAGTAGGCCTCCTCCATCTCTGCTTGTCGCCAGTAGTAGCCCCAAAGCCGTGGCGTTAACGTCAATTATACAGCAGAAGGTAGGATAATTGTTAATTTATAGTAACTTTTTTATAGGGTATACATGTGTTTGTTAATGTTTAGAGTATTTATTCACTTTAACTATTTTAATTAATTGAACTATAATATATTCTTTTAATGTTTGACTTACATTCTAGTAGTTTTAAGTTAGGACGTTTTCGTAAGACTGATTTTAGTATGAAATTCTATTTTGTTAAATATTTCAAAATGTAATTGTTGGATGCATAACTTGGCCTAAGCTTGTTTCTTTGTTGTTTGTTGGTTAGCACCTGATGATGGCACGTTAGTGCCGAAAGGCCTTGTGCGTGAATAAATAAATTGGTGGGAAGACTTCGTGTTATTGAGACCTGTTTCCCAGATCTGCACTCCCACATCCAGCAACATACAAATTAAAAAAAAATTATTATTAGAGCCTTATTTGACCGAAATGTGCTGTAATTGCATCATACTTTTACAAGTACTCATATTGCCTGCCCTACGTATATTTATTTACAAGATAACACATAATCATCAATATCAATCTTCTTCAAAAATAAATAAAACTTTTGCTCCCTTCAGAAATTTTTTCCTAATTTTTATATATTTCCATATGTGCTGGGCTTGAAGTCCAAAGCAAATTTTTACCAGATTTCCCTTAAGGGAAATCAGCTATTGAGGTTGTACTCATGACGGAATTTTCGAAATTTTTCTTCAAATGTCCATCGATCCTACCTAGTAGATGACGAAAATGAGGTCCGTTCAAAACTGTATATATATATATATATATATATATATATATATATATATATATATATATATTTGTCTGTTACCACTCTTGCGTTAGCAATTTTTGTTTAATCGTTACCAAACTCGATATTTAGTCGTTTTAAGTAAAAAGAAAGATCAAGTTCGTTAACGGCTGAAATCGGCCCAGTGGGAGGGGGGGGGGGTTTAGAGGGGAGGATTTTCGAAAATTCGAAATATCTCTGTTACTATACGTCGGATCGAAAATTTGTACATAATCAATCTTATTTAAGATTAGATTTACTATAAATATTGTTATATATATATATATATATATATATATATATATATATATATATATATATGTTTTCCCTATTTTAAAGTAACCGAGATATTTGCATTTTTATTAAATCTGGGCGTTTCCGAGCTAGTTCGGCCGTTTCCTTGACTGGCTCGGCTCTCGTGAAATTTCTCTATTGTATAACTTCACGTGGGAAATCTGCTTAGTTTACGCTGCCCCTGCGTGACGGACTTTTTTGAAAGGATGCAGGTTGTTTTGAAAAAATAATTAAATTGCATATATTTGTTTTATTTCTTCATTTATTTTCTAACGAATAATTACAAAAATTTATCATGTAATACAATATTTCATATATCTTTATGCTTCATCAATGTGTATACTTCATCCTTTTATAGTCTTCATCTCCCTTAGCATTGAACAACAGTCGTCAATCAAGCATCTTCTCATTGACTTCTCTCATTGAAACTGCTCTTTCTTTGTCATTTGAACTTCTATAAAACTCTTTAAACAAGTTAATCAGTTTCTACATTGTAGCTATTATAAAAATGCTATAATATTAACTCCAGTTCCCCAGGTGATTGTTGTACCATTATTATAATTATCAACAAGGTTAAGAGAGGCTCCAGGTTAGCCATGTGAGTTAAAGCGTTGTTCTCAAGCTCACATAGTAATCCTCGAGTAGCGAGTTTGACTCCCACCTCGGCAACAGGAATTTATTTAATGGCAAACTCATTAGATAAAATCCTTAGTCCCACCCTGCTTAGAAAAGAGTGGTAACATGTCGATAAGCCGTTCCAATTAGCCCTAGTAGCAATAAGTAACAGATATTGTTACAGATAATACAAATGTTTTATATATTTATATACTAATACATTCTATAGATCCTAGATTAAATATATTTGATAATCGGGACTCTAGATAATGTAGACAAAGAACACAGGAAAGTTGAGCCAATACTCAGAAAATATTTGATTTAATGAATTATTATGAAACTTGCTATTCCTCTGAGCCCTTTCATTCCATTCAGCATATCTTTTTAGCAGATTTCCCATAAGGGAAATCAGCTATTGAGGTCGTACTCATGACGCGATTTTCGAAAAATTTCTTCAAATGTCCATCGATCCTACCCAGGAGATGACGAAAATGAGGTCCGTTCAAAACTATATATATATATATATATATATATATATATATATATATATATATATATATATATATATATATTTGTCTGTTAACACTCTAGCGGTCGCAATTTTTGTTTAATCGTCACCAAACTCGGTATTTAATCGTTTTATGTAAAAAGGAAGATCAAGTTCGTTAACGGCTGAAATCGGACCAGTGGGAGGGGGGTTTAGAGGGGGGGATTTTCAAAAATTCGAAATATCTCCGTTATTATGCATCGGATCGAAATATTGTATAAAACCAATCTTATTGCAAATTAAATTTACTATAAATATTGTTATATGCATTTATTCTCTATCTTGAATATTAACCGAGATATTTGCATTTGTAATCTGCGTGTGGTCACCAGTAGGCTATGTTCGGACTTTCCGCCGAGAGCTCTGGTGGCCGTTTCCATAACTATTCGTCCCTCGTGAATAGGTTTAGAGGTTAGGTTAACTGTTTTTTGGTGCTAGAAACTACTGGGTTATTACGCCCTTAATAATGTTTTAGGTTTAGAGGTTTCTTACTACTACAGTTGTTATTCGGCAGATTTCTCTATTGTAAAACTTCACGTGGGAAATCTGCTAAGTTTACGCAGCCCCAGCGTGACGGACTTTTTTTAAATGTGAGTTAATAATGAAGACAGTAAAAGTCATTGAAACTTCACTATATGAGTAAAAGTACTACCCATTATTTGAATATGATTTGCAATGTTCATCTCGGCGATTTGTGAAGTTTTTTTCATTAATAATCCTGATGGGTCATTCATACCTTAATTATTATGTGTTATAAACCTAATAACACTTAGCTTAATTGTCTAATGTTCTAAGGGGGCTCAGGTTACCCATCTATGTTAAAACGTTGCCCTTAATCTCATATGGTAAACTTAAAGTGGCGAGTTCAATTCCCGCCAGGGCAATAGGAATTTATTTAGTGATGAACTCATCTCACTGGCTAGAAACGGGCGGTGAACTGTAAATAACCCGTCCCAATTAGCCATAGTAGCAAAAAGTGGACGTTAATCAATAATAGTAAACAATGTTCTAAATCCAATATCATGTTGTAGACTGGATTTCTGTAAGTAACGTGCTCGAATTGTTTACTTATGTAGTTTCCAAACTCTATATTTAAGACTATCGTGAAAAAAAGAAAAAGTCCGTCACGCAGGGGCTGCGTAAACTAAGCAGATTTCCCACGCGAAGTTTTACAATAGAGAAATCTGCCCAATAACAAGTGTAGTAAGTAGTAAGGGATCACTAAACTTATACACGAGGGACAAATAGTTGAAAACGGCCGCCAGAGCTCTCTTCGGAAAGTACCAAACAGTTCACTCCTGCCGACCAATGCAGAATACAAATGCAAATATCTCGGTTAATATTCAAGATACAGAATAAATGTATAGAACAATATAGTAAATGTAATTTGCAATAAGATTGATTCTCTACAATTTTTCGATCCGACGCATAATAACGGAGATATTTTGAATTTTCCGAAAATCCCCCCTCTAAACCCCCCCCTCCCACTGGTCGGATTTCAGCCGTTAACGAACTTGATCTTCCTTTTTACAAAAAACGATTAAAATCCGAGTTTGGTAACGATCAAACAAAAATTGCGACCGCTAGAGCGTTAACAGACAAATAAATATAAATATATATATATATATATATATATATATATATAGATAGATAGATAGATAGATATATATATAAAATTTTGAATGAACCTCATTTTCGTCATCTCCTGGGTAGGATCGATGGACATTTGAAGAAATTTTTCGAAACTCGCGTCATGAGTACGACCTCAATAGCTGATTTCCCTTGAGGGGGAGCAAATTTTATTGCAAATTAAATTTCAATAAATGTTGTTTTACGTTTTTTTTAATACCTTGATTATTAATCGAGATATTTGCATTGTTTTAGATTCCGGCTTCCGTTAACCCCTCCGCCTCCTACTCATGTCATATTAACAATAAGCTGTTATGTTATGAAGCACATTATTTGAAGCATAAATACCAAATATTGTTTTCAATGAACTTTTACATTTTGAGATAAATGCAAATACGTGGAATTCGTGGGAAATCTGCTTAGTTTACGCAGCACCTGCATGACGGACTTTTTGATTTTGACTTAGTGAGAAATTTAATATAATTTTGAACAATTTTAAATAATATAAATGTTCTAGTATATAGGAACAATAATTTTTTTTATAAAACCATTTTAAATTGTTGTCTTTATGACTAGTCTAATGTTTATTTCATGTCTTTATTACTAGTCAAATGTTTCTTTAGTCTATATTACTTGTATTTAATGTTGTTATTTATTGTGTTTAAATCTTTATTCGTTGGTTCATTTTTGGTTATTTTTTTATAATTTTGTTTTTATTTTACATTGTAAAACTTTGAGCCAACTCGCCTCAATTCGAGTGCATCTGAATGAATAAATAATAAAAAACGTCATAATTAAATCTATAATCTCCAAATTTTATAATATTTGAAAAGAAATTTTCTTTTCTTTATGAAAGCAATTAGCAACCATTCCCTTCGTCTATTCCATTATAGAAACACAAACAACCACCGCCATAAATCAACGTTCCAGAAATCAATGGTCGTTTATCTCCTTATACTGGCTGGAGTAAAGCGGCCCGCACGGAGAAGCCACAAAGACATCTGTGATAAGAAGTGATAAGGGGTAGTGGTGAATGTAATATTATTGTGGGGTATCTAGAGAGTGGAACCAGCGACACGGAACAAGTTGATGAGATAGGGGCTAACTCTATAACACACTCTAACCTGTGTATAGGCTGGAACAGAGATAAGCCAGGTCCTGTCATACCACCGTCTCTTTATCTAACATATCTTATAACTTACTATCCTTTCTACCCCCTCCTCCCTTTCCAAAGGAACCTTTCTATCTACGTCTTTTGCTCTCGTTTTAGATGGAGAAAGTGGGAGAAGAACAAGGAATATGTGGACACATAAATGCGAGCTATTAAAAGACATGAATTGGAAAAATGGAACTCTTAAGAAGATAAATGCGCTAAAGTTTATGGAAAAACTCCCTAAAACTTTAATAGTACATTTCCTTTTTTTATATATTTTTATTTGGAGATTTTAATAATTAAGTTGTTAATTTCATGTAAATCGATTTTTGTGAATGAGAAATGGTGTTCCAATGGGGTCACTATTGAGATTGTTTTGGCTGAAATTATCAAGATTAGCCTGCAGTCTCATAATGTTTACAAATTAAAGTTTATTATCACATTCCCTATTCAATAAATAAAGAAAAAGAGCTCTCTTTGTCTGATTGAGAAGATGTGCCTTTTTCTTTTTGTCCCTGGTATTAGTTTTAGTAATAGCAGTTACTTAGAATAACACATATTTATATATTATTTATTTTCGTGTTGTCAAAATAAGCCTATTTGTAGGAAGGTCTTGCCATGACTTTGTTAAAGTTGTAAACAATTAAAAGACTCATGCCTTTCCCTTATTACAGGGAAAAGTATTGACTCAGTAGGAACCTAATTGTGAATCCAACCATCAAATTAAACTTGTAAAAAGAAATAAAATCATTCAGATGACGACAGCTTATTGTATAACAACCATAAGCTGTCGTTAGAAGTTTGGAATAATTGAAGGTACGAGGTTAACGTATACAACGTATCCATTGAATATGGCTTTATTATCTATATTTACAAAAAAAATATAATACTACTTCGTTCTGTCGTGATGAACTCAGTATGTCAGCAGAAATCACTACTAACTGGAAGAATTATGTACAAGGGGGTATCGCACACTGTTTAACACCAAATCCACTAACTAATACATTAAATTCCCTAATAAATTGCCTGAGAAACTAAAACCAAATTATTTATTAGTCAACAAAAATGCAATCATTGAAGAAGTAGACAATCATCTCTATTCCATAGGCTCTGAAAGGGCCCTCAACTCTAAATACAACCCAATTTACAAAAATATTTGCTGGTTTCAACCCCAAAGAACTTTTAACTTTCCATGTAAGTATATTTGAATTGAAATTTGTCAGCCAAATAAGAATT